>BMAV01006338.1:563512-594791 GCA_019973955.1 Trichonephila inaurata madagascariensis
CCATTTTTATCCAATTTGCTGTATGCATTTTGAACGCTGTTATGTACATAGTTCAACACAGTTTGGGAAGCAAGAGAGTACACTGAGTTAATGTAGCATTTAATTTCATTAAAGGTTTTACTCGACATCAAAGGCATATTGAGAAACATGCAAAATTTTTCAACCGATGCATGGCCCCCACTGATTGCAAGAAGTGCTTGAACAGCACGAACATTCACATCGAAAGGTGTAGATGTATTTGATTTTTTTTCAAGTCTTGGAGATGTAAAGCATTCCATTTTTTGCTCAGAACATGTTTTGCATACCAGTTTCAATTGATGAGAAAATCCATATTTATGTCCAAATTCAAGTTTTAAAGTTGACTGGTTGCAGCTACCACAAAAAGTATACTTGAAAATATCACACAAGGCATTTTTGTCAACAATTATATAACTTGGTCCATCATAGGTATCAGCAACATTTTCTTGTTCTAGTACACTTTTTTCTTGCATAGAAACTCTTTCATTTTTGAAAATGCTATCACCACTTGAATGTTGAGAAACATTTGAATTGTGCTCTGCAATGTCCATATTGTTTTCAGTTTTTGTTTCAGTGCACCATCGCTTTTGAATACTCAATTTACTTGATTTGTTTTTCCTCTTTGTACGAGGCATGTTTAACTATTAAAATGCTGTATTAGAATACGTTTATATATATATATATAAAAACTGTTAAACTGATAACGATAAAATAAAAAGAAAGAAAAAAGAAAGACTTTTTTGGTAAACCGAAACTAAATATTTCAAAAATATGAAATAAAAATTAGCAGAATAAAGAACGCAGTATACCTCAGCAAATGTAAACAAACATTAAGAATGGATTACAATCTCTTCACTTTATTTCAAAACTGCTTAACTGTGTTAGAATTAATTAAATTGGCTAGAAAATGAAAAGTGCGTCTGCTAGGGCAGAATGATGTAAGAATGTGAATTCTGACGAGCATATTAGTTATCATAACTTTGGATTTTTTTAATTTAGAGCTCTGAAATTTTGTGAGATAATAGAGAAATGTATAAGGAATAATTTAGGCAAAAAAAAAATAAATTTTTTTTTTTTGATTTTTTGACCGATTTTCGTCAATTGAATCGTACCGTGTCCCCTTAAATTTTGTTATTAAAAGATGTATCAAGCATTTCATGATAAATTTATTATTTATAGCTTCTAATAATAAAGTTATACAATTTTAAAAAATCATGATAAGAAAAAAATAGTATTTCTTAAAGACAGAAGGGATAGTGTCACTTGAATTAAACTTTTGCAGCAGTTGTATTCAAAATATAAAATTTACTTAAATGTCTTTATTGCTTTAAATGTGCAGACACTTTGATTTTTCTTTAAAAAAATGAATTGAAGCATTAGGTTTATTATAATTTTTGTTTTCTCAATTTGAGAACAATGTTTATTAAATAGTCATTGCTATCTCTTGATAAAAAATTTAGCTATACTGAGTAACATAGCATAATATAATAAACAATATAAGAGAAAAAATTTTATAACCTAAAAAGAGATACACCAATAAGAGTTATCTGAACAGGACGGACTTAATTTAGCCAACGCTTCACAATTTTTGTTTGTTTGTTTTTGCAGTTGTACTGTTCTAAATCAAAAGCTTGGGATATTCAGAACAGGAAAAAAGTTAATACTTGTAAATTCAAAATATTTATTGTTCGCGTAAAAAACACATTGTTTTGTAAAAATGACGATATTTCTTAATTTCATTTGACTTTACTTTTTCATCTTTATTAAACAAAACTTAAGAAATAGTAAACATGTTTTATATTTTGAATATTTAAGACTATATGTGAACCCGTTACTAACCATATAGCTTGTAAAATTATCCAATATTTTTATTCAAATAAATTATTTTAAAATCAGACTTTTCAGTCAGTGCCGATTTAAACTCATTTAGGCCCTGGGTGCAGAAAATCCACAGGGGCCCCTTGGCTCTGGGGGATCCAAGGAGGGTCTCTTGGATCCGGTTAAGTCCTTCCGGACCCCGGGCCCCTGGGTGCCCGATGGATAAACCTACACTGAAGCTAAGGCATCTTTTTCTCTACTTTTTCGGTGCCTAAAAGATCCTTTTTATTTGTAATCATTTAGGTAAATCTATGCTTCATCAGAGGGGTAACGATGTATTTCATTATTTATCCCCCTTACGATATTCCTTTGATACAGAACCATACAAAATGTCTTGCGTTGAGCTAATTGTCTTCTTCAAAAGACGAACATCATCATTTTTTACTTTATTACTCTGTACATCTTGGTATTTAATTTTATTTGTTTCTACAGATGCTTTTGCACATGATTTTTACTTCGTCAGATTTTCTTTTGTTATCATTGATTTTTCTATAGGAACTTAAGAATCAATGCGTACCTTTTTCGAGTATTCATTTGGAGTCTTCTTTCCATATAAAAATAAAGATTGATGATTGTTTTCATTTCCATTTAAGAATGTTGCTTTCTTTTCCCATGTATTTCCACGAATGGAATCATGTAACAAAGTATTTCTCCTCAGAAAGTGCTAAAACGTAGGCTTCGATCTTTTGCTTGTGCATGTCCACTGTTTTAGAAGAAAATTTCTTTAATTTTATAAAAAAAATATTTTAACGTCTCATCACAGTTCATCCGTGTTAAAATAGAAGGGGGAAAACTGTTTCGACGCCAGCTCAACTGTTTTGAAAAGAATAGGCGTAATGAACAAATGTTTCCCTAGTTTTTTTTAAAATGAGAAATAGAAATCGGAATTCAGTTTTTGTTTAAGTAAGTTGATTGTGGAAGAAATTCAGTGAGGCATGTCTGTTTTAAGCATCAGTGTATAACTGATTCTCATCTGTTGATTTTCTCTTAAAACCACATCATAGTTTGAAAAACAAAATAGCCAGTGCTTTTTCGTTTCTGTTTTCTTATCTTATTCCCATACATTCTTGGGTATACTTTACTCTTTTCCCCCCAAATATCTTTTCACCTGGGAGCAGTCACGCACTCGATCGTAACGTTAGTGGGTGGTCTCGCGGGGTAACTGAGCCACGCCAATTCTTGTTTTATAATTATTTTACTGTACACGATAAAAATCGTGATCCCAGTGAATAATTTAACTAAGAAAAAGTATACTTACATAATTTCAGGGACTTTTCAAATTTAACTTCCTAATTTGAGAAAAAAATTCAATCAAACTGAACTAAAATGTTTCAAATGTGCGTGACTTTAATACATAGACTTCTCGCTAACATTACAGAAATGATACTTGCAGGCAAAAATATCATATTTTGTTCAAATTATTGTAGTTTTGTTATCCATAGATGATAGACAAATAGCAAGTGGAACTTTTTCTTGTTCTAGTGCCTTTTTGACATGGCGCAATGTGTTTTGTGGCTCACTTGTGGCTTCATATCCTTTTTGATGAAGTGCTTAAAATAGTATTTTAAAATCTTCCTTTCGACTCAAACGTTTCATGTTCATCTTTTTTCTCGAATTTATTTTCGATATCATGATTAATCTCCATTATTTCATCAGGTTCTTCCCTTGGTTGATCAATTTCTTTTTCCGAAATTTCAACTTGATCCAATAGAGATCGCAGATGCTCATTTCTTTTTTCATATTCTGTTCATTTACAATTATAAATCATAATGAGTCTGTACAACACAGCAATCAAACAAATGTCGTTCACACGGGGGAAATGTAGCCTGTTCATAGAAAATATTTTGGAACAAAAGTGGTTGCGTGGGGAACTCAGTCGACCCAAATACTTTAAAATTGTAAAAAAAAAATAATTTGCCATTTTCAAAAAGAGGGAGATATGCGACAAATATATTTTAGTTCCCGTGAAGACTGTCATATAGGAGGATACCGAAAAGGTCATTAGTAACAAACAAACAGTATCCCCAGAATTAAAGATTTCATGAGCCTGGGGTAACTCTGTGCCCCGCGAGACCACTCCCGGGTAAAATAAAAAGTTGTACTTGCTGCTTGTAAAAAGAAAAATGTGAATATCAGAACATACATTTCAATAAATCAGATAAGTAACCACAACAGTTAAGTGGTCATGGCATCTAGCTGGTGAATTTCGATGTTTCAGTCCAGTCACTTTATCGAATTATTTCACTTAGAAACCCGTCGTATAGCCAACATTTCGGTCACGAAGCTAATTTTTTAGATCAGATACTAAATAGACTGCATGATAAAAAAGCACCTTTTTCCTACGCATATGATAAATTGATTGCTACTCATTTAAATAAGGAAAACTGATCTACTACTTAGAGGATCTGATTCTCCTTAAATCTGTCTGGGCGTTAACTGGATGTGGAAAGATTCGTGTCAATTTTCAGGGATATTCCTCATCTTCTGACCGTGTTTCAAAATTATGAAGCATACATTAGCCAAATTAGGCTCCTGCCCTTGGGTGCTCTGGATTTTTTAATCAATTAGAATCTATTTCAATGAATAGGGTCATGGATCTGGCATAGTCTCAGACTAGACTAGAGGGATTAGAAATCACAAAATAACGGATAATTTTATTTTCAATCAATAGAATCCTTAAATCCGAACAATAAAGCAATTTTTCTTTAAAAAAAAAGGGCTTAGTACTAATCCAATCCATGAGATACTGATAAACATTTTAATTTGAAACTATTTTCTGTTAAATATTCTTGATTGCAAAGACTAAATTATGTAAGATAAATTTCTTTCTTTCTGATAAATAATTTCATCATCTCATCATCTCAAAAAAAATCCTTTCAGTTTTTTGGAATATTATATCATTGTTCTTTTTTAAAAATTGTTTTAAATTTGCAGTGTTTGATCAGAAAATCTTAGCAATTGTTATTTAATGTAAAGTATTAATAGTGAAAGGATATTAGAGCAGTGTTTCTTAAACTGTGGGGAGCCCCCTAGGGGGCATGATAACCCTTACGAGGTGGGGGAGAGCATATTGAAAAGTCGAAAAGATTATTTAAATAAAAATTATTAATTTATTGAAAGTAAACAAACAAAATACATTCTAACATAATAAAAAATAAAATACGCATTTGCATTGGTGTAATAAACTTATAAATATATCAATACTGCACAATATGTATTTTATAATTAATTTAACAATACTAAAGTTAAAAACAAGTTTAATAATTATCAGTGATCCCATGGGCTTGTCATATATAAAATTTTTACAAAAATCAACACTTATCTTGATAATTTGTACGGTTTATAATTAATCCCGAAACTGCCGATTAAGGGATCCCGACGTTACGGGATTCGCTCCCCAATGTCTCCGTTTTCCACATAGGCGCGTCTATGTCACGCCCCGCGCCGCCCCCATAAAAAGGAATAAATAAATAAAACCTTCTCTGGAATAAGTAAATCCTTCGCAAACACTGTCAATGGCCTTTTATTGTATTCCAAAGCCTTCGGAAAAATTCTATGGATAGCAGTGCACAGAAGAGAAGATCGTAGTTCGGAAAGACGTATATATACGTCTAGAGCATTTAACGCTTTGGCTGAGTGAACTGTTTATATATGCCGGTGGTACTTAGGAGGTTAAAGTGTATTGTAGCTTCAGTGTCAAGGTATAGTATTATTGAATTCAATACATTGTTATGGTATGGTGGAGGGCGTGATGAAAATTATGATTGAATATTAGGTCGCAAATATTGAAAGTTTGAGAAGCACTGTATTAGAGAATATTAAATTAAATACTATGGGATAGAATATCTACAAGCATAAATTTAAATACTGTGTTTCCCCGAAAATAAGACTAAATTCAAAACTATACGTTGCCGAATGACCAATCAAAGTTCTTATACAATACCCGGACTAATTTTGCAATTTAAAGACGTATTTATGACTGGTAATTCAATACAACGTGTGTTATATTAGACGATTAGCGCGTAATTGAGTTAAACATTTAAAGGAAATAATATATTAATCCTCAGAAATAAGAGGAGAAAGAAAAAGAGCTATAGATGTGATAAATAGAAAGATCTATCTTGAGGAGAATTATATAAATAAGAGTTATAAAGGCTGCAAGAGTAAAAATCTTTTACACCCAACTCTTTTTTTACATGGTAAATACGTTCCTCGGAAAACTGTGCAAAAAAGATCATGTAAAAAATACATACAACATATGGTAAATTTGAGGATATGTTCCATAACTTTAAGAAACCGTGTAAGATGAAAAGTCTAAATATTTTATTAAAAAACAGTGCAAAAGAAGTAATAAGAAAATCTGTTACATATTTATTAAAAAAAGTAATTCACTTTTATTATAAAAAAATTAAAATAGTGTACAGTGAAAATTTAGTTTATAAGTATATATGTTACAGTTAAAGTGTATAAAATTCAGTTATTTCGTAGAATAACTAAATATTTCATGAAATAACTAGATATTTCATGAAATAACTAGACAAGTCAAAGTATATAATAAATGAAGAATTTCATACTTAACCAAGTTATTCCATGAAATAACTGGTCATTCTATGTAATAACTAATGATAGACAGTTAAAGTAAAAAGTAAACTATTTCAAAAAGTTATTTTATAAATTAATCTATCGTAAATAGCTGAAACCTCTCGAAAAATACATTTTATCTCTATTGCGGATGATAAATTGATAAATAATAAAAGGAAAGGTAGAAGATATAATTTATTATTTCTCATATACATTGTTAACATTAGTTAAACAGAAAAAAAAAGAATTTGTTTTGTATATGTTACTGGCACAATTAACTTTTCTACTCCTTGAACTTCAGGGATATTATAATGCTGGAGTAAAACCAATAGTCACGAGGTACTTTTTTGTGCTGTTTTAGCACTTTTAACTTCTGCTATCAAAGTTAATAATTTTCCACGAGTAACTGCAGCACTGTTTTCCTTTGTCCCACGCTTATTTAATAAAGATTCAAATCTCTCTTACATTACGTCTTTCTTATTTACAGGTTGGTCTCTCATTCCTGCAGTTGAAAAATACTTGTTAATAATCCAAAGCGAAAAACGTAAATACACCATCAAAATTCTACGTTTCAAAGCAATGGAATGAAGGGTAAACACACGCGCGTTATTACGAAGCAGTAATAAGCTGTTCAAAATGCAGCTTGAATCAGTTTTAAAAACTTTCGAGTGCCGTATTTCATACTTTAACAATCAAGTAATCATTATTCTATAGTTAAATCGTAGAATTCAATAATTTTATATACTTTAAATGACGTCTTGTTATTTCATGAAATACCCCTAGTTATTCTATGACATAATGGATTTTACACTTTAACGGCAACTTATACAACACATAAAAATGCAGTTTGAAATTAGTAATAGAGCTACTTACTAATAACTGTTCATCGCTTATTGATAATAAGTGTGCACGTTTATTAGAAACTGGATCAAGAAGGCTATCATCTTTAATGTCACGTACAACTGTCGGTTTTGATTCAAATGAAGAATTTCATTCGTTATTAACGGCCTCAGTTGGTTTTTTCGTTGTTACAAAATCTGTTATTAGCGGCTGTTTTTTTTTCTTTTCTTTTTGGTTCCTCAAGTTGCTTACATAATTCTTGATATGCTGGTATACAAAACTTAAGATAGCATTGAAATTTTAATGCGCGCTCTATGTCAGAATCACGTGTAAGAAAATGTTGTTCCATACTCTTGTAGCATATTTCAAGCCCCCGCGAATTAAATCAACTGTTAATAGTTGAATTTCACCTTCGACTTCGTCATTATCGATTTCTTTATAATCATAAACAGTCATAAATTTTATCAAATCATTTTCATCCAAAGGACACGAATCTCTATATTTTTTGGGATTCGTGCTAGAACAAAAAATTCAAATAAAACAATAAAAATTCGTTAAATTCATGTACCGTGTTATTTCAAAATCGTGTAAAAAAGACCACGTAAAAAAAAAGAGAGAGAGTTGGGTGTTATTTTCTACAAAGAGGAGTTTGATATTCGATCGGTCTAAATGTATATACGGTGCCGCTTTAAGCTCATTTCTGGCCCTGGGCACAGAAGATCTACAGGCTCCCTTGGCACTGGAGGATCGAAATTTATAACCAGAAAATCTGGTTAAATCCAGCTTATACGGGCCCCGGGCCCCAGGGTGCCCACCCCAAGCAACCAATTGATAAACCGGCACTGTTTTCAGTGAAGATTCGAATGTCTTGATGATGCTATCTCTTGCTTCAGTGCCACACACTCTTCGAAATGCTTCTGTCTTAAGCTGTACCTAACATTCCCTTGAGAAGAGTGGTCGGGAAGTTTTAGAAATCTATAACTGAGATATATTTATTGAACTATAACTTTGAAGAACAGTTAACGTGATTGCACCTGTTGCTCAATCAGACTCCGTTATGATCACTGACCAATGTTGATTTTAGGATAACTAATGAAATATTAACTCTTGGACATTGGAATGAAAAAAATTAAAACCCATGAAAATATTTATTTTTTGCGCAAAATGTCCCCCAAATACATTTTTTTTTAAAAAATTCAAAATATTTCGATTTTTTTTTCAAACATTTTCCTTTTTATCTTTAAAAACCAAATTTTAAAAAGGGGGGGGGGAAATAGTTTTCATTTTCATTTTTTTATTCAAGAGATTGAATGAATGCTCTTTGAGAAATTTTAGATTTTAGAGTTGGACATAATGGGAGAGAAAAGACAGAATATATTGCTATCAGGTCACGTACTCGAAGCGCAGTGTTTTCCCTATATTATTAGCTGTTGACATTACCATATTCACACAAACAGGTTCTCTGGATATGCAGTATCCCTTTCCAGCGCATAAAATTACTTTGGCATTCAGTTAATCATCGACAGAAGGCTATGTGACAGTTAATTTTTACCTTTGTTTTTGTATGCTTTTTGAATGTTAAATTTCAAAGCCAGGAGAGTGTGAAAAAAATGATTAAGTATAATAAAATCGTTGCACACACTAGAAAAAGGATTTTGAGTACCCTAATGTGCGTTAATCTAAGTTGCTTTTTACCAGATAAGCTTTCTTGTCAAAACTATGTCTTAATGTTCTATTTCCAACAACATTATCTCCAATAACCAATATATGAGTTTTTTCAAAGTAGCTGAAATGGTGCTTTAAAAAATTAAATGTACGGAAAAGCTTCTATTCCAGAAACTTTCAAATACGGAATAAAAGAGATTATTGGGAAGTACCATGGTAGTTTTACAAATTTAAAAGTCCTACCGTTTTGATGTAAACAAAGTTTTATTCAGAAAAAAGACTGACATTATCAAAAGTGAATCTATTCGGCTTTTTGATACATCAGCATATCAATATTCTATTGTCGAAAACAGCATTTGTCCAAAAAAATCAAATTTTGTGTGAATGCCTGATTTTGATTAATTGTGATTATGATAAAGGCAAACAAATTTCTTTAACTTAGTTACGTTTTCTGTTCCTGCAAAGAGAAAGTGTGTGTTAAGAAAGTTTTTGTCATTGGACTTGCAGGGAATGAATAAGAAAATTAGCAATTATCTTCCGATGGATTTTTTTTGCACGAAAAATAAAAAAAACAATGAGTCTACAGGTTTCAAATTTTTTCCAGCTCCTTATATTGTAAGATTTACATTTGGAACGATAACGTTACGACGTCTTAAATAATTATAAAAAGTTGACTTCTCCGAATTTTTTCAAAATTTCAAGTGCGATACCGGAGTGATAGATATTTTCATTTGTTTTTTTTTCTTAACTAGAAGTAAGACAAAGGATAGTGATAGAAATAAAAACCAAATTTTTTCGGCCCACTTTAATATACATTTTCACTGTGAGACACCAACAAAATTTATCCTAACCCGTGAAATACAAATACTTCCAATGTAGTCAATGGAGATAGTTTACATAGCAAGATGAAATGCGAAGGTGGTTTCATTATTACGATACTTTTGTTTTGAGCATATTCAATAAAACGAAAATAAAATTGGAAGGAAAAAAGACTTCCGTTACAACAAGTTACACATTTGAGAGTGGATAATTATGTGTTAATCCATTATGAGTGGTGATAAGTCCTAGGTAACATATCCCAAATAAGATTACTGCCATCTGAGTTGGTAAATCTTATTATGATGAGTTAATCTTTCTGTATGCCCTTTTAAGTCTCGCTAATTCGGCTGTCATTCTCTCTTGGGGAAATAGATTACTACTACATTCTAGAAATCTTTTAATGTTGCAAGACATTTGACAGAAACTGTCTAAAACTTATAAAATGAAGAAAAGGTAAACTCATTCTAAGAAGTGTAAATTCAAAATCTGCCTTATATGCAATGAAATTAACTCATGTTGGTTTAATGGTGTTCATTCAAAATAAAGTTTAAATTAACTTCGATTAAGTAATCAAAATTATTCTCTAGTATATGCTTCAAAATTGAGATTATGAAGAATAATTTATAGAAGATTATAATTTTCCAGATTTTTGAATGTTTACAAATTATTTGAAAACTGTTGAAGCTTTTTAAACACTATTCCTGTCAACTGAGATTCACAAAATAACCTGGAACCCATTCAAAAGGCAACGCTAAGGAAGACAAGAGTTATAAAAGCCAAATTTATTGAGGAAAGCAACGCAAAATGTAAGGTGAATTGATTGAGATAATAGTTCTGATTGACTAGTGGGATGACAATAACTATTGCAACACGTCCTAGAATTGAAAAAAAGAGGCTTTAGATTTGTTCTTAAGATATGCCGATTCATGCTGCTTACACAAATTGGTCTGGCTAAAAAACGAGTGATGCATACTATGTCAATCCTTTACCAGTCATTGATCACTATGTTTGATGGACAACATATAAAGAGGACTGGTGGGCCAAGGCAAAGCTGCAATCAAATAGACAATGAAAAATTATCGAACATTGTGTGTTGTTCTTGGTCTCGCATTGCCCAGTTAGTACTTGGTACCAAGTAGACCTTGAAGATTAAGAATGATACAACAGTCCCCAAAACTTTAGAGATAAAATGGTATCTGTTGAACATATCAACAATGTATATTGAAAGTGCGACAGTAATATACTGTGCGATAATAAACCATAACATCAGGTAAAGTATGGCAATGCACAATGCAATGGCATATAAGCTTTCACGACAGCCCTTTCAGACTCTGATATGATCGTCATGATGTTGTTGGAAGAATCGTGATTCGTCTTAAAATATAATGTACTGTCACTCTTTTGTTCATATCCAAGAATTAACTCACCTTTACAGCCGCTTACGCTTCTGATGTACAGTGAAATGTAATTGCAGCAATGGATGCTTTGCTGAAATTTCCTTCTGCCTTTTCTTTTCCATTTTTATTAGTTTTCAATTAATTTTAAGTATTTAAGTAACTATACATATATTTTTGCTTTAACTTAATTTTCTAGGAACTAATTGCTTATTTTTCTAAATAAGTACTGTTTCGCTCAGTGTGGATTCATTTAACGTGGTACTTATGAGGGACCAATGATTGTAGGCGGAGAAAATATCGTAAATGACTGCATGTGAGGCAAATTATTTTCATGTCTTACCAAGATATACGCATAGTGCTAATTTGAGATGTCTGTTGGATAATTCTATCAAGGAGTTACATTTTGAATGCTTTTCCTGCTCAATAGACTAGAGATTTCTTAATTTTATTCTATACGTTTTAAAATTATAATTTTAGATAAACTCTAACAGTTTTCCTTCATAAAAGCGTCTTATTACATTGGAATATGAAAAAGAAGAGCACTAATGTGATATCCCAAATATGCGCAAACAATGTGTTAATCATCTACACTTTCTTGTGGTGCAAATCATTTTTATCGATCAGAATATTTTTGCTTATGTATTATTCATTAGAAGTCATAGCAAAAAAAAAAAAATATTTCTCAAAAACTTACAACCACCTTAAACAAAATTAAATTTTCCTTTTTTTTTTACGTTTTTTTTTTTTTTTTGAATTTCTCAGCACTCTTCTCATATTCAGCACCATCGATTTCCTTTAATAAAATAGCCCCAGAAAGATTTAACTGAGAGGTTAAGGTACTGCGCTTGGAAAGACCAGTGTAGTTTGGAAGAACGTGTAAATTTATGAAGGTGGAATATTTTTTATGTATGAGACATTCACACATAATGCGAAAAGTGTACTGAGAACACTTTATCATTACAAATAAGCCAACCAAGGGATTGTTTGCTAATACTATCAACCATTAACTGGTCTATCAGCAGAATTTATTGATCAATATATTTTAAGCAGATATTTTAAGGTAATATCTGGTAGTATACATAAATGTGTGATAGAATACAAATATTCTTGCAACAAACAAACAAATAAGCCATAACACAAACAATCTGCTTTCGAATAATTTATCATTCATTATATTTTAGTGCTTAATATAGTTATTCACTTCATAAATTGTACATAAATTGTTACTAAAATTCAGTACATACACACACGTATGTTTTGATAATTCATTCTAACCTATTTCAACAAGTGAGCTTTCAATTATATACGAAACTGTTGAATTAAACTCAAACGTATTAAAATGTACTTTGATTTAAATACCAGGATTAACCGTGTTCCCCCACACACAGCTGTGGCTTTAATCTTTATAATTAGAACTACGCAAATTTATGGAGGATTTAACATGTGAATGTATAAGTATTAATTTAAACCTGCTTTTGCAATTTTGCAAGTTATTCGCTTAGTTCAACTTAATTTAAATATCTGATTAAACGCTAAACACGAATTATGATGCAGGGATAGATTAACAATATTAAATCTCGTGATTTAAAATCACAAGGAGAAATTTTAACCTATATATAATTTATAAGTCGAAGTACATATACTAAACATATATACACAGGTTTTCTCTTAATTTATAATTCATTGATATGGCATTGTACGCTGAGTGAGTGAATATTCAAGTCGCACTGTTCAGCCACACGAGGGCTTTTGGCGACGGAAATCGTAATTTTGAACCATGGTCAAGTGACGAGGATGACACTTGAGCTAGCACCCCTTCGCCTAACTACCAAACCACACCGACGGGAGGATGTTTGAGCTCTCGACAGATTTAACGTGTATCGTCCCCTACATGGCGAGTCTTTAGTGGTACTGGGCTTGAACTCGTGACGTGCCAGCCACGATTCGATACCTTGACCACTAGGCTACCACGACCTCTTTTATACACTGAAGATTTGAGTTAATAAAATATTCTTCGTGCGGAAAAAAACCCCTCTTCTCCTTCCTCATGTTTGAAGTGGCCACATCCTTCGAATTGGATCTTTGACGGATCATCGGTATAAAAATGCGATCCTCAGACCTATTGGATTCTCTTACGCTACAACAATTGGATATGACGTTCTGTTAATGAACGACAATTGCAGTCGCGCTCATTGGGTGGATTTCCTTTTTGAGAAAGGAATCACACGACTGGAATGGCCAGCGTAGACATGAACCCATAAAGTATGTTTGAGACAAGTAATGTAAGAATTCATTTGAATACACAAAAAGAGAATTTAAATGAAGATGATTATTTCGTTGAGCAAGTTAATTATAGAATATTACACACACACACGCACCGCACGCACGAGAATTTTATAGAGAGCAAAATTATATGTAAAGAGAATAAGAAAGACAAATATATAAATATGATTTTTAGACATAAATTAGCTGCATAGCTTCAGATTATTAGATACTAGATAATGCATTTAGATGTCAGGTATATATTACTTGATAGCTTATAAGGCTTAATAATTTTATAGTATTCTTTAATTTTTAATAATATCTAAAACTTTAATAATAAAATTAATTCAAGATTTTCTTGCTTCTAGTTCATTTATTTCGGTTTTATTATTTCATTTTTGGAACTATATTTTTCTTTTGACATTTTCAGTATCATTTGTGAATTTTTTTTAATGTTAAAACAAGCCATATTTCGATATTAAAGAAAATAGGAGATTTAAGGATTAAAACGTTTTCATTTTCTATAAGAAATAAGATTAGTTATCCCAATTAGAAACCAATGAAAGTGACAAGGTTTTACAAATTCGTAACTTATGTAACGAAAACAATCTCACAATTTGAAACAGGGATAGCAAAGAATGAATACTTGCCAAAGCACTCGAACGTGCATACATGTTGGAATTCAGGATTTTATTATTCGAAATATCAATGCGGTTACATCGTTACCAATATTTTAGAAAAAAACCCGGTTATCTTTTAGGCAATTTATCTAGATTCTTAACGTTTTTTTTCTAACACTCCATCTAGAGACTTTCCTAGAAAGATGCGTTTGTCTTTTCTGAGAAGCCCTTTACTGGAACATTCATAAAACACTTTAGGCTAAAAAATATGGAATCGTTATTCATGTACGCTTCGGGATATAAGACGACGGGAAAAACCAATGGTACGCACGAAGTATTTGACAACAGCTGCAAAAAGTTATTTTCTCCACTTCTCAACTTCGGCTTCCATTCGACCGTAAAATGGTCGATCCAGGAATTGCATAAGCTCTTGCTCTTCGCGTCAAGAACACTGGAACTTCATGGGTAGAAAATTTATTCTTTGACGAAATAGTTTAGCACGCAACATTTTTCATTGTGAAATTGCTACTTATAGTTGGAGTAGTCGAGCTTTAGCTTTTGTATTTAATGCATAAAAGGGAGGGGGGCAACAATTTATTTTTCTCTAACAAAAAATACTCTTTTATTAAAGCTCTGTTTCTACAGGAATAAATAATTTTTTTTGGGGGGGGAAGGGGTATCAAAAACTTGAGTTCCAGAATATTGTTGTCAAAACTAATTCTTCTTTAAGAACAAAATTTGACAGGGGTTTCCATTTTGATTGTTGGTGGATAATAGAAAATTTCTCCTGGAAAATAATGCATAGAATATCTAATATGTCCCGTACTGCAAAATCAAATATACTTAAAACGAAACTTTTTTTAAAAAAAATTAAGTATAGCATATATAACTAAAACAAGTAATATAAAAACAAGTTAAGTCAATTCTTACTTAGGTCAACAAAGAAAATTTTTATTTTAGTTACTTTTTATTAAATAATTACAATTAATTTAAATATGTATATACATATGACAGAATCTCAATATTAAGTAACAAAACACCTTTTAAATTAATATTAAAAACTTTTTAACCGCATTAAATTTGTAACTACATTTTTTTTAAATAAAAGTTGAACATAATGGGTAAGAATTTATCTTAAAATCAGTGTAAAAAGAATGCTGATGTCTAACTAGCATATGATTACCCAGGCTAAGTTAAATCTTCATCACAAATTTAACAAAAACTGTTTTATCTAATGTTGCTTCCGTCTAGAGGAATAATATCGACTGAAATATATATCTTTAACTATAATTATTTAATTAAATTTAATTAATGAACTAATATATTTGAAAAAACTGTATTCACATCAAGTGTCCCCCATTACAAGTTTAAGAAAGTGTATTTGAAGAGTGGATGAATAAAAAGTATTTTACTAACGCGTACGCGAGACTGAAAATTTGTACATGATGTATATAGTATATATAAATATGTATAGGGATAGTGTGAATTAATAGTAGGAATTGAAAAAGGAAAAATACTAACAAGGAATGGGCACGACTAAGGAAATTCATTTGGGATCGAGACTTGGTGTAATAGTAGTACTCTTTTAGGGTGTTCACCCCTCAATGTAATTCCGTCGAATGGCCAGTCAATTCGGAGAAATGAGCCTTCGAAATTCATGCTTAGCTTTTATACAATTAAATTTTAATTTTCCGCAACGAGTTCGTAGCTTGATTGGTAAATCGTCTACTCTCTATGCTGGAGGTTAAGGTTCGATTCCACGCGATCAACTTTTTTTTCTTCAATTCATTTAATTATTTTTTAAAATTAAATAAATGTATTTATGAAAGGTTTATTAAATATTAAATGATATTTTTTGTAATTATTTTGTATTTTAAAAAATAAAAAATTATTTTGATTATATAAATAATTATATTAAATTTTATAAATATATTTTATATTAATAAATAATATTTATAATAAAATATATAATAAATATTAAATGATATTTTACAAAAAAAAATAGTTGCAAATAGTTTTATAATGTGAAATACAAAATATACTATAAATAAAATATTATATATAATATAAAATAATTTATAAAATATATTATTATTATTAAATTAATTATTCTGTAATTAATATAATAAAAAAAATGTCTTTTTCATATTTTATTAAATTAATTATTTTACAATTTTATAAAATATTTAATAAGTCCTTTTCAAATAAATTTATTTAATTTCAAAAAGTTTATTTAAATAATTTTAATAAATTTATTTGAATAATTTCTATAATAAACTAACAATAATTTCAATAATAAATCATAATTTTAAAAATAAACAATAATTTTAATAATCAGTTAATAATTTTAATAATCAGTTAATAATTTTAATAATCAGTTAATAATTTTAATAATCAGTTAATAATATTTTTTATTAATACTAATGCTTAATAATAATTAATTAATTATAATAAATAGTGATTAATTAATTATAATAAATAGTAATTAATTAGTATAAATTGTGGTTTTAATGAATTAATTTTAATAAATAATTAATTTACTAATTTTAATTATTAATAATTTTTATTAATAATTATTTTAAATATTTTTATTTAATAAATATTTTTAATATTTTTAATAAATAAATATTTTTAATATTTTTAATTAATAATAATTTTAAATATTTTTAATTAGTATAATAATTTGTAATAATTTTACTAATAAAAAATTTAAGTTATATATTTTAAATTTTTTTTATTTTATAAAATACAAAATAATTACAAAAAATATCATTTAATATTTAATAAACCTTTCATAAATACATTTATTTAATTAAAAAAAATAATTAAATGAATTGAAGAAAAAAAAGTTGATCGCGTGGAATCGAACCTTAACCTCCAGCATAGAAAGCAGACGATTTACCAATCAAGCTACGAACTCGTTGCGGAAAATTAAAATTTAATTGTATAAAAGCTAAGCATGAATTTCGAAGGCTCATTTCTCCGAAATGACTGGCCATTCGACGGAATTACATTGAGGGGTGAACACCCTAAAAGAGTACTACTGTTACAGCAAGTCTCGATCCCAAATGAATTTCTTTAGTTTTGCCCTCCCCTTGTAAGTTTAATTTAAGGATGAATATTTTTAGAAACTAAATTGCTTAATGCTTAGCTATAAAACGGCAGTTGATATTTAAAATGAAAAGAAAACTTTTCTTTTAGCAATTTTTGGAACAAGATTTTGGAAGTTTTTATCTAAGGAATTTCTAAAAGTATTTTTTTATGCAATCGACAGCTTAGTCTTTTTTTAAAAAAAAACTATAAACAAGCAGTATTTCTATATTGACTTATGTAATTGAATATACGTATATGTATTTAATATATTTAAATTTATTAATTAAATCTTTGGTGCATATATTTAAACTTCTAGTGATCTCGGAATCTCATTTTAAGAGTTAAAAGAATTCGCTTTGTGTGTATATCAGTAAAGCATTCACTTTATGGAATTTTGTACATTTCAAAAATCTGAAAAACTCATTTACTTTCAATTATTAAAAATTATAATGATAGTGTGATTTAAAAAACGAGAATTTAACATCTCTTATTAAAAAAAAAAAGATTCAAGATCAAGGAAACACTTCCGAAATAGAATAGTGAAAGATCAGAACAAATTGCGAGTTCATACACACACAAATTAATAATCTTTTTTCTCACTGTATTTAAGAAACTCAGATCAAATCAAAGTCACCAGTCTGTTTTTCCCGGCATATGTATTTTAAACACAACAGAAATTTTATCAACAGAAAAATAGGTACGATACAAACGCTTATTATACAGTCATTTTTTTATATATATATTTAAGGATTTTTTTCTCTCTTTTATCTCCCCTTCGATATAATTTGTAAATTATTGTACTATACTTCCAAACGATCAAAATGCAGAATTGTTCCATTGTGAAAGAAAATAAGGATTCGACATGAAATGTTCTTCCCTTTTTACACTTTAATTTATGTACTTTGAATTTCATTTTTCTACTGCAAAATGAAAATAAAGTTACATTGCTTCTATATCTTTTGATCTTATAGCTATGTGTAGAATTCCTTCATCTCTGAAACAATAATATTTATAAAAATTTTCATGAAATATTAATTTATATGTCTGAATTTAACATGAAACTTTGGTAAACCTTTTTTCTGGTATTTACTGAGTGCTGTTGAGTATTAAATCTGTTATTTATTAAGTATACTTGAGGAAATCAGTAATTTAGCAATTCTCGCATGTCATATTTTGTTTCATATTTATTACCTTACTCTTGCTTATTAGCTGATAAACTTCGCAGTTGTCATTCAAAACATTCTTGAGAGTATTAGATAAAACATAAAAAAAGTATATAAAATTATGAATTAAATTCAGATTCTTTCTCTCTCTCAAGGTAATAATTTATTTATAGAATTATATTTTTCTTCAAGGATTTAAATATTGGTATAGAGATCTTTCTCTAAACCATGCATTCATTTATTTTTAGAATGAAACCTTTCTTTAATTAAATTATTTCTTCTTTTGTTGTTCACAAAAAATGTTTAAGTATTTTCATGTTTCATGATACCCAAATTCTAACCTTTTAGAAATATTACTTCTAACTTTCAGAATCTCATTTGAAAATTTCTAACCTGAAATAAATGATTTATTAGACGTATATTTTATAATATATGTGCTGCATATTCTTAGCAATTACTTATAATATATCATTAAATAAATTATGTATTATAACTAGTACAAAATGTAAAGAATTAATATTCTTAGTTTAGTTCTTTCTTGACTTAGTTCTTTTCATCCGCATTATTATTTTAGGAATTTTGTGGATCTTAGTGGTTTAAATTTCAACCACTTCTTGAATGACGCATTAGAAGTGGAATATATATAAAAAATTGAACACTTGCAATGTTCCCAATGTGTTTGTTGTTTGCAATGTTCAACAACAATGGCATAAAGTTATTACGCTTTCTCTGTCTTTTTCGCAATTTTCCCATTAGCTTTTACAGGTTACCAAAGCAATAATCTAAAAAATGGAAAAATAAAAATGATTTATTGGATTTAATTAGAAAATCCAAAATGAAAATTAAATTTTAGATTTTCTCATTTTAAAAAAAGCAGCAAAGGATTATAAGCAATCATTTTATCAAAGTTTAGCACTATTCTAAAAAGGATATTTTAAGGATATTTAATACCAGATTAAGCATAACATATATATATAACTAATAATAAGTTGACTTTAGTACTAAATTAACGGCGATAGTAGAACGCGCGTGTGAGTAAAAATAAGATGAGATAAAATGATTATTGCTTGTTATTTTTAAACACGTTCTAGATTTTCATCAGTTATTAATAGGCGAAACTATGAATACCCTATTAAATGACAGTTTTGTCCTCTCAAATTATAATCATAAGGCAAATTTATTAATATTATAGCTACAAACTCTAAAGATAGATGACAATGTATAGAGAAACAACTTTGGGGATTCTCTTTTCCCTGCTTGATCAGATAGCAAAAGAATTATATTGAAATTGGTGTTGATTTTTCTTTTTTCTTTAGTAAAAATAAAACCTCTAAATGCAATTTACAAATATATGTCACATTTTTTACAGTTCTTAAAGAAATATTTTTCCAGCAGTATTCTTTAAAAGAAAAATAATTAATACATAAACATTAATGAACTGACTATTTGGAGGATGACAGAGGTTCTTGATGGTAACAGTGCGATCCTTAGAGAGGACAGTTATACCTAGATATTCGAGATCAGAGGTGTCATTGCCAATATCTGGTAGTCGTTCCGATACGGGTAGAGCAGGGAGTGGTATTTTTAGTAACACTCCTGGGAATGATGGTAAAACCAGCATCAGAAATCCTTACCACTGTTCCGTCCTTAGATCGGAAATCATTGCTATTAGTGGTGCTCTCGATCATGCTCTCAATTCTTATAAGGATAGTATCTGGATCCTGACAGACAGCAGAAGCTCAATCCAATATTTGAAGAATTGCCCAAAAATTATGGACAGTACTGGTCTAGATATTTTATCCAAATTAGGCTCGCGCGGTCAGAGGAAACAAGTATGTCTCCAGTGGATTCCATCACATGTGGGTGTGCCTGGGAACGAAGCGGCTGACGAGCTGGCTGGTAGGGGTTGTGATCTCTCTAATCCCAGTTCCACTGTTTTAACCCATTCGGAAATTCATTGCTTCCAAAGAAATAAAATGAATTTTTGACTTAGCGAAACCCTCCTGCTCACCACTGGTACGCAGCTAAGAGTCCTGGCCTATCTATACAGTGCAGGAGTTCCAGGGCTCATCAGACGGCCTTGGCGCGCTTTAGAAGCGGTCACCTGCGTAATATGACTTTTGTGCAGGGGGTAAAGTCTTTCTTTACCTGTCCCTGCTCTCTCCCTGCTTCTCCTGCTCATCTTCTGGTTGTATGAACAGCAAGACCTGGTGTGTGACACTATTACGCGGAATGGTCAAATGGACTTGGTGTAGGCTTTCCTGCTCCAAGGGGATTGGAAACAACAACAACAACATTAGTGAACTCGCAACTACAATACCATATACAATAAATTCCCCTACTGATTATTTCAAAATACTATTTGACATTGTTTCTCATGTCCTGCCTACAAGAATAATAACAAAAGTACAATAAAAGAATTTAACTAAAATATTTATGACAGAATTTTCCTCTTTATGCTGCTTTATATTGCCATTTGATTCTAAAATAGTAGTTTAATCTCCAAAATGTATGATGTTAAGCCGTTTAAGTAATGCGTATGCACAGACATTTAACAATATCCACTGTCATGCGCCATATATTTTATCGAAAGTATATTAAATATGATGGAAATATCCAAAATGAAATTTATTTGTATTTAATAATTTCATTAACATTCACAAGTAGACAAAATATATCTTCATCTTTCTCGATGATCAAAAATATTTATTTAAAAACTGTCGCTTTAATATATTATTGTGTATTGTCACTGTGTTAGTATGATTTTTTTCTTTGAAGTTTATTTTTAAAAAGGCTTTTTATTCTACTTTTAAGCACAATATTAATTTTTTAAGATTATTATAAAAAAGTATAGAAAATTCATATGTATTTACAAACTCGTTGAATAACTCTCCTCTCTTGAATTAAAATCTGAAAGGTGAATTTTTAAATTTTTTTCTCGCTTTCTTTCGTAAGTGGAATTTATGCATAGTTATAATCACTTCAAAAATTCAATTCTAAAAATTTTCGAATAAATTTAAGTGTCCAAAGATAAAACAAAAATAAGAAGAAACTTGAATTTCATACATTCTTCTGCCTTCATATCTGTAAAAAATTTCAGATATAATTGCATTTTATTTATATTGATAAATTAATTCTCGGTTCTTTTAATCGTTATTTAAGAAAATGCCTCTCAAATGGTAATAAAGGCGGAAGACAAAAAACCGTGCGAAGATGAAAAAGGTCTTACATTCTCCACTTTTTTTTTTAATTCGTGAAAAGAGTAGCTTTTGACTTTTTATATAGTTCGCTCAATTATATTTTAAGTATTTAACTACCTTTTTATGTCAGAATATAATTGACACATTAATCACAATGTCAGATGCTTGCTCTTTTCATGAAAATAACTGTCACAGTTATGTGGAATGGAGTTATTCGAGAAGAAAAACACAAAAATATAAAAACAAGATTTTTTAATTGCTTCAATTTTTGCACCCTTTTTCTCTCAAAATTTGAATTATCTTTTTTCCCTCTTTACTCCTTCTCTCCTTTTTTATTTCTTTTTCTTAACAAATTTGACATTCAAGTAAGCAAAGATACTCATGATTTTGTGTTTTTGTCTTTAGTATTGGAATCTCTGAAAACATACTGAAATGTCTCTGGTGTCTTTGAAAACATATTAAAATGTTGGACTTTTTTCTGATAAGAGATTTATTGGATATATTTTTATTTCATATCCGAGCAGTCTAAAGTTAATTTACATTAACCGGATTTAGAAACATTACATGGTATATTAATAATAATATCAAGCAGATAAATGAGAGTAAACTCTAAAGACTTTTTTCTATTTGTTTTCTTTTACTAATTTATTTTCCTTTTTTTTCTTTTCGGAGTAAATGGGATGAAATTTTTAAAAAAAATTTTCTAACATTGGTTGGGCATGAAAGCTTCATAAAGCACAGTTTGGATCCTTAAATATATTTTTTGTAGGATTAAGCACAAAATGAGTTAGTAAAACCAATTCAAAAAACTTTTTTTCATTTTTAATTGAATTTAGTTTTGGTTTATTTTTTATTTATTTACTCAATAGAGTTCATGCGCCACAGATATTTTAATTTCATTCATCGATTAACGTATCCCAAACTTCAAGACGTTTAATTGCAGATTTAAATAAATTTAAATGTTGAGGTCAATGGCTTTTGAACGATGTTATTAAAATTACTATTATTAAATACAATAAGTTATAGTCTAAATGGATTTTGTGTTTCAGAAAGCTACAAAATTCTATTTCTCCCAGATTTTGTACAGATTTCTCTACCGATTATCTTCTATGACGTCTAGCAAACCATTCATCAATCTTAGTTTCTTGCTATTCTTCTGTTGGCAGTCAAAAAGTTGCTATCGACTGTTTTTCTTTTGCACAGCTTGGGAAACTATTTTTTGGAAGGATTCAGCATTTTTGACGTTTAGTAGTCCATTTTTTTTGAAGAAATATGCATATTTTATCTTAGTTCTTTGAAAAAAAGAGCATTCATGGATTCTTTTAATCTCTAAGGAGATTTTCTATTATGGTCCAGGAAGGCTTTTGGATGGTCAAAACGGGCAAAAACTATTGATCATGAAAGTTATTCACCCTTCAGAGCACTATCTTAGGTATTTTAGCCCTGCTGAGTTGGAAAGAATGGCTAAATAAACTTCTCCTACAGTATAAAAATTAATTCATTTTAAAATACTTTTCGCAATAAATGTGTGCTTTATTTTGAATGGTAATTTTGTACATTATAAGAGATTTAGAATTGGGATATGTTTACTCTTACACTAATTTCAATAATTTATGTAGTAAATTTTCTAAAGAAAAAAGAAAATTGATTCATGGAATGGTAAAAAAATTATTCCACGCAACTCTTTTTTTTTATACTTTAAAAACCCCTTCATCCGAGCACTTTCGGATTTTCTTGTTACACGATTACATGGGAAAAGTTCAATTTAAAAGCTGAAGTCATACAGTTATACAAATATTTTATTGAACTTATGCATTTTGTTTCTAAAAGAGTTATTATGTTTAAAGTTAAAGGGCTTATAAATTGAAAAAATAAAAAAATAAAAAATCTCAAAGCTCTCTCTCTCTCTCTTGTTCATTAACACTTTTTGAAGTTAGAATTTTAGAATGTATTTGGTTTTAATTTTGCGCGTCAAATAAATATAGTATGTCTTCTTTTGATAATCACCATGCATATAATAAAGATGAATTTCGTTCATAGTAGTTAATTTTTATAATGGGCTTAATTAGGGAGAATCAACATAGTTCCAGCAAAAAGGCATGCAATGTTTACGATGAGCTAAAAGCAAATTGTAGGATATTTTTGTGATTCATGTTGCGGATTTGTGAATTTGGAATATATAAAAGTAATATGCTAGCAATGTAATTGCATTTGCAAATAAAAGTATTGTGAATTCTCCGAGTAATATTTAAGTACCTATCAGACAGGATATGTATCGATACTGTATGTATATATATATATATATATATATATATATATATATATATATATATATTGTTTTAAATCGTTCTCTCGCTATGAGCTTCAATTTCAAATCATTTATCATGAAGTAATTTTTTAGTATATTTACATGGATTGGAGAAATTAATAGCAAACGAAATAATGGGGTACCATGTCCCCCTGTAAAATTGCTGTAATGACGACATTTCGTTAGAAAACTATCGGATTAATAATGACTTTTTGCATCTGAAAGCTTATTTTCATCTGTATGTGTGTGATGAATCATACAGATACTTTGAAGAATATGTGGGCTATGATAATGCTAAGATAGTATGCTTAGTTTCTGATATTAACAAAATTTAGTGTGCTATTTAGATACAGACAAAAAAAGAGGTGCAAAAGGGCGGATAAGGATAATGCAGAATAAGTTGCTTCAAGATGCAATATGCTTATCTATTTTATATTAAAATGATCGAATATCATATTTATATGCATAGTTGTCGAACTAAATAACAGAAAAATGAGTTAAAATTTTTAATTTCTGATAACTCTTAATTTTTAGAGTATAAATTTTTGATCTGCTAGATAATTATTCAGCTTTTCTAAAGACAATAACCTTATTTTTATTTGATAACAATTGAATCACGATTTTCTTTTATATTTGCAGAGTTTGTGAGAGGAAATAGTTGGAAATAGTTTGTGAATTTTATTTTCAACAATGTTAGCGAAGTTGAAGATATATTTTAAAATAACAGTTCAATAATAAAAAATATATAGCTAACTTTCATTTCTATTTATTTTATTTGAAAAGAAAGTGTGTTGATATGCGTAAAACCATTTTGTTTTAATTATTTCTATTCTATCTTTCAAAGCTTTCGATAAATGGTCTTTTTTCGATGCAATTAAGTTTTAACTTATTAGATTAAATTCGCTTGTGTGCACATATTTTGGATAGCGTCAAAAAGAAGTTCAAAAGTGCCATGATTTTTAATAAAACCTATTGCATATATAAATATATTTTCTCAAAACTTTTTATTTATAACCACCACTTTTCTTTTTTTCTTGGAATTAGAATTGTGTCTCTATCACAGCTACGCATTGTTTCTTATATTAATGGGTGTGCAGCATAGCTTAGCTAAATATGCCCTTTATGTCAACAAAACCAATGAATGAACCAATCGCATATATTTAAAATATATTATTCTTAAACATATTTCAGGATGAAGTCGTTTTATAATTAGTCTAAGCATTATAGCAAAACATAGAACTTGTTGTAACTCTAGTTCAGCGGCGCTGCAGTCGCTTGTTTTCAAGTGTATATAGCAGGGGTAGCCAAAACGTCGACCGCGAAGACATTTTAGGTACTAAAAGAACTCTAATACTCTAAATAGCAGTCGAGCCGCAAGTCCTCCGTGTGGTTGGTAGAAGGGGAAGAGAGGTGGGAGGCCTCTGACCACCCCCAGAGTGTTCTCCCTCTAAATTGGGGTGGAATCGGGCCAAATCGTTCTGTCACCTGTATGGTGCTACGGCTAACGACAGGCGTCACTTAGCCCTTTACCATGATGAATTTCGTGGGCCTCGATCTGGCCTTTGTCGATCAGGGGGCATTAGTAACAACAACATAACAACAACAAGTATTTCATAGAATTAAAAAAAGACGTTTTTGCTTAAATATGAGTTTTTTTAAGTGGGCTTTATTTTTGATTAAATTAATCAACACACACATGACTTTATAGAAGAGTTATAAACATACGTATATATTATCATTTCCTCTTCTATTTTAAAGATTTTATTTATGTAGTACATGGGATACACAAATAAGGCTCTGCAATTCCTGTTAGAATATTCGCAAATATAAATATTATTCCAAAGCTTACATTAAAATCTTATATGCAATTAGTAAACTAAATCTTCAATTCTAAACTTAGATCAAGTTTCGATTGGAATATTCTAATAACCGAATTTTGTTATCGCTGATTGCATTATGTATCGAAGGATTTAATAAGCTCCAAATAACGAAGTGGAAGATATTTTGTGAATTCAATATTATAAATTTATTCAAAGTAATACAGCAGTAGAAGTTAATTTTGCGTCAGAAGTTATTTTATCATAAAAATGTCTAATCAGGAGAATTTTTACTAAAATGATATTTATTTGTTATTCCATTTAATAACAATTTTACAAATATTTTGATTTTTAAATAACTGATAATATAATCAACATATTTACTAATCACTTTATACTTTTATATATTTCAAACGTTTTTTCTCCTTCTAGACTTTTATTTAACTATTTTAAAATTATTGTTATTCTTAAAAACATGATATGACACTATAATGAACTTATTTTTTTAATACGTATTATCACATACCTCGTCTATATATTTTCTTGAATATTTAAAATACAATTGATTGAAGTTTCTTTGAGCCAGAACAAATGCAATTATAGCTACAGAACAGAAAATAAAAAAATCGATATATCAGTAGATCACGGGCATTCCATTTTTATAAAGTAACATTTCACTAATAATGCAATTTCAGAATTCCTTTTCTCAAAGGAGTTTCTTAATACGCAAATTCCTCCAGTTTCTGCCCTAGCGTTAAAGTAATCAGTAATCCATCCCCAAAGATTTCAAATATATACTTCTGCTCCCAGGAGTTACAGTCAACTTATTAAGTTCATGGTACGGATCATAATGCTCATTAAGTCGATCTCTGTAATTTAAAATGTGTATTCAAGGGTTACTCGGCTCTTAATGTAGCTACTTACTTAAATTATTCACATCTTTGAGAACTAGCAGCTTTAAATTTTATAGTTGGATAATTCAATGACGAATGACTTTGGAAAGAATATTAATAGATAAGTAGAGTGAAGTGTCTTTTATAAATTCTTTCAAGAAAGTACAGTGCATAAGTAATGCCAAAATTTAAAGTGGTTGAAGTTAAAGTAATATATTGGGCTGTTTTGTCAATAGAGGAAGATGTTCACTATTATTGATGCCTTTAATTTACTTTTCTGTTGTTAGTGTTTTAAATTTAAAAGTCTTCTAATGAATTTATTTAAAAATTATAATGAAACAGAGAAATGTTACTGAATTGTATTAAAATTTTGTAAGGGTTGTTTATTACACATTTTGAAGGATTGTACTCCTTTCTGCCTGTTTAAATCTTTCAAAGAGCTTACGTCCATTTCTTGAAGTAGGCTTATGCAAATCAATCAGAAACTGAAGTGAATTGCTTCTTGCTGTTTCATATACAGGGTTATTCTTGGAAGCAATCGAAAAGGAAAATTAAAGAAAATATAGAATAAGTTGAATTTACTTCGGGAGTCTGAATTATTGCTGAAGGTAACCGATTACGTTTGGAATCATGATTTTGTAAAAGAGTAATATAACGAATATTCTTTTAATATTAAGCGTTACTTAGGTTAGAATACACGTATTAAATCCTCTTAAGAGTGTTATTACAATAAAAAATTATTTAAATGCAGCTCAGACAACTACACAGCTCATACTATATAGCTCAGACAACTGTACAGAGCCTGAACCAGGATTTTTGAAACATATGTCTTAGAAGGGTATTTATCCATTTTTAAATGCATCACAGAGTGGAGAAATTTAAAAAAACAACAAAAGAAAGAAAAAGAAAAGAAAAAAAAACCAATAATTATATTTCAATTGGTAGTAACTCTGAAAATAGCTTGAATTTTTCAAAAATCCTAGTTCAAGCTTTTTGGAGATGTCATAGCTATATATAAGCAAAATATTATTATTACAGAAGCATTTTTTATAAAAGGAGAATGTTTTGAAAATAGGTAATTCTTCCTTTTTTGCCAAAATATCGCTTTAAATAATTTTTACTGTAATAATATTCTTTAAACAATTTTGTACGTGTATTCTGATCTAAGTGACACTAAATATTAAAAAATACATTCATTTGTACACTTTTGCAAAATCATGGTTCCGAACGTAGTCGGATACCGCTTAATTTTACAGTAGGCTAACACAGATTTAACTTGAGATATAACATTGAATCTTGGTATATAATCCTCAGATCTTAAATTTACCTAAAATTGAAAGTTTCATATTTTTTACCCCACTTCAATTGATACTGATTGTTCCCTGAGGTAAAGGCTTTTTTGGCACCTCTTACGCTGAGAGTTTGCAAATAAGTTTGGCTGTGTGAAGGGGTTTATCTAGACTTTCATATGGGCTATTTAAGTAATAACAAATAGGAGAATGCAATAGTTGATGATATATTGCATCACTGAATATTTAATTTTGACTTTACTTATATATATATATAATAAAGCTGTTATTTGCATGATTTGTTTCTCTTCATTTGAAAATGAACTCAAATTAGTTGAAAAAATTATGTATTTATAAAGGGAAATGTTCTTTTCGATTGTATATAATACAGATTTAAACTAAGCGTGATAAATTTGCAGTTAACGTGGCAATTTTCTTAAGCTGAATTTTTTTTTTTTACAATATAAAAGCAATTTTACTAAAAGTACTAAAGCTCTAATTATTTTTGTCTTATTTTCTGAGATGTACGTAAGACTGCCACTGTTTCATAACCCTTACTCACGTAGGCATAATTCTTTCGAAAATTGCAAGATTTTCTTCTTTTTCCTTTCAGCGCTTCTTTCAGAAAAATTGTACTTTCGACTCATTAACTAAATACATTAGTGCTCAAATGATGAGAATGTTTAAGTACCTTCTTATCTAAGAAGTAAAAATTAAATCAAGAATCATAGATATGTTTATAAATTGAACAAAAGTAATATCTAATCTTTATGTCTTTCAACTAGAAGCATATTCTGATGTTAGAGCGCGTAAAAATAAGTTCATGCTAGTTTCATAAAGCTAAAATAATTTCCAATAATACTGCAACTGATAATGAGCCGCACTTTGATAAACTTATGAACAAATTTATTGAGCAGTATATTGTGTCTTAATCTCTCTATGTGACTTGTGAAGTAAAATAAAAAAATTTGTTCCGACAATCATATTTTCTTTTTTAACTTTTAACCTAGCTCCTTCCTTTCTCTAATTTCAATAAATAAAAAAATCTGTTAATCAAACAAATTAAAATTAAATGACGTAATCTAAGTTTGTGAGCCATTAAGTTGAGACACAAAATGCTTTAGAGCAAAAGAAAGTTAACAAACGCTAGCAAAAAATTTAATTAAAATTCAAAGAAGTGTTAAAACAAGTTGAAAACTGTAGAATATCACAATGCCTGTAATATCCCAGTATCAATTCTATATTTTAATGAATTCCACGCTTGAATTTAATAATAATTAGCCTTAGTCTTTAACTTACTGCAGGTGGATTTTGATTCACAACTACTGTGGCACAGTCTAAAAAAAACACAAATGTAAAAATAAAATAAAACTAACTTCAATTGTTAAATTTCACAAATCTGTAGTTAAATTATATATTTTTCTCTGTCTCGCAAATACAACTAAATTTTTTTCTTCTAAAATCCAATTTTATTTCTAAATAAAAAATAAAACATGATTTTTTTTTTTGGTTCTTTGAAAAGAAATCCAGAGGAACAAATAAGAATCCGAAAATTATATTTTCTAAAAATAATTTAAGATATAATGTATAAAAAAGTTTATATAATATTGAAATTTTCTAAATAATATGTACTCCCTAAAAATGCAGAGGTTACGATAAATCAATGTAACAGTCAATACAAATTTTCTGGCTATATTGAAGGCACAATGGTTTTTAACATTTCATGCATTCATATGCTATTTTTCGTTTACATCTGCAGGACATTATAAACAAATGCTTTAGGAATCCAATTTTTTCTCAGCTTAGTAAGAAAATCTAGCCAATTATATTCATCGTGTACCAAATTTTCTCTAAATAAGGTTAAAGGGGACGGGCTTACCTTTGCGCCAAAGTCATTGAAACAAAGATACAATGTGAAGAATTTTAGACTCAAATGGATCTAATATAGAGCAACTACTTTAATCTACACTACCGTCTTTTTGAAATTGACACTCAAATTCACAGCAGTCCTCTAGATTACTGTAATTAATTATTTAATGTGATTAAAATAGGTAAAATTAAAAAGAGATTTATATTTGATGAAATAAAAGTACTGTTCTGAAATTATATTTTACACATTGAAATACACTTTGATCAAAGGTCATGTATATTAGATAAAAAAAATATTTTTCTAAAGACTCCCACCCTTAGAAAATAATGCTTATAGTTGTAAACTAACACAGTATACAGGAAACTTAAAACCATTAAATTGGTTTTACAAACTTTTTAACAGCAGTTTTGTTATTTTCAATTAAAAATCACACACTCACACACGCACACACACATATATATATAGTATACTTTTTATGACAAATAATATCCCATAAATATAAATAAGTGCATCCGCAGATTTAGAATAAATAGTTTTATATTACAGAGTTCCGAAAATATATAATTTTCTTTTTTAGATGGCTTATGAGAAGTATTTAGCATAAAATAAGCCAGAACATTTTAATATGTAAAGACCTTTTACTCTGTAAGCGAGAATGTTCTCTTTTGTATCGCTGAATATATGTATAAAAACTCTGAATAATTTGTGAATTGAATTAATAAATGGTTAAAACACACCTGAGGCTTTCTCTTTCTTCTTTAAAAGTCAGAAGGGAAAAGCAGTCCCTCCGAGAATAATTTCTTTCTTTTTTACTCACGCTTAAGACATTAATTTCAAAGCTCAGTGACGTTTTTTCCGGCCCGGGCTATTACGAATCTTTAATAAGAAGAAAGTGTTTGTTTAACGTTTCTCTTTGTAAGCAAGACTAAACTTTGAGATTCTTTATGCTATTAGTCTTTTGAAAATGACTTTAAGAAACTTTGACGTCTTACGTAAATTCAGTGTTGCATTGTGCAATACCTTCATTTAAATATTAATTCTTGCAAATCTCAGTTCTGCCTATCAACTTTTTCTTGGTCTTTTAAGCAAAAATAATTGTTTTGTTTTCATGTGATTTTGGAAGGCTTAGATATGATAAATATTTTGTGATTAACTGATGTAGGATCGTAAAATAACTGGGAAGTCAAAAATATGAGTTTTTAAATTTATGAACAGTTTAACCCCTTAACAATTGCATTATTTTCGAGAAAACAGTAAAAAGTGCCTACTTTTTATTCAAAAAAATTGTATAAAAATAAGTATAGTTTAAAATGAACTAGTTGGAAATCAAACCAACTATCTCTAATTCAGTTATAAATAAACTGGTACTGCTTCTGAGTGGGTAAAATAATTTTTTTTCCGAATTGTTTTTAATCTTTTTGGTACGTTACTTTTTAACGTTCTAGCCCGGAAATATCACGAGCTCAAGAAATAGAGGAAGAAACCTTACTCTGTCATTTTCACGGGAACGAGAAGGAAGGGGTCACATAAGAGTTATTTTGAAATATTTTTCAACATGTACTCTTT
>BMAV01006338.1:599791-618949 GCA_019973955.1 Trichonephila inaurata madagascariensis
CAGCATTTGGTGAAGTGCAGGAAAGAATAGTTATTTCATGATGGTATTGTGTATGGCATATTTTTCATAATTTTCACAAACATAAAAATATTTTAATAAAGATTAATTACCAAACTGAGCAGTCTTTTCGAATAATAAAACCTATCTCATATAAATTTAGAGTACGATTTAACGTTTTATAATATTTAATTTTATTAATGATTGTGTACTATTCTATGAAAACAAGGAATAAACCTGATGAAAATTTCAATGAACACGGAAAATGTACACTTATAATGAATTTTCTGAAATCCTTATTTATGTAATACGAAAAAAAAAAAAAGCGAAAATTTCTTCCGACAACGAAACAATTATTGTAGCAGATATTTAAGATGAATAACTAAAAAATGTCATACATGGAACCTCAAATTTTATATGAAGTAGGAGTTTCCTTTAATTTATAACCAAGTAGAGGGGTTAATGCACATTAAAAATGTCGAGGCTCAAACTTCTTTGCCGTAGTGTGGAAGTCTGAGGAGTGATACTTCAGTTTGGGTATCGTCTTCTTGATTTGACCGAGGAATATAATTATAAGGTACATCGTCAATAGTTCTCATCTTGCTTTGTAGTTCAATAAAAAGAATTGTTCTTTTGATGTTGATGACTCAATTGATACAAAACTCGAGATACTTAAAAAAAATTGTTTAATTAGTACAAAAAAGGCAATCCTTTACGAAAGACTACTTTATTTTGAAATAAGAACGTAACAAACAACTATTTTTTCATATTTCAATGCAAAGTATAGTTTTATGTACGTTTAATTCTGTACATTCCCCATACACTTTTTAAAGATTGGCAATTGTTTACTATAGGAATTATACCTTTTTTATGTGCAATCAATAAGAAATAGTTTCTTCTTTCTGTTAAAACACTGTGTGTTTAAATTGTTTTGAAAATAATTTCTTTTATAATGTTTACTAATGTTCGGGACACATTTACAATTCTCTCGAGACACATGGGTTGAAAATAGCTCTTCTAGGTATTTTTTTGCTTTTCTTTAAACATGTTTTAACGTTCTTTACTATTATTAAAGTTTTAACATTTTCTGAAATGTTTCAGTCCCAACATTTTGGATTACTTGAATCTTTCTAAATAATTTTTTAAAACGTTTAATGAATGAAAACTTAGTTTATTTTTTTAGCAATTGAAAGTAGTATAATGTTATCTTTAGCAATCGTGGTTGTATGAATTGCCAGCAGATAATGTGAGGATTCATAATTTGATGTCGATGCTTCACCGAGAAGCTTTCAATAGATGAGCTCAGAATAAATCGAGTTTTCTACCCTACGTAACCCTTTTTAAACATAATAAATAAAATTGCATCTTGATGCAGATTTCCCTACAAATAGGACCAGTGTATCCAAATACCGCAAACATTAAACCTGTATAAAAAGATCCACCTTGCGTTCAATGAACACCGGAATCATTTATATTCTAGTCTTGAAAATATTGGCTTTTGGTACAGCGGTCATTCATTCTTCACGTCGAAACCCCTGAAGATTTATCACGTCATTGATCACGCGTCAAAAGAAAATGGACCTTTGGAAAACAGTCTGTCACAAATGAACAGAATTTTTGAAGGAAGTCTGAGAAAAGCCTCGCCACATTTTCTCACACGCCCACGTTGTACGTTCCGTTCACTTTCCTTCTTGTGCCAATATTAGCATTGCATCACTTCGCAATCGAACTCTTTTCCTGTCATACCGTTTGCTTGAGAAGATGGAGGGAAGAGCAAGAGTGTGAGTGAGAGAGATCCGGGAAGAGAATATTATATGGCAAGAACTACTTACTGGAGTGTTTCCGAACAGAATAAATTGAATGAATGAAAAACAGCTCTCACAAATGCAAGAAAATTGGATTTTTCGAAAACTCGTCTCGGGAACAAACTGCGTCTAAGTTGGAATCTGAGGGGAGGGATACATCAGGGATTTGTGAAAACATTTGCACAAAGTGGCGTTTTATTTTTCAACCGCTGGATAAATGTTTTTGGCAGAATTTATTTATGTAGTTATAGGTATAGGTTTATTAAAAGATTTGCCAGGATTTTCCCTTTTAGTGGATTGAGGGCATCGAGTTATTTCTTATTTTGCTTGTTGTATTTATCAATGAAAATGAAAATGGAGTTCTTTGTGATAACAACAAAAAGGACGAGGGTATTTTTGTATAAACAAAATGTCATGGGTACTTTTTCAATAAAAGCAAAGAAAAATGAATACGTTAATTCGTGTATAAAGGAATAATTTGGTTATTTTAAATGTTTTAATCGATAAATGTGTGTGACAAATGGTGTTACATGCATACACCTATTTTAATGTTTATATAAGTATTAAAAATCTTAATTATATAGTAATGCTTAACATTTTTCACATCTTTAGTTATATTATAATTTATTTTAATAATTTTGCTGATATGGTCAAACACATCTTTCTCATTTGTCATTATCCATAGAGATAAATATTTTAGATAAGAAATTTTTCTAACAAATGTTATATGTCATTCCCACTAATTGAAATATGGATGATTTTTTCCACACTAATTATAATATGAAAAAATCAATAAAATGGATCATTGAGTCAGGGCCGATCCTAGCAGGTGTGCAGCGCGTACACCGCACGCAAAACAAGGGGCTGCCCATATAGTTCTATCAATCAAGTAAAATTTTGTGCAATTTCTCAAAATAAAACTTATAATAAGTTCAATAAATATGCTGAATTTTAAATAGTTATAGAAAAATCACAATAAGTCTCGATTTCCCGATAGCACAGCATAGTTTAAGAAAAACGGAATGTTAGTGCACAGTGTGTAGGTTCACACAAATTGTCTATTAATGTCTACCTTTTATGTACATCCTTCATTTGATAGCAAAGTTCGTGACAGAGCTGGCTATTCCACAATAGAAAATATTTTTTTTATTATTGACGAACTGGGATTGATATTTAACAAAAGCGTCTCAAAATTGATTTTTGCGAAAGAGGCTTTACGAAAATATTACCTAAGACATAGGAGTGCTTAAATTCAATATGCAGTGGGGGAAATTAAAAGTTTTCAATTTAATAATAACTTTACAATTTAGGAAAAACAAAACAAAGTAAAGAAGTGATTGTTTTACTTTTACGGTTTTACAACGCTCCTTAACAGCGCTCATTTGCCTTTTTAGTAAAAATGTTATACTTCCATTAAAATATAGTTTCTTGTTATTATATTTAGTATAAAAATATTTGAGAAAAAAATCTTGCAGCTCATTTTGATTAAATAATTTTCATTACACAAAACCTGTTTGAAAAGCACTTCAATACTCACATAGTATTGTTAATGTTAGTGAGGTTTACCAAAGTTCTAAATCTTATTTTCTGTTGCAGGTACTTAAGATGCTATGTAATTAAATAGGTGAGAGAGAATCAAAAGTCTTACAATATAGCCACATACGTAGAGAGAAATGTTTAACATAAATACATTGCTCAAAAAGGCATTTAAATGTTCATAACTGTGTATGAAACTTCTATGTATTCTGCAAACTTCGCAGCCTGAAATTTAGAAGCTGTTCCTGTTTAAATGTGTTTTAACGTTGAATCAGTTGATATGTCGATAAGTTGTTCCCTCCCCTTTATTGGCAAGTCTTCTGATTTATGCATTCTAACTTAGTTTTCTCTGAGAAATATTATTTTACAGGTGTTAGGTGAGCAAAACAATGCACTAGTGAGTATAAAATAATTTTGTTGAGTCCTAGATCGTAAGCAACAGAATACTTATAATCTAGGTAGTACATATAAAGAAAAAAAATGTTTTAATATTTTTCATTATGTTATAATGAAAAATGCGAGAAATTATTGATAAAAGAGGCTGTCCTGTGCCGAATTTATGTTTTAAATTCCCTCGTGGGACCCTCTTTGGGAAACACGATTTTAGTTATTGTGATTATATAAACCCCATAGAGGACATTAATATATTTTGCATGCATGTTTATTTTTTTTTCGAATTTTTATTTTGACTTGTGGAGTCCCCGGATATGCTTGGTTGAACACCAAGTTTCCGTGGAATAGTTTGAAGATTGATCATATTGTTGTTGTGAGAACGCACAAGAAAAAAATGAGAAAGGGAGGGGCAACTACCATTGTTTTGAGAAACACAGGAAACAATCACGTTTTTGCACCTTTTCTTATAGAAGTAAATGATACGTTCATTCGTACACTATAGACCTTATATAAGGAGATAATAGATAGAAGCACTGGTGCTGAAACATTTGCATACATCAGCGCATTTTCCCCACGATCACCTTTGACCGTGGTTCAAACTTACGAGGTCTGACGCCAAAAGCCCTCGATTAGCTAAATAGCGCAATGTTAACATTCACTCACTCACCCACGAACACCTTACGTAAACAACATGCTTTTACTTCTAATTAAAAAAAAATATGAGAAAAGATTTGTGATATACTTGGATGCCGAATATGCTTGGTTGAAAACCAGGACTGCGTCGAACGCAGTTTGAAGATTGAAGTAGAGGTCATATTGGTGTCGTGGAAAGCACTGGGGAAAAGAATGAAGTATGGGAGGTCATCCACCAATGTTTTGAGAAACAAAGGAATCAAAAGCATTTTTGCCCCCTTTTTTATAGAAGTAAATAATGCGTGAAGTTGAACACACTGTAGATCTTATAAAAAAAAACCCTCTGAGGTATCATTTTTAATGCCCTAGTTCCTAAATATTCGCATACATCAACGCATTTTTCCCACGATCACCTTACGTAAACAATACGAGTGCATTTACTACTAATTAAAGAAAATCTGTGAAAAGGTTTGTCTCTTGTGGCTTTTTATTGTTCAAAACAGTTGAGCGGTCAGAAATTTGAAGTCAAAACAAACATTTCTCTAACTTCACACCGTCGAACCTTGACGATTTTGCTCTGGGAATAATTCCTCTAAATCAGGGGTGCCTAACCTTTCCGTGAACAGTGCCACTATCTGACAAAAAATAGTTTTGTTTGCTACTTCCAATTTAAAAATAATATGATAAATATAAAAGTACAAACTTGGGTTTGTAAAAGTACAATTCTTTTCTTATGCCAAAAAAAAATGTCAGCTTTTAAACTTCTATCAAAGACATTTCAAGGACTTTATTTTTCTCGCTTGATTTCTTAGTTTTAGCATGCTTAGTGGTCTGATCCGGTGGCTGATGTAATATTCGTTCATTTCACTTTTTTAGAATGAAAGTTGCAGTTAAGGTTATATTTCACATTAGGAGGGTAAATAAAAAGAATTAAGAATCATGCGATGTCTCCCAGGTTTCAGGGCCATATAATGAACTAAAGAAAATCCTTCTAAAGGAAAATGAAATGTGGGGAGAATATAATTGTAATATATATATATATATATATATATATATATGTATTACATACTATAAAAAAGCGATCTCAATCCTAGTTTTAAAATTTGAGTAAAGGACATTTAAATTTTGAATGTAGGGTAAAATGTCTTGACAGATTGTCTGTGACAAATCGATAAAATTTGAGGCGTCAAATATTATACTTCTTTAGCTTGAGGTTACACAGTACCCTAAAAATTTCATTTTTACCAAATTTTTTTTTTGGCCCATATCATTGAGAAGCTTGCCACGAAATTTCAGATCTGTTAGCAAATTATTTTTTAAGATATTTGAAGTTTTATGAGCTATGGTTTTGGTTTCGGTTTCATTTTAAAGCATTTTTCCACTCTTAAATTGAATTAATTAAAAATATTGTTGAGCTTTTAGTTTGAAATGGTTATTTATTCCAATTTTCATTACTAAAATAATTTCTGCTTGATTATGTTTTGAGTTTTTTGAGTTCTCATAATTAATTAATTAAGCTTAATTTCATGGCCAATTTTTGCTTTAAAAATAGCTTATATAACTTAAAATCTTTATCATTAATTTTTTTCTGTGGAAAAAATGTCATGGCTAATGCGTTATCAGGTTGCTGTGAGAAACAATATTTCTAAGAGATGAAATACTACTGAAAATGATGTATCTAAAAATCAGTCCTCTGTTGATTCTGCAATTAGACTTCCGAATACAAGTATTCTGAATTCAAATGTTGCAGATATAACTGAATATTTTCCTGATGTACCAAACTACCTTATACTTAACATATTGTAGCACTATATTTTAGTATTTTAAAGTCGTATGACAAGAGCTAAAACTTCCTAAACTGCCCCAATTTAAAACTGAAAAAAATTAAACTTTATGAGCAAACCTGACTATTTTTATCTTAAGTTAGTATCATTATTATTTTGTACATAAATGTTTTGTGTTTCAAAACTTTTGAGAAAATATTAGGTTAAGATAAAGCTGAATAAACTGACGTCTTAACAAATGCTATCAATATTATTCAAAAATATATTTTGAATAAAAAATATAATTTTCAGTCATATTTAATTAAAATAGTGTTTTAATACAGAACACACATACATTGGAAAATAACATATTAAAAATTAGAGCTTTACAGGCATTAAGTTTTTGTTTTATGACTTTACAAACTTTAAATGCATTTTTCTCAGACTTTCAATTTTGAAGGTTCGTTTTTTAATCCCTAAGGCGTTTTTCCTGTTCAAGATAGAACCTTGAAGATACTCCCAAGATACTCCCAAACGTATGTTCTATAATAGTTAGTATGGATTTAGGGCTGAGATTTCTAGTTATTTTTCTAAAAAAATACTAAAGTTTATATTTTAAAAATGTTCGTGATTTTTCCATGTTTCTCTAGAAAAATATTTATTAAAAATCAACAAGGAAATAGATTTTCAAATCCATACTAACTTTTGTTTGCAATAACCTAAGAAACATAAATAACTTAAATGACTAAAAAATTTTAAAAATTGAGTATTTTATAAGAGTTTGTGAAAAAACTTCAAAAATTCCTAATTTTTTAAAATTGTAAACTAATGACTGATCAAACTGACTTTTTACTTATAGAATCAGCTTAATAATATATATCAATTATTTTTACTGTAACTGTCTCCAAAAGTGTTTTTTCAAAAAGGGTACCGTGTAGTCTTAATTCTGGAAAGAAATGCTGAAATGGTTCTTGTTTTAATAAAACTTAAGCTGTCACGTAGTAACCACAAATTCATCTCACTAAATTTAATAAATAAATCAGTCAAATTGGTAAAATCTTGTTTCCACCTGATCAAATTTTGTTTAAAGATTAAAGTCACGATCTGGTTTAATGAGAACCACTATTATAGACCCCTGTATACACCTCATGGACCCCCAAATTATATTTTCGCTGGCTTAGACCCCTTGAAGGTCTTCATAGACCCTGGGGGTCTATATAGACTACTTTGGGAATCACTGGCTTAGATAATAGTAAAAAATATTTAGTTTCTTAAATATCTGATGATAATTTTAAGGTATCTGTCGAAGATACAAGAAAGGCTTTCAGATTTAGCCATCTTCTCTATTAAATCCGAAATCTCAGAAAAAATGGATTTCACCGAAACTATTGACAAACTTGCTTCTCAGAAAGCCAGAATAGTTATTTTATAGTTAATTATTAGGTAGTCTTTTTGTAGAAGGTCTGATTTATATACTTTTGGTTTCACGAGATTTATGTTTTGGTACTTTTTTTTATTGGATTATATTTTCTGAGAGAGTAAGTACAGTTAGTTTGTATTTCTAGTTATAAAATGCCTGTTTTTATTTTAAAGTTAGTATTTTTATTTGTTTATTGTTTAATTAAGTATTTTGTCGAGCTGGTCGAGCAATATTAACTGGCCAAAAAAAATAAATAAAAAAGGGGGGGTTGAACTTAGAATTGTATTTACATTTTATTAATGTTTTACTTTAATACAGGTAGATGAATTTATAGCGTGAACGTTAAGTGTTAGTCAAAATGTGAAAATTCTTCTTGAGAGGAGGGCCATTAGGACTTTGCGGCCGGCACCCTAGGATCAGCCCTGCATTCAGTAGGATTTGTAAAATAAAATGTACGTCTAAAACACTAAATATGATACAAATAAAACGCAATAAAGAAAAAGGGAATCGATATGCTCGTTCGAAAAACTTTTTTAAGTGGGTACAGTAATTTAGGAGGCTTAAATTTTTATAGAACTATTTAAAACCACACAAGTTTGACCACAGTTACAAACAGTTTCTAAAACTTTTAAGCATTCCATAATTCTAGAAAAAAAATTAACTTAACCAATACATACACTTGATAAAAATTTAATTGTTAGGAAAAACTTGGTTTTTCATTTCTGAATACTTGATATTACAATAGTAATTTTTGATTAAAGCTGAATATATTAACATTTTTAAAGTAAAGGGAAGTAATGTAAGTGGTTGCATTTTTAATAATATGACAGAATAAAATGGAGCGCAATATTTTTACTATGGATTTTAACTGGTTTTATTTAAAAGAACAAAGCAAAGTTTGCTGAGTAAATGCGATTTTAAAATTGGTAATATATTCTATTTGAAAATTAATAGTATAGATTTATAACTTATTGAAAATAGATATTATGTAATGGAAAAACCTAAATTATCACCTTTTTATACTTTCACTTCAGTTCATTAAATTCAGATGAAAATATTCCATGCAATTTAAATCTTTTTTAATTTTATACTAGGTAGAAAAATAATAATGAAAAAGAAATTTAAGTTCTTTTACTTTTGTTAAGAGAGCCTTCTAGTAGTATAATTTTAATTGAAGACTATCATTCTCAGTTGTATATGTATATTACCTTTACCCCAAATAAATATTTAAGCTTCATCTTTTTCACTACGTTGATATAGTTCTGTGCATTTTTATCATTACAAGCTACATAATGCACCTCATTATAAAAAAATATTATTGCAAATATATTGCTAATTTTTGTTTTTCGAGTTGGAAAAAAAAAGATGCTAAAAGTCTTTTCACAGATTAAAATGAGTTGAAATAAGTTTCTAAAATAGTTATAAATTTCTATCATAAAGTTATGTAAAGAAAAAATGTCTAAAAGAATAAAAAAAAATAGATTTTAATTCTTATGGACTTTTTATTTTTAAAAGATTTGTATATAAAGTAATAAATAATATTCTCTATATCTACTGCATCTAATCCATTCAGCAAAATGTTCTTTGGAAATCATTGATAAAATCATTTATTCCCCCTCCCTAAATTAATTTTATACGTGGCAAAAATTTTTTTGCTTGTTTGTCATAGACTATATTATTTTAAAATGATTTATGTAGTTCATCAGTACTTATGATTGATTATTTACCTGTCTAATTAGGAGGATTTATTAAGGCACACATAATTAGGGACTTTATTTCATCTGACAATTGTAATTTAACATTAATATAACGAATGTATTTAATTGTAACCAAACTAATTTCTAATCTATCGATGCATACACTTACAATTACTTTCTTTAATAGAGAAATACATTAAAAATTATAAAAAAATTAAAGGAATAATAAATTATATTATTATTTAAATCAAAATACTTGTACATTATTAGATATAAAAATAACTAATAGAAAGTATAATGTTTTTATTTATCTCTTAATCGCTTTTGGAAACATTTTTTTGTGAGGAGATTAATAAATAATAAAAATTATGTATATATATTTCTTATCACCACGTAATCATTTTCTATATAATATATTTCATTACTCTGTTTTCTTTCATTGCCAGAAATTTAATTTTATTTTTTCAAATAAGCAGGCAGAGATGCTAATGAATGATGAAAAACTTTGCTGTCGTTTAGTGATCTGATGCATGCTAAAATACACTGTGAATTTATTTCAATCAATAAATTAAATCATAGCCCATATGTGATAGAAAAGCACACAATTTTTTCTTCATACGTTATGTTTGGAAAGGTAGTACAATATATTATATCACATAAACAAAATTTGAAACTTAAAAAATAAAGAAAGAAAACATTAATATCTGTCTACAGAAATCTAAAGTTGTTTCCCCCTATTGAATAATGTTTATCTTTACACATTTCCATCTTCTATTCATCAACTTCTTGATTTAACGATTTTTAAATGTTAATGCGTGATTGATTTTCTTCACCATTGCATGATTACTTTTTTTCTAAATAGCAATGCAAAATATTTCTATAAATAGTTATTGAGATTTGAGAACGTGACTTCTGGCTATATAGGTATAAATGTATGACTTAATGGCTAAGAACTAGCCATAAATGATGTTTTTTTCAGAAAATTAGATGAAAAAAAAATTGCTTGGAATTACTTTTTAGTGCAGTACGAGTAAAAATCTGTCAACAATAATTCGTCTAAGATATATTATGTGTAAACAATTGAGAGAAGTTTCTTAGAAATCAAGAGAAAGAAAAACGTAAGATACACTTCAAAGTTGAAAATGTAAAGGATTTAATCCAAAATGAATTCAGCGAAATTCGTACTTACTATTTCATTTTATTTTTCGGAAAAAAAACCCCTTGAATTTATCAGGATAAATTCAATCAGTTTTTTAAGTAGGAAAACAGGAAAAAAAGTTTTCTAAGGGCACGTAAAATTTATGGCGAAGAGATCCTCTCAGATACATTAATTTTTTTTAAAAAAAGAATCTACTTACTGGAAAGCGTAACTTAGAATCAATCTAATGAAAAAATAAGGGTTTAATCTAAAAGCTTCTGTTAGAGAGAAATTGAATGTTTCTGTACAAGATTTGTTCCACTTCTGTACCATTAGTATTCATTAACCACCTTCGTTTTAATACGTTTTTTGTTAAACGAAATATCTTTTAGAAGATTTACTGTTTTTTTTTGAGAAAATTGTTCACATTTTAAAAAGAATTCTGGCATGTATATCTTTAATGGTTTGAGCTCTTACTTAAAGTTAGGGAAAGCTCTTTGAATTCGAATGAGAGAAAGTTGCTTTTAATTAATTCACAAATTCAATTATTTTGTTTGATTTATTTTTTGTTTAAGAACACACATACACACAACTAAACTGCAAGTAGAGCTTGTTTTCAATTTTTTTTTTTTTTTCAATTTTTCATGATGTCCCTATTCATACTAAGAATCTTCAACAATTACCTTTAAATAAATGTGTTTCTTAAAAAAAACCCATTCTTGTAATTTGCTTAACAACTTTCATTTACTTAATTGTTAGGCTTTACTGAACCTGATGGTTATGGTAATAGGTTTCGAGCAGAAAAAAGTTCGAATAGTGAACTGATTTCACTGAATATTATTCTTGTAGAATAACTGACTCCAAAAAATTAAGTATACAGAGTCTCGAAATCCTTCAGTGGTGTAGTTCAGAAATCAGGAGAAAGAGATACGAGCTCCTATAATCCTCGAGATTTTTCATTTCAACTTTAATTCAGAATGCTACTTGATTGTTGGAACTTATGCTAGTTAACATGCATGTATATTCTCCTATTCTGCTTTAAAATATTTGAATTTCTCATTTATTTTTCACTGAAATAAGTGAAGGATTTCGATCCAGAGGAAAAAATAACAATTTCATCTGCATTGTATAGTTTAAGAAGTAGAATTTATGATTCAAAATATCGTTATTGCGTACTTTTATATTTAGTTAATAAATAATGGGCTAATCATTCTACCAATTAATTTGTGATAATTGTTTTGCAAATGAGAAATTTCTTTTTTTACTGTTACACAGATCTTAAGCAAACTAGAAATTTTCAAAGACTTTAATTATGAATCATAATACATGTATTTAATATAACGATGAGGTGATACTGGTATTCATTTTGTAATTTGTAGTCAAGGCAATTTAAAAAAAAAAATTCTTGACATCACACCATCGTTTATTTAGTTTTGGTGCTCTTCGCTCATGTGCGAAGGCACAAGACAGATGATTATCCTTTTTCTAAATTTAAATACGAGGAAAAGCAGGGGAAAATGTAATATAAAAAATATAATCACGTGTTCAAGTGAAAGGTAGTATTAGTTATTTTTAGAAATTACATCAACGTTTGAGGGAAAGTTTCAACCTCTTAGTAAGGCACGTGCTAGTAATTAAGATATTTATGTATTAGAAATTGCCAGTAAACTTTTCAAGAATTCAAGGTGAATTCCTTCTAATTAGGTTTCATGAAAACTTAGGTTTTAATCTTGCAGTGTGAGATTAAATGAGATGCTTTTCGAAATATAGGGTATATCCGGAATTATGAATTAGATATTACAAATAAGATTCTAACACACACACAATGCATTGAATGCTTTTATTTCATAAAATCTGAAAAATTTGGACAAATAAAGTGCTATGATCTTTCTAAATATAGTTGAACTTTATTTTCGTTCAAATGAATCCCCAAAATAAAATATCATTACATTTCAAACATTAAAATTATTGAAAACTTTTAATTAAATTTGAATACTTTTTTTTATCCTTGGTCGTTCTTTTTAATTCGTTTGGATTTAAAAAAATTATGAATACCTAAAAGGCTGCTTTTCTCACAACTACTCATTATTAAAACGCCCTCACAAAGCAATTAAAATGAATTAACCAAAAAAGGCCTTCAGGGACGGAGGGAGGGTTGAAATTAAATTAGACAGCATTTCCCTTTGGTTTATTCAAATATGAAAAAGCATAAGGCCACAGATGATTATTTGAAAGAATAAAAACATGTTTGTGTGTGTGTGCTTTCAACATTATCAAACTGAGTTAAATTACATCCGCCATCTATACACTCAGAAAGTAAAACAGAAACTCAACAGAATGGAAATAAATATGGGAAGATTAAGCCCTGAATTGTGTTGTTATTAATGTATTTAAGTAGAAAATATAATATATCTCCCGGAAAAAAGAGACCGAGACAGACTCGGAATAAAGTGGTACTCGCAAACGGAAATTAAACTTGCATTAGATGTGAAATTAAATTTTCAATTTTGCTAAATGAAGTTTCTGGCGAAAACAATTGGTAATATAAATACAAGAATGGAAAGACAAAACACACTTACAAAGCTTCCGCGTAGGAACTATTTGCTTCAACGGAAAGATTAAACACAATGAGTGCTGTGTGTAGGAGAAGAGGAATCGGCTACGTAGAATTCTTACTTAAATTTTTCAATTAAGCTGTTCTATATGATGGATAACAAAGGATGGTTTTATCATTTAAAAATCATTTATAATTTATAAATTGCTTTAAATATGGTATAAATATTAAGAGTTATGTGTTATATGTACGGATTTATAATTCAAAGTGGATACACATAATTAATAGAGTTATTTTGCTGAATTTTTTCAGATCATATTTAGTAAAATTAAACTCTAAATGTGAAACGAAATAAAAAAGGAATAATATTTCTTAAAAGTTCAAAATTTGGAAAATTTATCTATAATTATAATTAAACATAGTTAATTTCTCAGAATAATTGCTAACTTAATTCAAATAGTATGTCTAAAAGTTTCTAATGCAGAACTGTGCAAAAATAATACTCGGTGCTTATTATAATTTAAGTTACATTTCAAGATATTGCAGTTTTCATAAGTTCACAATTAAGTTTCATGACTGATTCAAATAAACTGTTAGTGTATGAAGTTATAGTTATGATTTCTCCTACTGAACAAAATTGCTAATATTAATGACGTCGTAGAAATCTATTATTTGAATTCGTTAAAAAGTCTCCCAGCACCTTGTTAATGATGTGAAATATATAGTTTTTGTTTTTATTTCGCTCAATTTAGAACTATGAATATCCAATATTTATTATTAATACTATATACTTTCAAAGTGAAATTTGTTTTATAATAATTACTGTATGAATTCCCTTAATTCTCTGTGTGAATAATTAATTTCAGCAAGGTCGTCTTAAAAGTTGCTCTTCCTATTTTTTTCTAGAATTATTAATTGAAGATTTGAGGTATTATTTTAAGAATTCTTAAAATCCCATGAATAAATAGTTAACTGGTTCTTTAACTTAATGGGACTATTAAACATAAGGTAATTTCCGTGTAGAAGTATTTGGTGCGATAAAAAGAGTGTGTAGACACACACATTAAAATAAACTTCTCTCTGCAGTAATGGAAACGTCTCTTGTTTCTCGGTCATACCAAAAACGGTTATTGGTCATTAGTGCTTTAAAAAGGCGTAAATTATCCTGGAAAACTCAGGCATTAAAAAGCACTTCCAGTGTGAAAAAATACTTCTAAATAAAAACTCTACAAAAGTATTTAAAATAAACATTTTTCTCGAGAAATAAGATTTTCTAAGTAAGGAAAAAGTGATTGCTTTTTAGTCTTAATAAAAATGTATTTGACAGAAATTGCAACAGTTCTTTACATGTTGCTTATAGCATTGAATAATTTAGTTTCGTCCTTTAATTATTTTAAAGTATTTTTAGGTTTTTGAAAAATATATGTGAAAAATATATATATATTGAGCTAAAAAAACTTGATTATATAGTAAGATTAAAAGCAGATAAGGGTAATTCATTTATTCTTATAAACTTAAAAACTAGAACTTTAAGGACCTTTAAATCCGTAATTGATCTTTTATAGAGTTTGAAGAACGAGAGAAATAAAGATAATTTAATTTAGTCTCTAATTATGAGTGTTTCAAAAGTTATTGATTTTAATTTGCTTCTACGACCACATGTGGAAATTTAATAAACTCACTAAATTTGAATAATTATTTTCTTTTTCAAACAAAAAAGAAGAAAGTGCACTTTTTAGTACAGAGCCTGTATTAGTCTCTGTGTTACTGTGAAACATTTTAAACTTTCTTTTAAAAATATTTAAATTGAAAAAATATTAATTTAAACTTTAACTCGTCTTGTAGAGTGTTGTGCATCAAAAACTGAACTAAAAGTGATGAATTCGAGGCTCGGTGCAATAAAGTTTTTCTTTAGTGTGACAATTATTTATTAATTGAAGTTAGGTTACACAAAGAAAAAATATATTATTAACAAAAGTAATGCGACGGTAATACGGTTTTTCATTGCACGACCACTTTCTTTCCTCACCTGACCTCTATTGATATTTAGTGGTTGCTAGAGGTGCTTATACTGTTTGAGACACTCAGTTACAGTTATAACAAGAGTGGTTACAATCTATAATAATATTAAAAAAATTTGCATGCTCTCTGTAAGTTAAGTGTAACGCAGTGCTTCTCAAATTTCAAATATTTGTGACCCAATATTCGATCATAATTTTCATCGCCCTCCCCCCTCCATACAATAACAATTTATTGAATTCAGTATTACTATACTTTGACACTAAAGCTACAATGTGGTTTTAACCTCTTAAGTGCCACCGGAGTAAGTAAACGTTTCACTCAGTCAGTGCGTTTATTGCCCTGGACGTATATATACGTCTTTCCGAAGTAAGATCTTTTCTGTGGACTGCTGTCCATAAAATTCTTTCAAAGGCTTTTGAATGCAATAAAAGGATCTTGACAGTGTTTGTGAAGGATTTGCTTATTTATTCCTTTTCTGTCCCCCCCCCCAATATGAACAAAATACGTTCGCTTACGTGTTAAACAGTGGCATTGAGGAGCGAATCGCGTAATTTTTAATCGGCATTTAAGGGATTAATTATTAACTGTATAAATTACGTTAATTTATACAGTATAGTATACATATATTTATGATATGTCAATTTTTGTATATAATTTTATATATGACAAGCCCAAGGGGTCATTGGTAATTATTAAACTTGTTCTTCACTTAGTATTGTTAAATTAATTATAAAATACATTGCGCAATATACTGATATATTTATAAGTGTATTATACCAGTTAGATGTGCACACTTTATTTTTTCTTAGGACAGAATGTATTTTGCTTACAACAAATTAATAATTTTTTAAAATAATCTTTTGTTTTCGACTTTTCAATATACTCACGCGCCCGACAGTTTGAGAAACACTAGTGTAAAGTTATTTTTATATTAATTTTATTTTAGGTAGTTTTATCTAAGCATAAACTTTCGAGCATGGTACCGATAAAAAATGACAAAAGTTTTCTTCAATATTAAAAACAAATTCTTATTGGCAATCATAAGTTGTTTGACTATGTAGGCATATATCATAGAACCAAAATAAAAATCATAAGAAATAATTCTTGCTTTTATATTCTATCACAATAGATGCTGTTGTTGATATGAATTATCTCTTCAGTCATTCATTAATTTTGACTAATACAGACACATTAAGATCAAGCACTACAAGGATTGAAACAACTTAATTTTAAATCCTCATGATCTTGATCTAATTTTAAAAAACCATTAAGATTCGGTTAATTATATAAGAATATGTACAGTTTGCGTGTTGAGGATATATAGCAAGTATATCCTAGAACTTTTATTTTTCATAACGTTGTGTATTTGTACCCATTTTTAAAATTCCGGCTAATTACGTTGTGGAGGAAATCTTTTAGCTTAAAAGACATTTTAAAGTCGCTAGATAATGAAAGAAATTGTTGCTGATTTAAAAAAGAAACACTAAGTTGAAAAAAAAAATCGAATATTTATTTCAAAAATTTCTCCACAAAAAAAAGAAAAAGAAATGCAACTAACTTTAATCCTTAGAAACGAGTAATTTTTATTTCTATAATTACGTCCTAGATCATAGAATGTTATAATAAAAACATTTTAAGTAGTGAATTTTTATTTGCTGAAATATTGCAAGATAAATTAAACAAGAAAAAGTAATCATTTTATTTCTTAATCACATAGTTAAAATAAATGTAGAAATTTATTTAAAAGGATAACATATGCATATAAAGACGATGAAACATTTAGGAAATAGACAGAGAAATAATATACATATATTATAAAGTAACTTTATATATATATATATAGTTTCAAGTTATGAAAAATTATTATATTTCCATACTCACATTCGATGAATCGCTAAAGAATTATTATTCAAAAATTACAAAAGAAGAACATTTTCAGGACTCAGATAATGGAAGCACAGTTTGTCTGAAACTTAAATCGCAGAAATAGTAGCATAATTTTTTTTTTTATTTTATACTACATGATTGAGACCATAGCAAATTTTTAACTTGTTGAACTTAACCTGAAAGAAAGATAAAACTTGTTGAAATCACCAGAAAAGAAAAAAACTTATAGTTTTTAAAAATTATTATGTTATTTATTTTCCATTAAATTAATTATTTTATACTTCAAACAAATTTGTGCAAAATAACATAAATTAGTGTTTTTTAATTGCATGCGTGTTTAATGAATATTTTAATAAGATACATAAATATTCTTTCTCAATATAAGATTTTTTAAAGGTGTATGTATTCCTTAATGTTTAACATGTCTTTATATAATATAATATTAATGTTTGGTATTTTGTATGTGTGTGTGATTAAAGCTCTATTCTAAAAAAGGATCTTCCATGTTAAAAAGGAGTGCATACAATTATCTAACTAGACATGTGAAAATTATTTATTACTCAAAGAACAAGTATATTCTGTTAATCCGTAAATGATCATTTAATTTTTCTTACCTGTGGGTTAATTTCGAATTCTATTGACTCTTATAAAAAAAATGAGTTATGAAGGAAAGAAACTATAATTCTCGCTTTTGTAAGAAAATTTTTTCGAATTTACTTTGTTCTCATATTAGACGATTACTGCAGTCCAAAAATTAATCTTTAACATTTAAATAAAGCCTTCTCGTGATTATTAATTATTTATCATAAGTATGTTAACTCGATCACTTACAAATTCGATGAAGTGAAGCTAAATCTTAGCAAAAAAGAATTTTTTTTTCTCTTTGGATTAAAGAAAAATATACATTTCTTCCTATCTATGACCCTTATTAGATCCAACTCTTAAAATTTCATAAGGCTGAGAAAAAAGATACTAGAAAATATAAATAAACAAAGAGAATAGAAACGCACTAAAATTCAATTAAGCTTCAAGCAACATTTATGGAAGCAGTAAAATAAAATTTCGAAAATGGAATGGTTTCTCTTCCGTTTCACTGATTTTGATAAAAATCACATTAAATATCCTCAATTATTTAATGTTTCCTATTTATCATGTGTGTAAATGTAATGGTCCAGGAATGCTTAAGAGAATTTTTGTTTAGTTGGGATATTTTTAAAATTATATTTCATCTTTTAAGGTATCCGACTAAATTCGGAACCGTGATTTTAAAAAGGCGCATAAATGGATAATTGTCATGATATTTAGTGTCACTTAGATTACAATACATGTATAAAATTGTTTTAAGGACATTTTGGCAAAAAAAATTATTTAAATACAATATTTCGACTAAAAATTAACTTAGAATAACCTTTTTTCAAAATGTTCTCCTTTTGTGAAAAATACTTCTATTCTAATAATATGTTGCATGTATATAGCTCAGACCTCTGTACAGAGGCTCAACTATGATTTTTGAAAAATGCACATTATTTTCAGAGTTACAACCATTTGAAATAATTACCGGGTTTTTTTCTTAAAATTTCTCCCCTCTGTTGTCGTAAAACATGGATAAACCCACTTCTAAGTTATATATTTCAAAAATTCTAGTTGAGCCTCTGTACAGAGGTCTGAGCTATATACAGGCAAAATATTATTATAATGGAAGCATTTTTCACAAAAGGAAAATATTTTGAAAATGGGTCATTCTATGTTCATTTTTTGTCAAAATATTGTACTTAAATAATTTTTTGTTGTAATACTATTCTTAAAACAATTTTATATACATTTTCTAATCTAAGTGACACTAAATATCATAAATATTATCCAAGTATACGCTTTTGCAAAATCACGGTTCCGAACGTAGTCGGATACCTTAAAGTGATTTGCAGATGTTCTTTATTTCTCAAAATTTTCCTATTTCTGGACTTTGTTTCATAGTTATAAGATTTCGATAATCTTGATACATACATTTATATGTTAGATTTCTTAATCGTAAATGTTTAAATCAATATTTGTTCTCTTGTGAGAGCAGAAAGGAAAATTTATTAAATCAAAACAGAAAACTTCAAACTTATAGATATTAGTAAAAAAAAAAAAAAACCGTAATGCTTTCTTTTAGTTATAGAACACTTTGTATTATTGCATTAGATATGAATAGCCTAAAGTTGTAAGTATTTCAAAATTATCAATAGAATATTATATCAATAGAATATCAATTGAATTAAGTGTAGTTAGCAATATAAATACTATAAGTTGAAGATTGTTTCCAGTGATTTA
>BMAV01006338.1:627748-646423 GCA_019973955.1 Trichonephila inaurata madagascariensis
ATTTGAAAACAACCTCTAACTTTTTTTTTAATACGGATCAATAAAAATTTTTTTCAGCTGTTGAAATTATTTGATGATTCTCAGTTTATTATTCATTAAAATAGGGGGGGGGGCTTGCCTTCATTTTAATCAGGAAAAGAAAACAATTCACTAAATCACGAAATTCGTTAAATAGGGGTCCGGTAAAGCGGGGTCTGATTGTAAATAGTTTTTTTGATGAAATGCAAATTATATTACTAACATTAACTTAAACAGTTACTTGAGGAAGATTAAAAGGAGGAAATAAATTCTATTGATTCGTAGTATAATGGTTGCATCCAAATTCAGTATAACAAATAATATTTCAAAGTCAGCAACTGTATGAATTGAAGTGCAATAATATCTCCTATTCGTAGAGCCTGACTTAACGGATATATTTCTCCCTTATCTTTCCCATTAATTACTCATTTCTATCTGTTCAGAGGATTCTATTAAATTTGAAAAGTGAAAATTCATTTCACTTCTTAATTTATTTTCATAAACTAGTTTCAGTATGTGAATGTGGGCTCTTAGGTAGAAATATAATAAACAGAATACAGTACAATTTTCTATAGTAAATTTAACTATGAAATCAAGAACTAACTTCACAACCTATAAATGATGGAATGATATATAATTCTCAACTTAATTATTATTGGACACATATAGAATGATTTAGACACTAAACATGCCATTTCAATATTTAGAGCAAATTCATTCATCAACTGACCGAAGCTCTAAATTACATGATCGATAACCAATACGTTGCTTTAATACAACTTTGAATGTATGATATGAACATGTACTGCTTTAAAGTGAGCTTCATCTTCTTTACTCATCACAGTACTAATACTATTAATTTAATAAGAATAAATATGCCTTGGAGAGCTTATTTATATCATATAAAAGTTAAATTAATCTTTTGTATTATACATGTATATGTATATAACATAAATTGATAAAATCTAAGGAAATATGTATGTACCTTATATATATGTGTTATAAAGTAAATGATTTTTAATTAATTCACAGATAGGGAAAAATTTCAAGAAAAAAATGTAGGCTTATGACATTAAATAAAGTTGAGAAACACTGTATTAATTTTTTTTTTTTGATAAACCAATATATTTACCCTCTTTTTTTTGAATTAGTGATACGATTAAGAGAACTTATTCTGATTTTTATTGTTTTTAACTAAAAATTGTAATCAAAATGTTGCATTGGAAACTATGTCAGTTACTGATCAATGAGTTGATAACGACTAATTAAATCTACATAGTTTGATTCTATGGGCAGTATCTCCCTCTATATTTACTCTTCATATGAACAAAGAATAATTGTATTTATTTTTCACGTATCATGTAATGTGTATCATATAAACAATGTTAATCTTGTTTTTATAGAAAAATAGGATTTTGAATTTTAAACGTGCAGAACGTAAATATTTCTTCTTAGGTATTCATCTTATGTGAATCAAAAAGTGAACCCCCACCCAATTCTTACGCACATATTGAACTTATTTAAAATAAAATTCGTATGCATTAATTAAAGGATTTGTTCAATGTGTTGATTGTTACATGTAACTTATTTTTTTATTAATTACCAGGATTGTGTAGCATGAAGCAGAAGCATCTTTTAAGCCTTTAAAATTTATTCTTGTATATGCTTTCTTCTTGGAAAATTTAGCAAATAATTAATTACTTATACATATGAAGGAACTCAAAAGTTAATGGATAAAAGTAGCTCATCTGGTGGATAAAAATGTGTGCTTATTAATTAATATAAATTTTTAGGGTTTTTTTTATTGCGAGTTTTCAGAGAACTATTAACTTTTTTAACTCAGAGTTTCATCCTTAGATTTTCTTTTGGTACGGTAATTGTTTCTATTAAATCTTAATACATAAACATGTTCATTAATGTTTTTTTTATGAGAAATGAACATACTTTTCTATTGACTGATTCCAAAGTACAAATACATATTTATTAGCGATTAATCCTTGCATATCTTCGTCATAAGGCTCTGAAAGATATACAAAGGATGTGATGTTTACCTATGTATGATCTTCGAAAATAGACACTAAGAATCCTTAAGAATATATTAATACTACATGCGACCCAAAAATTATCAATACAAAATATATAATAGTCCACTAGACTTTCTATAAAAAAATGTGATTATGATATATACTTTGTCTTAAAACTCTTATTCTTACCTAAATAATTTAAAAATTTGAATTTTTAACCAATATTTTTTTCCATAATGTGTACAAAATGTTAATTTAACCCCTTTAATCAAACGTCAGAAGGTCTATAGTATTTCTTGTTTAAAAATATGAATATCTTCTCAAAAATATAGACCTTTCTTCTAGTGCAAAGGTTCCCAAACTTTTTTGTCTCATAAACCCCTTGCCATGGGTTTCGGGTTCGGGTAGAACCCTGCTTATACCTAATATTGAATTTTTTTCAAATTTATCAATTTAAATGTCTTTTTGACAGCTGGTACTGCAACTTACTTTAAAAGAATTGAGTTTCTAATTGTAGTGAAGTATAGCCTTTAAAATTTTTAAGAAGCACATGTTACTGAGAATTAAATTAAATTAATACATAAAATAACTGTACAACAAGCAAATGATTTTAAAGAGAAGGAATAATTTAGTGCTTCAATCACAAATTTTCAGCATTTAATATCAATCTAATCAGGTATAACTCTAAATCTCTTTTGTTAGTTAGTGTCCACAGTTTGCTTTCCCTTCTTTTTATTTGTTTTTGAGATTGCCAAACACACTGAAACTCCCTTTCACTAGGAAAAGCAATTAAAAACTTTCTCATGATATTCCATAGTTTGTGACAAATAACAGGTATGTCTTTTTAAAGCCAAAATTGCTGATATCTGTTTCTAAACTTTATTTTAAGATCTTCGTTAGGGCCTATTCTATTCAGTTCCTATTATAATATATGACATTTTTTTTAATGTAACTATACGAATTCATTGTCTACTGTGGTATCACTATAAAAAAAGGCAATCGCAACGTAGTTTTAAAATCTGCATAAAAGGGCATTTAAATATAGAACGTAGGTTAAAATGTCCTGACAGATTATCTGGGACAAATTGAAAAAAATTCGCAATGTCCAATATTATACTTCTTTAGCTTAATTCTGGAAGGAAATGCTGAAATGGTCCTTGTCTTTGTAAAATGTATGCTGTCACATAGTAACCACAAATTAACTTCACTAAATTTAGTAAATAAATCAGTTAAATTGGTAAAATCTGGTTTCCACAAGATTAAATTTTTTTTAAAGATTCAAGTCACAACCTGGTTTAATGAGAGAAACTATAATAGACCCCCATTTACACCTCATGGACCCCCAAATTATTTTTTTGCTGGCGTGGACCCCTTGCAGGTTGTCATAGACCCCTGGGGGTCTATATAGACCACTTTGGGAAGAACTGTTCTAGTGGAATGTCAAAATAAACATATACTGAATTAATTATAAGGGAATTACATTTAAGTATAATTCTCTATGCTAACAGTTTTTCAAGGGCTTTCATTATCATTTGCAAAATTTTAAAATAATTTTTGTTTATTAATTTTTTTTTTAGTTTCTTCAAATGCTTCTATTAATCGCTGTTCAGATATTGCCCTTTAAATATCAATTTTTTTGGACAATAAAAGTTAATGTATATTTACTACTAAAATACAAATACCAAATTCAATATCTATATTTAAAAAACTCGTTGCAAATTAAAACTAGTTTCTTGAAACATTATTCTGTTTGATGCTTAGGGGTTATTCAACTCCAATGAAAGTAAATTGAACTTTATGTTAGTTAAATAGTTAAGTTGGTATTTTTCTTTATTAATAATATACTAATTTTGAGACACATTTTTTTTTTATTTAATTAAAAATCATTTTTTTTTTTTTTTTTTTTTGGTTTAAAGGTGAAGAATCGTTGCTAATTTTTATAAACCTTATAAATGCTTGGCATCACTTTTGATAAAAAGGGAAAGTTTCTTAAAAAGTAATTTGAAACAGAAAAAAAAGTCTGTTAAGTAGTCGTTTCAAGTAATATTGAACCCATATTTTCTTTTCAAAATTCTTTTTTAAAAACATTTCTCTTTTAAACACATTCAAGGTAGAGTGATGAAAAGTCAGAAACTTTTAGTAGAAAGATTCTTAACTTTCAGAATTGATAAACATATCCATTTGTTCACTATGATGATTTATGACAGAATGTTACAAAAGTCATTTATCTTATTTCATATTTTTTTCCCTTTTCATCTCAAATTCAAAGAGTTTTTTTCCCGTTAGTAATGGATTTCACGAAATGCTTAAAATAGTTTTTATTTTGTTCATGTAGCAGTGAGTGAAACATTTTTTCACTTTCTTTCTATCCTTAACAACTGACTTCCAATAAAGAAGGTAAAGTTATTCGTTTAAAAGCTTAGCTACATGAAGAGAGCATATCCAATTCCTTTCAACTCTTATTTTTCTCCTTGTATATTTCCTTTTGGTAAATACCAGCTTCAAAGAGCACTTCTAGAAAGGGAAAGAGTTGAAGCTACATACATATAATTGTATTTAGAAGAAATACTATTTCGTCGTCTCTTTGAAACGGCTGAACTCAGTTTTCCTATTTTTTGTATGTATAGTTATATACGAGAATAAACATTTTCGAATACATTATTTTCTCATACATAAATATAGCTGTTGTCATAATTTTTTTTACGAAAAGGGAAATATTTGTGAAATTTTTTTCCTCTGAAAGGCCAAATGTTTAGACAAGTTTTTGAAGTTGAATTTTCAAAACATTCTCCATTGAGAGACAGAAACAAAAAGAAAGAAAACGAAAATCCCAGTCTGTTTTGAAATGTTTGGTATTCGATTATTTATTATCTATTATTATTTGCGTTTTTTAAATCCTAAATTTTATGCAATTTTCTCTTTTTGTGTAACGTATATCATCTCAAAACTAAATTTTTTTCCCCTGAGATAGTATTAGAGTTAAGGAAATAAAAAAAAGTATATTGAAATTGATCACATTAAACAATGGATGGTGTCACATTCGAGGAAAAAAGCACAGAAAATTTGATTCATTCAACAATTTTCACTTAATTTGTTTGAAATATATGTTTACATGATGGATGCGTTCCTCGGAAAACCGTGTTAACCTTGCAAAAAAAAAAAAAGATAAGATGTATACAGGAAAGAGAAGAGACGTTTAAAAAAACAATGCAAGATGAAAGGAAGGAATTTGTTTAGTTTGAAAAATGTGTAAAAAAAGTGATAAATAATAAATTGAATTTACTTATACGTGTTTCCGTTGCTTATAGATTTAAATTTCTAACTTTAATATTATAACATTTATTCATTTAATATTATAATAATTTAATACATTAACATACTAATACAATTATTTATACATGTTAATATTAATATATAAATTAATTTTTGTTTCATTTAAACTAATAAATTAAATAAAATAAGAAACGCATGCATATCACCGGGAAAAAAATTTAAGTTAAAAGTACTAAAAATATTATTAATTAATTAATAAAAAGTAATATTAATTCCACTCTAATTGTTGTCAGTAAACGCCTCCGCTAACGACGAATTGAATCAAAATCATACAATATACCACATTTGCTATGCTTGTGAAATCATCAAAGAATTAGTGCGGTAGATGAGTTGTTTTTTGAAGAATTTTACGGTACTGACTTTTTCAATCAGAAAAGATATTTTTAGTAATTTTCTGACTTTTTTATTTTTTGAAAGTTATTTGGGTAATTCTTGAAATCTGTTTCAACAAATATTCAGATTTTATTGACATTTTAATCTGCATTGCTTGTATGAGTACTTAAGGAATCCCTTTCTAGACTTTCATTAAATTGAAGACCATAAGATCATATTAAATCGTATTAAAATAAATCAACCCTGTAGAAAAAAAGAAAGGCGACTTTTTATATTGGATCGTGTTATTTTAAAATCATGTAAGAAAGAAGGTATAAAGTAGAGATGGGTGTACATAATTTATTACTTTTTGCGTGATTGGATTTTTGAAATTTTTATGAGCTCTATACGAAACTTTTACAAGAGCACAATTAATTGATTAAAATGCATTTCTAAAACAAAAAAATAAAGATGTTACAAAAAATAATTAAAAGAAATAAAGAATATAAGATAATGTTTTTTTCCAATTGATATAGAGAAAACAAATATGTATAGTACATAAATAGTAGTTAGCTATAAAAAATTCCAAAGTTGTTTTTAATGCACTGAGTCCCTACTAAATGCATAAATTGTATGCATATAAATATAATAATTCCATAATGCGTGTATCTGTCTTCTTTATCTTATTTTTCAAAGAATTTATTTTATAAAGCATACTTGATTTGAATCCACATCTATTTACTAAACATTTTCTCTGTTAAAATTAGGAACACGAAAAAAATAAAAGGTTACTCTCATATTAAATTTTATTTAGATAAAAAAAATCGATAATACTTCTTGCTAGAAGTGGGTAATTTTAGGGATTATAATTTTGTACAATATACTTCCCGAACTCATTTTATATAGCTCTGTTTACATCTTGTAGTGTGCACCTTGATATTATAGTATCTGAGGGATACTTTTTAATAAAGATAAAACTTATAGCTAGTCGCATCTTGAATGACGAAAATTGACGCATCCCGTTATTCATATTTATCCTAGAAAACGACAGTAAGATAAAGACTAACGTTTAATATGGAGAAAGAAATATGTTTTTAAATAAATGTTTGCATATGCTTATTTTTGGAAATTTTATGCCTCGAAAGATTAGCTGAATTTTAAAATCAGGGGAAATCAACTGTATTATTTTTTCAGTATTGAACACAGAAAAAATATCACTTACATCCTGCTTGATACTTGCAATTTAATTCATTAATGAATTAAAAACTGAAAATAATTGTTATAGATAAAAAAAAGTAGCAAATATTGTACCATTTTAGAATCTTAACAAATGAATCATATTTTGGAATAGTGTGTTTAGGGTAGAGTAAGCAAAATTTTTCTTTTTATGGGAGTCTAAGTTAGGGGAAATCATTTTCTCCAACTATGATAATTTGAACTATACACGCAAAGTATTATACTCGATTTGTTACTGATTAATAGCATGGTTATGTAAGATAACGTTATTAAAAAATTACTGTAAAATAGTGAAATTTGCGGTCACAGTACGTAATGATGTGATGAAGGGTGTCAACAGAGGGTGTTTTTAAAATGAAGATGTTTTGCAAATAAAATAATTGTCTATGATTGTTATGGATAGAAAAGAACAAGTGTTGCACCTTTTTGGAATTTTAACGAAACAGGCCATCTTTTGAATACTAGTTAAAGGTAGCATTTTTTTTTTTTTTTAATTTGAGTCAAAGCTTGGTGATTTCATTTTCCCAAACATCGATTACGTTAATTTGGACTAAACCAGCAAATTTTTTTGCTCGATTTGTGACTGTGATTATGTAAGATCACGTTTTTGAAAAAAAAAATTAATAAATTGCGAAATTACTGGTCATAGTACTTAATGATTTCCCCATTTTCAAAAATATGCGTCATCGCTTAACCAAGCGACATTTGATTTATTTTCCCCAGATCTGGTATGATCTCCCCCGTCCGTTCATCTCGTGCCCGTTTGACGTTGAATTTCGGGACACTTCATATATACAAGAACAAAGAGACAAATTTTGATAAAGTACATAAAATACCTTATAAAATAGTAATTGTTTTTTTGCTTTTATTGTTTGTACAACTTCGTTTCATATACTTTTGATTCACACTTACTTTGTGCATCTCTTGTTTCGAATCAAGTCTCAATATTAAAATTAAAATATCATTTTTCATGCTCTAAGAATATGTAACACATATATTTTTCTTGGCAAGCTTCTCGGAGGTTTATAAAATGTATTCTTTTCCTTATTTAGAATTTTATTTTGCTAATAATTTATTTTTATTGATAGTTTATGGCTAATTAGTTTGTACAAATAATTTACATAATTATAAAATACTTTGCTTATATATTACGCAATAATTGTGTTCTTGAAATTCATTGATTACATGATCCTTTTTCTTTGTTTTAGTTGTTTTAAAGAAACTTCGATTGAGTAGCTAAAAGTTTTTTTGTCTAACTTTTTGCAAAAAACTGATCTTAAGATGACTGGTCTTTTCAGAGGTACTATTAGATTTTGTGCATTTAATATAATTGGAAAATCATCATAATGATTTAAATTTTCAGGGATATTATGTACAAATGATTACAAGCGGACAGGAAAGAGAGAGAGAGAAAATTGTTTTGCTAGTAAAACTCTCAAATCCCTTTCTCTTTTTATGAGTGTTACCTTTTTAAGCTAATTTTGAAAAACAATGGAAATTCTCTCTTTTCTGTTATAGGATTGAGAAAAAGCCAAAAGCGACAAAAAAAATTCCGTTCTCGTAATTTAATTATACGAAGGAAACGTGCGTGAATATAAATTAGCGCTCGCTTTTCACACTAATCCGAACAAACGTGGAGCGTAAAGAAACTAAAAATAGACTGTTTCGCTTTCACACTTCTAAGCAAGCAATCACTGAGCGTATCCACTCCGTTCATTAGAATGCAACTATGTTTTCTCAAATGAATAATTAGTTACTTCACTTAACAGCCGGGCTCTTTTTTTACAATCCATCCAAAGTTGGCGATGCGACTTGACAACACCGACCAAAAGTTTCTCGTCCGATAGATGATTAGTAACTGATTGCTATGGTTACGAAGCATGCTTATATCTAATTATGGTAATGACATAGCAGTAAGCTTTTTTCATTGACGTTAATTTAGAAAATGTTCCTTTTAACTTTCAAGCTTTATTAAAACGCTAAAGGCTATCTTTATCAGAAAATATTGATAGAAGCGTGTGATAACAGGCTCTACGTTGAGAAATGCCTTTTAACTTGTGATTAAATAAAACATGCTTTCCCTGAACAACTTGCCTTTTTACGAGGGGGAAATTCTCACAGAAAGTTGACGCTTTAACCATAAAATTTTATCTTCCTTTTATAGATAAATTTGCGCAAGTTTAACTATTTTATTAAAAGTATTTACAATCAGTTCAGAATGTAGTAAGCGTTTATTTCTTGGCATATCAAAGCTAAAGAAATTCGAAATTTTATCTCAGTTTTGGAGAAGAAATAAAGCGGTTATGTTACTTTTTCTCCACTGGAAAATATATAGTTTAATAAAGAATTTTCATAAAATATTATTTAATAATCTCTTTTTTTGCTTTCTCTGTTATATATCATATGTGTCTTCCGTGTAGAGGTGGTCAATACAAGTTAAATCTGTCGAAATTCAATGTCATCCCGTTGGTGTAAAGTGGAAGTTAGGAGGGGGTACCAGCTTGTCACTTGACCGAGATTTAAAATTACGAGGTCCGTCACCAATAGCCCTCGTGTTGCTTTATTGTGCGACGTTACTATTACTCTCACTCACTCACTCACTCATATTTCATATGTGTATGAGTGTTTTTCAATATTTTCCATTAAAACTCTTTAGGTCAGTAGGAATTTATTTTAAGCTGCAATAAGACCTCCAAAAACTAGGAATTACAACAAAATAATGAGACTTTATTATTCAGTACTTTGTATTAAACATATAAATGAGATTCTTAGAGAGGTTTAACTACGAAAGAAACTCAAATGAAAATAAATATATGTAGAAAATAATTATACCACAATATATATATTTAGGAGCTCCTTAATTAAATCTTATTCATAAGGGAAAACAGTTTCTTCAAAAGCTAAGAAATGAAACTAATGATATATATGCAGTTTTGCTTAAAAAACTATTACGGGCACTCTGTTCTGATATCCTACCACGACTTTTTACTATTATTTCTTACGAATAAAATATTCATATATTATGGACGAGCAACCAAAATTAACTATTTTCCATTTAAGAAATATTTAATTAAGAAATTCAAAATAAAATAATAGAGGATTAAATTCTAATCTATATAAGAAATATTTGATTAACACATATTTTGAAAAAGTCAGATTAAATTGGGAGCTATAATGATGAATAATGGAAAATTGTCATGTGAAAATATTGTGCTTGGTTTCATATCATTGTATAGTGTTTTTTTTTTTTTTGTTTTTTTTATTAAAAGTGTCCATGCTCTAATACCCACAATCTTAAATTAAGCAACAAATAACTTTTTCTCAAAAACTACTTGATATAGAATCTAAAATAAATAACTAGATGGATTAAATGGGCATCTATTTTTTTCCGAATTTTGAAAAGTTATAAATATATAATTCAGTGGAGTTTTTAGAAATTTTTTGCAGAGCATCAGTATAAATTTGTTTTAAAAAAATTGAAATTTTTTGTTATGTAATTTGATTTCTTAATTATTAATTTTAATTATTTTTTATCACTAAATTTTTTCAAATAATAAAATATTAATTTTAACTATTTTTTGAAAATAACACAAATGTAATGTTTTGAATAATAAATAAGACACTCAAGCATGTAAATACAGTAAGCTAGGCAGAATGGAAGGTGGCTTTTTTTAAATGACATATAAAAGAAATTGCAATTTTAACACAGCACCCTAAATTGTATTGGTAACATTTTTAAGCTTTATTCTCTTCAATTTTTTTAATGTTCTCTATTTTTTTTAGTTTGCCTATAAAATGGTTATATTATTTTTCATCACCTTTTCAATGTGGAGGCACTTCAAGGCATTTACAACATATTCGCAAAGTTTTATTCCTAGCCTTTAAAGAATTTTCTTAACATTTTGATCTCGTTCCCTCATAAGAAAAAAACATACACACAGTATTGAGAAAAAAATGTAAAAGTGTTTCAGTTGGTACAAATATTGATTTAAAAACATGTGACCATGCAATATCGATAATGCTTTCATTTGAATTTTGTGTACTCCCATGCAAAGGATGTTTCTTAAAAATGATCAGAATGAGAAATATCTTTGAATATTGAATCCCTGGCTTCTACAAAAGTCACATCAAGGTTATTTTTATGTTAGTAAGTCATTCTTGTTGTTTCGTCCTTGTACTAACTGCTCCATGAATTTTTTCCAACAGGGAAAAAACAATGTTGAGGACATTTATCTATAGATAATTTGATTAAAAACGGCCCAGTTTACTTATTGTATATTGAAAACAATGTTTTGGGGATAACTCTGAAAAGTTATCCTCTAATATTACTGTAACTTATTTTTTTTCATGCTTGGTTAGTTGTTTTATAAGACTAACGCTTATCATTAAATAAAAATTTGCTAATTAATTGAAGTTCTTAATAGATGTAATCTCTCTTTCCCGTGCGCTACTTCACACTTTCTATAGACTCACATTTTTTCGTAGGATATTTATTTCAATAAATGTTTCCTGAGTAAAAGAGTTAAATGCTTTAGTCTCCCAGTCTAATGAACAATGTATCGAGTCTCATGATTGGAGGAGGGGGACGTTAATAATGTAGAGAAATATTCTTGCGGTTCAACTTCGACTCCTCTATCAGTCTCCATAAACCATCAAGATCAAGCTTAGAATCATTATAATGTATAAAAATAGGTTTACTTTTTTTTACTTTAGAGTATATGAGAAGTGTTTCGATGACTATTGCCCTTTCATTGCATATGTTGACTGTAGTAATAATATTGAAGTCACATAACCTTGATTTATCAAGTTCCTTCAGTATCCACTGCAAAGTTTATATTATTTTCCTTTTCCCATGCAACTTCTTGCTTTTTTTTTTTTTTTTTTTTTTTTTTGCATACTTTTTATATAAACAAATTCTGTAAGAATAAAGTCCTCGTAGAAAGTTGCAAATCTCGTGAGGGGTTCAGGAGGATTTATATCAGCACACAACATTTAATAGACTGGCTTCTGCACCTCATTATGTATTATATGAATTTTTTAAAAAGAATGTGGTCAATTTAAATAGATTTCATATTTCTGATAGTTAGTTTAGATTTTTTTCAATCCACTAGTAAAAAAATGTTGATTTCTTAAAATTGTTTTAATTATTTAGCTGTTGAGAGGTGACTAATAGGATCTTGCAATTAATTTAATAAATTTATGTTAACACAGACAAAGGAATAAATTCTATTTATTTATTGAACGTAAAAAAAGAATGTTAAATGAGAAATACAACCCATCTACAGATTATTCAAACTGAAGAGAAAAGATAGCAACAGAATTTAGCACTTGTTCGATTTAATTCATTTATATTGTTCCTTTTTTATTTCCTTTTTCCTAAGAAATACCTTAAGGGGTAAAAATAATTCCAATAAATTGACAAAATACATAAAAGAAATTCATTCTTATGATCATCTCTGGCTATAACGGAAGTTGAGCCGTACCGAAAGTCGCAGGTAGTCGTTATCGAACATGAAGGGAATATTTTCTGTATAATGAGAAAATTATTCAACTTTCTTCCGGCACAGAAATGTCAACGCCCAGTCGTTTCCCAAAAAATTGATTCTTCAAAACGTTTTAGTTTCGTTTTTTGTTACTACAGCCTGAAAAAATGTATCTAAGAATTGTAAGTTAGCTTTTTTCTTCTTTTTCCTACACTGCCTTTAGCAAATTGGTTAACAATGTATGAAAATGTTAGTTTTTTTCTCGCCATACACTTGCCTGAAGAATAAAGAAAACTTAACAAAAGACGAAGAAATATCGAGTCTTACCTTTGGATTAAAAAAGAGAGAGAGAGAGAGAGAAAAGAAGAGTAGCATATTTTTTTAACTTTTTTGTAAGGCTGATTTTTTAAAAATATTTCATACTCCGCCTTTTCGCTACCAAATGCAAGAAAAAAAAGCAATTGTTGCCTGTATTTTTTTCAAATTTTTATCTATTTAAATGACATTAATATTTTCCTAAATGAAATAAAATTTTCTGCTCTTTCTGTAAAAGTTCTCTTGTTAAAGAAATTGAAAAAAAATGGTTAGATTAGTAATATGTGAATTTTCGTAACAGTATCTCTCTTATGAGCAGTATATTTTTTCGTAATGTTTATCATTATTATTTTTATCTATTTAGAAAGGATACCCTACAATCACTACAATAGCAACTTATTTTTTTTATTGCTAATCATTATTATTATTTTTTAAACAGTAAGTCCAAATATGATTTTGTATGAAAACTATATATACATATCTAGTTCATCACTTTTCCGTCTGAAAAAATGTTACTAACTGTTTCTCCATAATATTAATTCTGAACAAATTTTAAGATGCGACATAAAGAGAGAAGTAATGTCCACAGATAATATTCTAGGATATATTCATTGAATTAAATATTAGTATTTTCAGAGTGGTTATGAAATCCATTAATGAGAAACTTCCTTTTGCGAAATTAAATACATTTATTAAGTTGCTACAAAAATACTATTGATATCCATTGCGTATCATTAGGGAACTTTCTTTTTTAATTTTTGTATAATTTATCAAAAAAGTTGAGGATATCAGTCATTCAAGAAGACGTGTTTTTGATGTTAGTTTGCTTCGTTAAAATATTTATTTATTGAGATTAACCAGATTGAATGTCTGGTTAACTTTGTAACTGTGGCGAACCAATAAAACTTAATCTTCTGGACTAGAAAATATTTGAAATTTTTGAAGATATTAATTAAAAATACTTGTTATGAATAATCGTTATAAATATGTTTTAAATATTGTATTTATAAACGGTTTTGAACTTCAGAAGTTTCTAGCATTATGTTAATTATAGTTTTACTGGAGCTATATATATTGTGTTCTTGGTTTTAATTCACCTCATTAATAATACACATATACATTTGACGTATTTGTGCAATATTTCCTTACTGAAAAACAATAAAAGGATGTTAAATAGCTTTCTGAGTCATATATTTAGATCCAGATTATTTCTATATCCAAAACTAAATATAAACTAAAACAACATTCATCAAATAAAATTTATAAACTTTGAAAATATATTACTAATTTCTAATAAAGTCATAATAGTTGAACCGAACAGTAACTGTCCATTTCAAGATATCAGTGTGGGTATGTTGTCTTTTAAAACTTATTTTTCAATTGTAATAGCGTAGTATACCGTAAAAGTTGCAATGATTTTCAAATAAATTCGAGTTAAAAAATAATTTGACATATTTCCATAATTTACCAAAACAATTATTTTGATAAAAAACAGTTTCTGCATTAGTCATATTTTATCTGAATGTCTTTTGAATTTTATAAAAATTACGAGGCTATTAAAAATACTATTTCAATGAAACGATTAAAATATGTTCCGTCTTTTAATTGATGTCATAGCTTATTCGCTTTTGTTTTATGTAATTATTTTTTTAATCAAGAAAATTATTTAATAAAGAAAATCTATTATTAAATTAATTGCTTATGTCACAGAATGACTTTTAGATTTTACAAAACACTTAATCTTGCAGCACATTACTTGAATGAAGTATCCTCGAAAAGTATGGATATTTTCAATTTCTAATTAAACAGTGAAGTTCATTATTATACTCTTTTAGTAATTATTACAACTTCAAAAGAGGCAATTGATTCATAATGAATGGTATTATTGAATTTTTCATCTTTAAATTAATGTTCTGGGTTATCGCCAATTTACCGTAATAAGCATAAAATCAATGAAAAGAAGAAAATGCAAAACAGCAATTATTATAAATTACCTTTAATAGTCTCGAATTTATTCAATTTCGTATTAAAATCATTTCTATCTCGTATTTGTTGCAGCTTATTTGTCATTAAATATTCCCCCTTTCATTGTTCCCCGATAATATATTTTTAAAAACACTAATTGGGTACTAATTAATGCTCTGAGATATTCTTTGCTGAAACTCGCCTTTTCACTCTATGTTTGCAAGAAAACTAATTAATTTTCGATTGTTATTATCCCTATCAGTTTCACAAATTAATGAAACAAATATTCTACCATATGAAAGGAAGTTATTTGTTTATTGGATGGAAGAACATTTTCTTATCTTTTGAAAGAGTTTCTGATAGGCAATACGTTTTAGTTAATATCTCTTAATTTTATGTCTTTTCATTTGCAGAGTGTGTAACACAATTCTAACACGATTTATCGTAATTACTCTTTCTTTGTATTTTATTCTACAAGAGAGTTAATGAAGTATATTGGAATAGCTGTATTCTTATCTGCAGTTATATTAAAAGTTTCACTTTGTATGGGGTCTAAATCATATTTTTAGTTTCTGTAATTGCCCTTAGATTGATCTTAAGAGTTACATATTTAGTCCGGAGCATAATAACTTAAAAAATGTCGGAAAGAAGAAATGGATTTCATTTAAGAATTAATTGCATAATTTTAAATAATCATTTATGTTGACTAAAATAATTTAACGGACTGTACAAACTTTAATAAGCAAAACAGATCCCAACCCTATGTTATTGCTATACTTTCGAACTGATTACAAAAAAGTTGAAACAATTAGCTCGGAGCCAAATCTATACAAAGAATTCTCACCAACTGGAGCCAGCAATTTAGAAACTTCCACACCACATCATCCTGAGGTTTTTAAGCCTTACAATAAAGTCAAAACTTTCCATACTTTTGAGGTAAAAAAAAAATGTGAATAATATCAAAAGTATACCACAGTTGACTATTAAATGGAGGGGAATTTGATTACATTAAAAAAAAAACTCAGTTTGATTATTCAAAAAAAAAAAAAAATGGCAATTATAGAGACTGCCGATAGAAGTGGAAACTTAGAACTTTTAGTATTAAAATTTGAAATTTCATAATGTTTCAATTAAAATTATCAACATCAATCTGGTTTTCACATCTATTGACACTCCGAGAAACAATTATATGCATGTTTATATGGTTTTTTATTATTCAAATATATTACGGGCTGTATAAGATCATGCCAAAATATAAATATTGAAATAACAATTAATATACAATCATATTATTTATGGATAGTATCTGTATTTACTTAAATTGCAATGTACTTAATTTTTAACATTATTTTTTAATAGTTTACATCATTGTCATCAACAATAATTAGACTTTTTGTACTTTCAATTATTTCATTTTCTTCTAAAAAAGATACAATAGGCTTATGGTAACTAAAGTAAGAAATGAAAATGTTTGATTCAAATTTATCTAAGTATCGCGTAAAAACCACATCGATCGTCACTTCATATTTTGTATTACTGAGTTTTTGATCATTGAACATATTTAAATTAAGTGTTTCATTTAGAAATTCAATTAGTGGTAGATTTTAATCATCTGCAAAGGTAATATTGAAGTCTCCACTTAAAATCATCGGTACATTATCATATTTTTTGCCAAATCTTTTGTATAAATCATCAAATTTTCGAATTAAACTTGTTGCATCTGTCTCATAGATTTTCCAGGCGAAATATAAGTGGCAACCATGAATATGTATTGCCCATTCTCGGAATCGCAACGAGCAACGCATATTTCAGAACATTATCAGAAACACGCCTTTATCAGAAACATTAACACACTAATGCTTCTAGTGAATTTAGTAGGTATATCCATATGTGAAGTAATGTGAAGTGTGACGTATCTTGAGTATTGTGATAAATAGCTACGCTGCTGGAACTTTAGGTCTTTTATAACTGACAAAAGCAGAACATTTGACTTTTTTACGATAGCATCATTTTTAGGTCAGCTGCATGCGCCTGTAAACTTTGACAATTGAATAAAAATATCGATAATCCTTTCTTGTTGGAGATAAATTCTAGAAAAGTTTTGGTGACCGTTTGTAGTGTATAGTTTTGTAACCTTTTCAATTCTAACGTTAGATCCTCTCGATGACTTGTTGATCTTTTATGAGGATTATCTGTTTCTGAAGTATTTAGAGGTGTTCCTGTTCTACCAATCCAAAATTTCCGACTGCTGCTAATATTTTCTTGAGTAACCAAAAATAAACCTTGAATCCTCGTTACTCTTGTTAAAGCTACGTATACTAATTCTCTAGGATGTTTGCGATCGTATTCGTAGACAATAGCATCATAAGTACCTGCCTGTGATTTGTGAATAGTCATTGCCAAATCAGAAATAAGTGGAAAATGTTCTCGTTTCGCTATTATGGTTTTATTGTTATTGAGTGGTATGGATGATGTGTGTGTGTGTGTGTCTGAGGAGTGATTGGCACAACATCATCATCAAGATTTAGGCTGACACTAAGATTTCTCGATTTTGTAGCTCGTTTTCGTCCATATAGTTTTGGAAATTTCATCCAAATTCTTATATGATGTCATGTGATTTTCATCTCTCTCTACGTAACACAAATTTCCAACAGGGTCATTTGATAATCCGTCTGCAACATCGATGTTGTTTGTTATCATGTAAGGTCGGTTGAGAACTAAAATTAATTCGTAAGGCAATCCACCAGTGTTATATATATATATATATATATCAGCTCTTATTTTATGCAACTTCTGTCTAACAAAAATTTTCTTGCTCAGCTTTATGACACCCTACGAAAACATCAGATGCCAAAGATATTGTTCTTTTTCTTCACTGTTTAAAATAGAATGGTTGTACTCCAGTGTTTCTCAAAGTGTTAATACTTGCGACTCAATCTTCAATCATAATTTTCTTTGCACCCCCTCCCATACAATAACAATGTATTGAATGCAATAATATATATATATATAATGTACTTTGACGCTAAAACTGCAATACTATCTTAATTATAAACCACTCAAATTATCAAGATAAATATTAAATTTTGTATATGTTGCTTTCAAATAATAGATATTTTAAGTGTTATTTTGAAGCAATAGATGTTTTAAGTAAATTATATATATATATACTTTTAAATAATAAGAAAAGTAATTATATTGCTTTTCTTTTCTAATTTTTAAATAAAAGATAACAATAAAAGTTTCAACAAACTTTTTATGTCAGAATGTATTTTGTTTTGCTTCCTTTAAGTAGATTTTTATAACTTTTTAAAATAATCTTTTATTTTCGAATTTTTGATATGCTCGCGCACCCCTCGTAAGATTATCACGCCCCCCTAGGGGGTGCGCCCCACAATTTGAGAAACACTGTTGTACTCATTTACCGCGGCGTTTGTAAATACAAGTCCAATTCCTTCTGGACATACTGATTGAGCTTCTTTTGTGATATATCTTGATTCTATTACCTGTATTTCTTCTTCCGTTAAAATATTTCCATTTCCAATCAAAAATAGCATTATTGTATTCTTTTAATGTTCAAATATAAATGCAAAATTTTATAATTTCTCACATAATTTAACTTCTAAAAATTCCAAAAGTTATATTTAACCGTTACCTTAAAACAGTTATATGTTTCTTATTTTGCAAAACTGGTGGTAAGTTTTAAATAATTATTTTTTACAAAAAATCAAGAAACTATTAAATATGCAGAAAATTTATTTCTATAATTTTTTTTTTCAATTCTCTACAAAATTACTCAGTAAGGGCAGGGCGTATTACGAGTTCCGTCGCCAATAGCTTTGTAGTGCGACGTAAACATAATTCTCAATCACTTACTCGGTAAGTTAGCTTTCGTACTACACTGCCATCTGCGAGGAGAAGCAACCTTTACAGCATAAAGAATCATGAGCATGTCGGGGACGCGAACCCATAAGATTTTCCCCTACCAA
>BMAV01006338.1:662130-755976 GCA_019973955.1 Trichonephila inaurata madagascariensis
GACCTCATACTTTTGATATGAAACTAGTAACAGGATGAAACGATAAATTTTATAACAGATCTGGTGGTTTTGAAATCCAAAACATTTCGTTGTAGTAAGTTATTTAGAATATCTAGAAATATAAATCATTATGATGAATTAGTAATGTGACTTTTTTTAGAAGGAATATAAACTATATTTGAGATATATCGTACGAGTCATTATGTAGATTATAAGCAACTGAAATTGGAATAGCCCTCGTGTTGGTATATTTCAGGGATAACTAGTGTTGCTCTCAAAAAGCCCCCGTGTTGCATTTAAGTGCGACGTATTAATAATTAATTCCCTGTTTTGAAAGACTTTAAATGGTAACATTGTTTAGTTTCTATTTAGCTATTTCAAAATTTTTATTGATAAGTAATTGGATGGCACATCTAGAAATTATGATAAATCTAAAATAGATTCTAATCTGATTGAGCAAAGAATGTATTTCCTTAAAATTATTCGAATTCTTAAATCATTTTATTTCACATGGAGTGCAACTTTACACCAATAATTATAATAACCTACCACTTTTCTATATTTAATTGTGAGCTTTATCTTTATTACTAAGACCAATGTTTGTCTTTATTTTTCTATTGATTTATACGCTTAGGACCGTTATTTAAATGCATAATTTAGTCTGCCTAGAGAAAGATATATTTCATAAATTGCGAAATATGAGAAAAGACGCTTTTTAATTCCCGGAAAAATATTTATGCATTTCTTATATAAATGAATCACTTTTATATAAACTTCTATTATTATATAAATTTATGGAATCATTCAAAGGTAAAATAACTGATATATTGTTTGCTTATCCTTTTCTTTAGAGTTTGCATAACTTCATCACATTCACAATACTATTATGGATACTTTTCTCCACTTTTCATTTCAAATGTGAAAAATTGTAAATCATCACGCAAAATATTAACAATAATTAAGTGAATCAAAAATATATTATTCTAAAGTATTGCTTCATGATTTTGAAGAATATATTTAAAAGATTACAAAAATCAACAACCGTAATAATCCAAGAAAATATTTTAGAAAAATCTGTAACATTATACTGTAATACGATAACAAGTTTTTTTTTCATTATTAATTTTCTTTTCTGGTAGTGCTCTGGAAAAATCTTCAGGTCATCGCACTGTCATTTGTTTGCTGCCGCCTTGAAATTAAATAGCCAGAAAATGTTTTCCCATGCTTTAGAACTAAAATTGTGTTAAAGTATTCGAAAGCGATATAAACCGATGGAAAATGCTTATTTGACATTTCATGAAACATAGATTAGTTTCAAATACTAAAGAAATGTTAAAGAATTCAATAAAATTAAGTTACAACTTGATATTTTTAAAAAAAATATGTTGCTTGTGTGTGTGGGTTAGTTACTAGTCCATTTGCATTAATGTATTTGGGTGCATTTTTATAAATTGATGTATTCAATATTCCCCATAACATCTTCAGGGGATTTAAACATTGGAACATAAATACCAGTCCATTAAGATAATTTTGTCAACATTCTCATACATAAATCATAGTATATGAGAAATAACTCTATTGTATACAAATACACTATGAAAAGTCTGAAATGTCAGCTCGAGAAATGAGACTGTTAAGTAAAAGTTCTTGGTAACGTCTAGCATTCGAACTAGTAATTTAACAAATACAAATTGAACTCACAGTGAGAGAGTAATCCAAATAATCTGTAAACTGTAATCTATAGCAATCGATTCTAAAGGTACTTAATATTTTGAAAGTTAAGAGCTCAGTGTCAATTCATTTTAATAGAAGCTTTCTTCGTTCTGCTTTATATATATGATCTTTTCAGTTCCCATTATAACAGAAATATATATTCTTGAATATATCTAATACATACCAAATATTATGTTTTCGTGAAATTTCCCTCGACATTTCTTGCCAGTTCTAAAATGAAGTAATAGGCTCATTTTTACGACCTTAGGATAAAGAATTCAGATGTATTTAAAGTAAATATAAAATAGACCTGATGAGTTTTGTTTGCTTCCAAGCAAATCTTTCGAAATTCTTTATTTTAAAAGAAATTAATGCACTCTGTAACACAAAAAGTGATTTCTCAAGAAAGACTTATCCGAATAAGATGAAAATAGGTAGGTGCAATCAATGTACATGAATTGAAAACGAAACTATAGCAGTATTATAGGAACAGAAAAATTTATTTTTGAATTACAGAGGTACACAAGAGCAAAAAAATCAACAATGCGTTGACTCACTCTAGCCTTTGTGCAAGTTATCTGATTGGGCATTCTCTCGTGGAGTTGGCAAATGTTCTACTGTGAGATTGCTTGTAGTGGTCAATCACTGGGCCCAAAAAATCATTTGCATGTTCTATCGTAAGGTATGCGCATAAGAAATTTCGTTCTTTTCTGGTAATTCCTTTTTGATGCTGCCAATTGATTTCACATCAAAAAGTGAATGATAAAATAACTCCATATTTTGCGATATATTTATAATTCTCTTTGTTTTGACAATTTTTTCCTATTAGTTTCAGACTGTTGTAATCATTTCGAAATACTTTTTGCGTATTCAGCTTTTTCATTTAAAAACTAATATACGTATATATATATATATAAGCTTTTTCCAATAGTCACAACTTTTAACTATTCAAAATAAATCTATCAACTGGGTTCTGTAAAAAGTATAAAAAATTTCGAAATAGGGATATATATTGGAATTAAATGATCATGAATGACATTTTGAGTATAAAATTTTAAAGTATACATATACCGCAAAATTACATGTTTGCTAACAGTATTCTGAATAACTTCAAACAAATTTAGTCAAAGATATTTATTTATATGCTTATAATTCATCATGTTTTTAATAAATCAATTTTAATTATTTATTATGTTTTTTCATTAAAAACATAGAATCTGATGTTCACTTATCAATAAATCTTCAAAAAGATTTATCTCGGTGTGTTTTTTAAAATTAAAACAGGGGTGTATAATCAGTTCTTTCATTTTTCAATATGAAAACAGCAGCATTAAAAAGTGCTAGTAATTGACATCAAGAATAATGAAGCATCATCAAAACTCTTTGTGTGTGTGGCATGAGGTGCCATTAATTATTCGCCTACCATATTTGTTTGCAAAGCTGAAAATAAAAGACAGTACTTTCTCCGTTTTTTTAAGGATAAAGCGGATATAAACAAAATATCCGTAGCGTTAAACTAATTTTACTAACTCGATGCTTAGAGAAGAAAAACTGGAACAGATTTTGTTTCATCAGTAAAGTAAAAAAGGAACTATGTGGCTGGCAGTGACATCAAATTAAACGGGATGTTTCAAAATTGGTCTATGGCTGACTAAGAACAAATCACTTGTACGTAATGAATGTCGACCCAGCAGCGGAAGCGAGAATAATGACATGCTATTAAATGTTAATCCATTGATTACGCATTAATCAGTAATGAATGGCGATTTGTTAATAGCAGCCGTTTTTGCTGTTAGGCTAACTTTCCTTATTGGAGCTAAAAAAGGAAAGAATTCTTTGCTTACACGAGCATGGAGTGCGCATAGGTTAGAATCAGTGTCAGAAGTAATTATTATCGTACTACTGCCAACAGCTACCTTGCTCACTTCAGTAGAGTTTGTGAGGGATTCTTTTAGGAAGTTTTCTCATCAGAATGATTACTAAAAAATCAATTTTCAGCAAGTTTCAAGATTATCAGTCAATCAAGATTCCGTAATTAAGAATTTTTTAAGAGTAGAAATATCGATTTTGAAGAAAATCGCTTCTTTTTTTCAATAATGAGCTAACTGTTTGTTACGCTTGTTTTTTTTTTTTTTTTTTTTTTTTTTTTGCTTAAAATGTGTATCTTTTTGCTCACGTTTTCTTATTCCACTTTTTTCTTTGCTTTTTTATATGATTAAAGATAGAAAGTGATTAAATTTGAGCAGTGCGAAGGAGAGTTCTTTGCATAATAAGAAAGTAGAAGATTTTCAGTCGATATTCAGATATTCAGCAGTTTATCACCGGAGTGCATTTTCATCTAATAGTGTGTTAGAAGAATTAAGCTGATGCATTTTATATATAGAGAGAGAGAGGGGATAGAAGCGACTCCCACCCTCCCTCATCACGAGATCTCCGCAACTGTTGAACATACAAACTTGAAATTTGGCAGACATATTTTTTTAAGGAATTGAGATCTGCTAAGAAGTTTTGCAAAAATCGACTCCCAAGAGGAGGGAGGTGAGATGCGTTATAGGTCACTGCAAATAAAAATTCCTGTTTTGAAATGTTAGACCCACATGTTTAAAATTTGGTAAGCATGTTTTTTTTTTTTTTTTGTTCAGTAAGGATCCGCTGAGAATGAATTGAACTGAAATGGGCTCCTATGTGAGGGTGGATGGAGGGGGGAAGGGTTGCGGAAAGTTACTGGGGCGTATAGAAAAAAATTTCCCGTTTTCGAAATACTAGACTTATAGTCATGAAATTTGGTATAAATGTTTCTTTGTTCGAGTTGAAATCTGCTAACGAGTCTTACGAAAATCGACTATCAAAGGGAAATTACGAGGCATATTGAAAAAAAAAAGTTCCGTTTTTGAACTAAAAAACTTAGATTTGTTTTGTTTTCTCAACTGAGGCGATACGAGAAGAGCATTTTCAATATATTATTCTCAAGCTCAAAAGTTGTTTAACCATTTGATTGTCATGTCGAGATTTTCTCGGGCATTGCACTCGTGCTCCAAAATGTCCCTCCCGAATATTATATGGGGTAGTTTTTATTTTGAGTGCAACTTATTGCTATACCCGATACATATCGGGAGAAGTTTATTTCGACTTCATCTCTTTGTCATATCCGAATTTATATCAGGAGAAGTTAATTTGGGCTCACAAAACCACACAAAATTGAATTACTGAACTACTAAAAAGTATTCATTTTTATTTATTTTTGTTTTATTATTTTTTGAAGGTAATATACTCTACTAGAAGCGAACTTTACCATTGCCGCGCTGTGTGGCAGCCACTTCAAACGAATATGCAGTTGCTACAAAACCTTAAAAATATTTATGCATGTAATTCAAAATACCAATTTTTAACCATGAAGTAAATTTTATTTTGAACAAAACATTTGATTTTTGCATTAAAATAATTTGACAATATATATACCCAAATCATCAAAATAAATTAGCAGTTAAAGGGTTAAGAAGAAGAATGCGTATAGTATATGCGCATAATCATGCGTATTAAATATAGTGAGGCAGAAAAGTTTTTATTTTATTCCAATTTATAAATCAAATTATTAAAATAATTTGTGGGCTGAATATGGCATGTATAAGAACTACAGTTGCCTTTCTTTTCCATTAAAAATGTTATCTTAAAAAAATAAAGAGAAACTTGAGTGACATTACTAGAATTTTAGCTATTGAAATATTTACAAAGTTTTATTTATGACTAAAAGTTAAGAAAGGTATTATATTTTAGTGAGGTGTTTTGTGGCTACGTCTATGCCAGCTGCTTTATTCTTATTCTTTCAAAGTGATGGTGTATTGAGTTACAAATATGTTATTTTCAACTATATTTATATATTTTTTTAAAAAAAGTATTTATTTGATGAAAAATATAAATATCTGTGCTATCTTCTGTTTCCTATAACTTTTAGGTAGTTTCATATTTGTTAGAGTTGATTAAATGATAACTTTGTTTTAAGACTTTCTTGTGTTAATATGTAAAGAAGTTGTTTAAGATAAATCTTTTTTTCTTCTCATTATTGCGTGCCTTGCTTTCGAACCGGATAGATCATATGTAAAGAATGATTAATACTAATGTAAGGGATTATAATTCCCTCCCTCAAAATTTCCTTGTTCATACCGTTTTAACATTGCTTCTACATTCCAAGTATTCCCGTTTCTAATTTTGAAAAAAAATCCTTTTGGGAAGAGAACAAAACCCTAGAAATGTTGTATCCTACATTAACTTTCTTTTAATAACTGCATTAAGTTTTCATAAATAATTACAAATATTTTTCATGTATTATAAATAAGTAATTTTTAATCGGTTTTTGTTTGAAAAGAGAGATTGATAAAAGCAATTACTTAAAATTAGTGTTAAAATATAATTTTTTTTATGTAACTCAAAAATTTTCTTATTGTTTTTCCAGTACATTCTTAATATGAAGCCTCTTTAACTGTTAATATTAACCCTTCAACTGGCTAGTTATTTTAATCATTTGTAACATAAATTGTCAAAGTTTTTTTATAACAAAAATCAAATGTTTAGTGCAAAATAAATTACACTTAGTAGTAAAAAATTGGTAATTTATATTACATGCATACAATTTTTTAAGGTTTTGTAGCAACTACATATTCGCTTGGAACTGCAGTGGTGAAGTTCACTTCCAGTGGGACTTTATTTTCTAAAATAAAAATGAATATCTAACAGGAGCTCAGTAATTCAGTTCTGTGTGGTATAACTGAAACACTTTTGCAAGCACTAAGCATTCCGCAATCATTACTCCAGAATCATGTTTCCTTCTTTATCTTTTTTCCATTTGTATCCTTTTTTAAACAACAAACTTTGCTCTGTCTTGTAGACTTATTTTTCTCAGGAATAGGAGGAATATGGAATATAAAATGTCTTTCAATTAGACGGACATGGTTATCTACTGTAGGTGGTCTGCCAGAAATCTTTTATCCAGAAGCTACCTCATCAAATTGGTGTAGAAGCTCTTCTACAACTTGAATTCAAAATTCTAAAAATATAATATGTTTCCCAACTACATTTTTATAGAGCAAAAAGGAGTTCCCGAGTACCTCGTCTTGTAAATATGAAAATATCTTTTTACAATATTTTTCTGGCATTTTCGGATTGTTGAATGAAAGGATATTTTTCCTGATCCCAGCGATATACACCACCCATAGTCAGATAGTAGTCAAAATGAATCTTTGGCTTGAGTATATCTTCATTTTTTTTTAAGGTTGATCATGGAAGTATCGTGAATACTGCTAATAAAACACACATCCTTCTTATCTTTCCGCTTTATAGCCAAAATCTAACATCTTTGAAAAGCTATGATTCCATCTTTTTGTAATTGAGGCCGAAATAAACTTCTCCCGATATGCCCTATTCTCCTAAGATGCCCTAAAAAATTACCCTTATAATACTAGGAATTGACATTTTGGAGCACTAGTGCAGTGCCCGAGATAATCTCGGGTATATCATTTTGGAGCATTAGTGCACTGCCCGAGATAATCTCGGTTATGTCATTTTGCAGCACTAGTGTCATGCCCGAGACAATCTTGGGCATGACAGTTAAAAGGTTAATAAAGAAATAACGGTATGGAAAATTAAATGCATTACATACAAGGAACGAACTCTTCTAAAACTGAAGTCTAAAAAAATCAGTTTTAATCAACAAAAAATCCTTTTCTTATGGATAAATTTTCATCCCCTCCATTTTTTTTATATTTTTGGACACCTTTTATTAGTTATAAAGTATAAATTTCTGCTTTTATATATCGGGAACATAATATCCAACTTTAAATAAAAGGAAGAAAAACCTTTTACGGAAAATTAGATGATCATATAATTTATGCGATTGTGCGTAGAGAGAAGTCAATTCTGACAAAAAATAGCGTTCCAACGGAATAGTTTAACACCATCGTACCACTCTTCGACGTCGATGATAATGAACACCCATATTGCGATAAAAAAAAGCTTAAAACCAGATAATTAGAAAGATAAACTGCATATTTAATTTAGTGAAAGAGATGATATATTGGAAATGGGAAAAGATCGATAATCTTTACTTCGGAAAAAGTTTCGAGAATGTTCGGAAGATTTAGATAATTACGATTTTGTTGAATAACAAATGATTCGCATTATTTTGAGAACAAAACTGGTCACTCATTCGCTCAAAGCAAAGTGCAATCTAATAGATCTGACATTTTTTTCAATAAATGCTCGTTTCTAAGAATTGAACACTTTTCATTAACTGGACATTTTTATATTTATTATTTCTAGCAAGAGTGCTGCCGTGTAAATATTCTATTTTTTTAAACTATTTAACAAAACCTGCACCTTAAATAATTTCGCGGTATAAAGTGCTCCGTAATTTTTTAAAAATATAAATTGCACATAAATATTTTTTTATAAATTTATTTATATACGAATTATTTTATTCAGAATATGAGTAAGGGAATAAGCATAAATTATAAATAATCTCACACATCCCTTCTTCTATTAAAAGATGGCGTAGTAGTTAGTCATGATGTAAGTGAACCTGTTTCGTACTACCAGAGGTGTTTGATGACACTTTTCAAATCTTTATTATTTTCTCGACTAAGTATAATTTCAAAAAATTATTCATTGTTATTACAAATAGTTTATGATCTTCATAATTATTTACATACAAATTTAATGATTTCAAAACTCACTTTTCAGTCATAATAGGTATACATAACACCATCACAGAGATAGTGTTAAAAATATTAACAGAGTTGCAACAGAAAATCTTAAAGAGTTAGAAAATTAAACCATACAACAAAATGAGGCAGACGAGAAAGAGCAGTTATATTACACAATATTGTTTTATTAGATGGAATTGATATTGAAAGAATTCAGAAACTCATATATGAAAAGAAGTAATTTTTTTTTTTCGTAATAAATCATAAATAGCCAACTGTACCACAATGCTTGAGTATTGTTACGTTAGGTATAAGACTTCAAAAAACAATCCACAGTCGTTTGAACATAATGCAAATAACACAATTCCCACTATAAAAGCTGACATCCTAATACCATGACCTTAACCATGCTAAGTGTCTAATAATATTCCTTATCAAATTTAAGTATAATCTTTTTTGTAGTGAGTATTTTAACTACATTTAATGTTAGTCTATGTGTGTATAAATGTTATTTATTCCAAAATTCTTGAATAAAAGTAAGAATGGGTCTACGATCATATTTTTATTCATAAATTCACAAACCAATTTAGATTTAAGAGGATTTAGATTTCTTTCTAGAGCATACACTTGCTTTGTACCTTGAAAATGAGTCCTTTGTGATAATTTTCAAAATCATTCGTTTTCATCATCTAAGATGTTATCACTACTTTTATTTGGTCGTACTTTTTAGCACAGACTTAATTTTGATAGATCAAAGTTGCTTATCAAATATTACAATCTGGTGTGCCGTTAGTAGTTGGTGTGTAGTTCTGGAGTGTAGTAGATTTTTAAGCAGATATAAGCTTGTTTTTTTCAAAAGTTAAACGTTTTTTAATTTTTCTAACTATTTTTACCGGATATTCACCATAGTTAATTAAATGAAAAATATTCAATATAATAAACTTGAAGATATTAAAAACAAATTTAATGAAAAAATTAATCAAAATACCTAAGACAGAGGAGGCAGAAGAGAAAATACAAAAGTAAAATTTTTCGTGGTTGTAATAACAATCAATTAGCAAACTTTTAAATTAATTGTACTCCATGTTCATTTAATACAAGGGAAAGAGCCAAGAGAAAATGGAATTCTGAAGATAAGTTTGTCTAATCGCAAGGAATGCTTAAATACTTCAAACTGTTTGATTATTAATAGAATAATTGCCCCATCTTAGAAATCCGAGCATTCCTTCCTGAAATTTCTGTCAATTAATTAAACATCGGAAATACAATCTAACTTCACTGTTAACCAGGAAATTAATACCCAATCTGTGGAATCTATAACAAAGGTATACATTTGGAACTGTAATTAATGTCGTTTGCATCCAAACGATAAACGGAAAGCACGTGCACACACTAACTGGACTCAAATATTATTCATCTCGGTCGTATACTTTCCTACATAGATATCCAAATGACAATTACATGCAGGATATCCCGGCTTCAATTATTAAAATTCACGCTTCAACGGATGTTGTTGCCCTGATATGCTTCACTTGGGATTCATAATCCTTTTGATTAATGGCATCCTGGCGAGAATTAATGGCTCGTTAATGGGATCTGAAATGTCAATTCTCTCTCTCTTTTTCAACTCAAATTTTTAAGCGAGAGAGGTAGGAAATATTGCTTAAATGTACTGATAAGCAGAAAAAACATTCAGTTTTTTATTTAATGGCTTAAACGAAGTTACATAAACAATTATATTTTTCATAAAACACTTAAAAAATGGTGCTGGAGTTATTTTTATCTGCCCATTTTGAATTATACACAACCCCTTTAATATACTCATGGACAAAAAAAATTAGCGCACCAAAATATAATTGCGGGATCGTAACGAAACTTGGCATGAAGGTACATGTCGGGGAGATATGCAAATGATTAGAAATAAAGCGTGATTGCGCATTAATTATAGCCGATAGAGGGCGTTTAACGTCGTTTTCCGTGGAATATAAAACAGGTAACCAAAACTTGTTTGAGTGTGCTGAATCGCTTACAAAGAAAGAGCTGAGGTAGACAAGCCATCACGCCGTTTTCGAAGACAATATGAGCAGCTGTCCTCAGTTTGAAGAGAGGGGAGAATCATCGGCCTGATGGAAGCTGGGTAGTCAGCTCGGCGAGTAGCTCGTCAATTAGGCGACTCTGATTGTGTTGTGAGGAGGTGTTGAGACCGGTGAATCCGAGAGATGTCATTTACACGAAGACCCGGCTCAGGACGCCCTCCACAGACCAGTCGTCGAGAAGACCGCCCCATCGTAAGAAATGCACACGTACAGCCAACTGCTTCATCGACCGCCATCCAGGCACAGGTAGCACCTTCAATAGGGTCCCCTGTGTCTTCTCGAGTCATACGAAGGCGCCTGGCTGAAGGACATTTGGGATCGCGACACCCATTACGTGTGCTGCCCTTGATGCCCACCCATCGACGTTTCCGTTTGGAGTGGTGCTGCGTACGAAGAAACTGGACTGCAGCGGAATGGAACCAGGTCGTCTTTAGCGACGAATCCAGATTCAATGTCAGCTGTGATGACAATCGTGTTCGTGTGTGGAGACCCCGTGGTGAACGCCTCAATCCTGCCTTTGCTTTACAGCAACACACCGCTCCCACAGCTCGTGTGATGGTATGGGGTGCCATTGCCTACAATACACGGTCACCCCTAGTATTGATCCGTGGTACCATGACAGCCCAGCGGTATGTCCATGACATGCTGCAACCACATGTGCTGCCACCAGTGGCGCACACAAGAGGGGTGTCTTAGGGGTCCGGACCCCTACCCCCCAAAGCCCTTGGATTTTTTTTCCGATTGATTATAATTCTAAGTATATAGTACGTAAAAGTTAATTAAGTATTTGTTATTAATGATTAATTTTATTAGTTAATGCTAATTATTTATTAAAGAATTAGTTTTTTCTGTTTTTTGTTCCCGAAAATTGTCAAAATCAAAAGGAGCATGATACAAGAATGTTGGACTTTCGACCCTGGTACCCCCCTTGAAAAATTCCTGCGTGCGCTACTGGTTGTCACTCATGCAACGGCTCCCAGGAGCCATTTTTTAACAAGACAATGTTTAGCCTCACATGGCAAGGGTGTCACAAGACTGTCTCCGCACTGTTACTACACTTCCTTGGCCTGCACGAGCCCAGATTTGCCTTCAATCGAGCATATCTGGGATCATTTGGGGCGACGAGTTGGGCATCCCACGAGTTTGAACGAAATAGAGGCAAGGTTACAGCAAATATGGAACGAAATGTCTCAACAATGCCCGATTGTATTGCACCGTGTATTCGCGCTATATATATATAGAGAGAGAGAGGGGGTTCAACAGGGTATTAAATCCTCCGTTCTTTTGCCTTTTTCTCTGAAATAAATGATCCTTTTTCTTTGATTTTCTAATGATTTACTTATACTAAAGTAGTCATTACGTATGTAAAGTTTCGTTTCATTTTAACGACTCCTTCTTGGTGTGCTATTTTTTTTCCATCAATGTATTTACGTTATAACTATTTTAAAATAAGAATGAAATGTCTTGCTTTTTTTCTCCTTATCTCATTATCTATCTTCAGGTGTGTGTTTTTACATTATTTACTTTACTCTCTTTTCTTATCCCGTTTCGTTCTTTTTTTTCTCTCCTTATTTTCTGCTATGATTACTTTTTCTATTTTGGAAGAATACCTTAGTATGTGCAAATATATAAAAGTATAATTTAATTATAACTTAAACAAAATTCTACTTCCAATTTCATATTTATTTTTCCAACCGTGTGTATGTAGTTTGTATGAGTGCAAACCAATGCTAACTGTCCCTGATTTTAAGGTGGTTTGTATATTCATTCCAATAACAAATAAATAATCAATTAGGCAACGAGTGAGAAATTACGGCCAAAGACCATAAAAGGAAATGAAAGGGGATTGGAATTTTAAAGTTGGATGATCTTTTCTAGAAAAGTGGGAAAGTACTAGCTATTTAATTTTATACTTGAGTATGCACAGAGTGGAAAATAAATATTAAATGGGAAGTAGAATTTTATTTAAGTTATAATTTAAATATTTTTACACACACACATACATATATCTTTAAATTTGCAAATGAAAAACATAGAATTAAAGTAAAATCAGTGTTCTGGTACACATTTTTTGAAATTTAAATAGAAGTTCATACATTTAACATTAATATTCCTGAATAGTTAAATGTAAGAAAATTTTGTATTCATATATATATACATATATCCTTTTTCTTATGAATTGCTGTATTTATTTGTTTTTTATTTTTAATCTTATTTGAAAATGAGTTTCCCTTATTATTTAAGAATAGAACCTATAAATTTAGATCACTTCATGTAGTTAAATGTTTCTACTATAATCTTATTTTCAATTAACGTTGGGAGATTATATCGTAAAATTTTACTTGATTCTGTGTACCCCAATAAATTTTTTGTACCTTTTTAAGCACTTTATTTCTATCGTTTAATTTATACCAAATTTAATATTAAAGAGAGAAACTGTGGAACAATTTAATGCTTCTAAATTTTAAATTTATATTATGATAAAATAACAGAAATACACAAAGTTATTTTTATATACTTGTATTATTATTGAAACTTTTTTAAAAACTTAAACAAGTGTTTCAAAATGAATCCTTTTCTTTAACACTAGAGGAAAACAATATTAAAAGAATAAAAAAAGCTGTCTTAGTGAAATTCAAAAGATAAATTTGATTTAACAGAAAAAGAAAGATTTTACCTTTGTAACAAACAATACTACCAAATCATTAGGCACAAATTGTGCTTTTAATTTTCAGATCATTAAATCGTTTTTGAAAAAGAAATTTCAGTTAAAAATAAGTACAGAATCAATGAAAGTTGAAATCTCACTTGCAGTTTAATTTTCAAAATTTCTTTTAACTGACCACTAAGAAGTTTTTTTATTAGAAAAAGTAAAAATATTCTCTAGAATTATGATTATCTGACAATCAGAATCATATTAATTAGCTTTATGAAAAAGTTAATGATATCACTTGCTTTTTAAGAAATATCTGAAAATAAATTTCTTGAAAAAATCTTAAATTGAAAGCAAAAGCGTTTTTAAATTTTCTTCAAAGGAAATATCTTTGTTGTTACTAAGAGGGAATATTTCATCAAACTTGAAATTCCTTTAATTTTACTTACAATCTAAGTCTGCTTCAAATTCTCCCAATTAAAACGCTTGTCCCTATTTCTTTCATTATTTTTTAGGTATGCAAGGCTAACTCTCTTGTCGTACTCTTTTAATGAACTTGTATTTTAATCACGCATTTTATGCTATGTTTCTAACAATGTTATGCTTCTAAGATAATATGTACGTCACATATTTTTGTATGACTCATTTATTTACTTATTCTATTTTTATTAATTTTCATTTGTTATCTTTTCACAAATTTTCAAGTATTTGTGAAAAATATACTCTAGAAAAATATATTGATGTTGATTAAGTAATATAATCTATTGAATGAATGTAAAAACTTTTTCTAGTTCGTTTTAATAAAAGATAAAGGATAAAACTGCATTTTTTTCAAAAATTAATTTTTAATTGTTCTTTTTTATACCTGAAACAAACCTCCAGAAAAAGTAATTTTACTATCGCTAATAAAACAATAATGAAAATTTAATGGGAAAAACTTAAAAATATTTGACTTACCGGATTTTATATCATGAGGTACATTTAGCTTAGAACGTTAACATTACTATTTTTTTTTAAGGCGAAATGTTGTTTGAAGTGAAGCTGAGTTCCTACCAAAAAGATTTCAAAGTATTCCTCCAGGTCATCCTCACAAGAGGTTGGAGGTCCAATATTGTAGCCATTATCCCTTCACATAAAATCAAAAACTTCGATTACGATTCAGTTTATAGGAAAGGAAAAAAATCCTCATGTCTCGTTCCGCGTTTTCAGAACGATAGTTTGGAAGAAGTGTTACATTTTATCAGGAAACTGGCTTGGCTTGGAAATAACTGTTGTTTACTTTTCCACGAAGAAAGAATTTTGAGAAAATGGGGAAAGTTTGGTTCAGCCATTACTTAGTTAATTAAGAATCTTTGAAGATTTTAACGCGCGCGAGAGTACTTAGAAATTCCTTTGAGATGAGCTTTGAAGAACTGTTCTTCCCCTTTTTTCGAAGATAGACTTGATGCTACTTTTTTTTCTTTATTTCATTCTTTGTCCACGGGTATGTTAAGCAAGGATCCAAAAAACTTAAGCATAAGATAATGTGAGGATTTGTAAAGTTGGAGAAAGTCAACTTGTGTGTCTGAAAGTAATTCAATTTCATTTTTTAAACTCTTGAATTATACAGCTGGTGTTTTTTTTTCAGTTCTTTTATCTATTACATAAAAACAGTAAACAGAATTATTTCTTATGTATTTAATTACTTCTTAAAATGCATGTTTTAGACTCTGTTGTGTCAGATTAGAACTTTTGAGAAGGATTCTTAAGTTTAAAACGATCTATCATGTATTTTTAAAGGAATAAAGTAAAAAATGCTTCACTTTTAACAAAAAAATAAAATTTAATAATTTTATTTTAATAAAAACAAAACTAAATATCAATGATTCTTGGACATAAAAAAGAAAGAAAAACTATTTTGCACATCAATCTAGTTAAGTTGAATAAACGCCTCACGAGAGCTTTCTCAAGATTTCCCACCATTATTAAGTGATTTGAAGAACACCTCCTCTCTTAAATTCCACTCCTCACCACGTGAAGACTTTGAGAAGGATGAATTCTACAACAAATCTCACTCACTCTACTATAACATCTACTGGACACTAAACAGTATTCTTAATACGTGTAGTTGAAATTTAACTTCCACATCGTTTGTGACCGTTGTAGCAGAGTGGTCGTGGTTGCGAGCCCATAGCCGACGTTGTCGAGTCACGGGTTCAAACCCTAATGCCACTAAAGACCCACCGAGTCGAGAGTGGCTCAAAGTCCTCCCGTTGCCGTGATGTGGAAGCTTGTGGAGGGGATGCTGGCTCACTTGACCGTAATTCATAGTGACGAGGTCCTTTGCCAGTACTCGTCGTGTTGCTTCAGAGTGTGATGTAAATTAAAATCCAATCAAGACCTGAAAGGGATTCGTTATTCTATCCTCTTATTAAGCAACAGTTAAATAAAAATAAAAATATTAGAGTTAAGATTCAGCTACTTGGAGATGCTCCATATAATCTTTCTTTTACTTACTTTTAAAATATTTATATATCATCTCATGCTTAAATAAATGGATGGTTTGTAGGATACTACCATAAAATAATTCTTCTTAAATTATAAACTGAAAAGAAAAAAAAAACTCATGTCTGCTTCAGTACTTTACTTTTATTCAGTATTGCGAGGTAACCCTCGAGTTGCTTGAGAGACAACCAGTGTGGTAAAATCAAATCAAAGCAATGGGTGGGCAGTTCGTAATTTTAAATTCTGTTATTTTACGCCACAGAAACTAAATTACAACTACTAATGATTTTTTGACATAATATACAAAAACCATTGATATGAAGCTGATTTTCCAGCACGTACAATAAAAATTTCAACATACAACGACGTTTTCAAGTAATTCTTTTATTACGTAACCATTATTTAAATTAAAAACTTAAATGAAGTAATTTTTTTATTAAAAACAAAAAGAAACAAGGTGATGCATGCAATATAGACTACAAATAGTTTTTCTCGTGTTTCAACTAACAAAAAAATTCTAATTCGAAAGAAATCAATGTGTGATTAGAAAACTAGAGCCCAAATGATTCCAAGCAGCTGAGAAACTCTGGAAAAAACAATTGAGGAACTTACTAGAGATAAAACGACTACACACAGCAATGATTCCGGTGGAATGCAATTAGAAGCACTAATCATCACATTAATTCTATAATACGCGCTGTGGGGCGGGGAGGAACTAATTTACTCTTCTTTCAATTAGTTCTGGTGGAAGTCTTTCTTCAAGTTTCTGAATGTGGAGTTTTCTAAAATATTGCTAAAAAAAGATTTGATGAAATTCGGGCATAAATTCTTTTGGCTTGAATTTTAAGACCCAGAAAATACTTTAAAGAGATCTATATCGAAAGGGGGGGAAAAGAGACGCGAGTGCCTCAAAATGAATTCACTGCTTATACTTATGAAGAGATAAAAAACAGTTTCTTTTTGACGTGGAGATATATAAAAAGGATAACACAAAATCTGATTTCGTCTGTATACTTTTATATATATTCTCAAATAATTTTTTTATTTCTCTCTGTATATATATATAATATATATATATATATATATATATATATGAAAAAACGTGGCGAATGTTAAGAATTTCTTTGCCGATGATGATATTTTAGATAGTTGATGTAATATGGATGGTATTGATGAGGTAGTCTCTTTGAATAGTAATCCACTTTATTTCACATTTAGACACAAACACAAATAAACATCTAGACGACTCTTACTTACGGCACAAACATAGATCATATAATGCAAATACAACACGCGCGTTACAACATGACAAAAACAAGAAGCGGGAGGGCTTCTTGTTTTCCAAAGAACCTCGGTCTTTTTTATATGAAGTTCATATGATTCATATGAGCTTCTCATATGACTCATATGACTTTCGTGGACGGATCCTGTGATTGGTGCAAGGATATCATACGATGATGCTTATCTAAGATATATATATGTAATAATATAGTCCAAATATAAGTACAAAATATCAAACAGAATATTGTACATTATTATACATAAATAAATCCTATAATAATATTAATTTTTCCAGCACATTTGAAAAACAATGTCAACTTTCCCAATTCATACATAATATCACTATTAAAAAAGCTTTTAAATACAATGAAAAATAGGCAGATCTATTTTTAACTATAATGTGCCTGTAATGCAGGACAACTTACAGCCATATAAATATAATGAGTTTAAAGAATTTATTGATAAACAACACCAGCATGTTATTTCTGGTGACCTCAGTATTGTAAAAGGCAATAATCTGAAAAATATAATGAATAAAGTTACTGGTTTTAGACAAATGGTTTCCAATGATAATAAGATAATCAAAAGTCAATTATATAATGACATTGAGCAATATTCATTTACAAAATAGCTATTAAATATAGTATGCCCTTAGAGGCATTCATAGAATAATTCAAATGTAACATTACACAACAGCTTAATAAATATAACTTAAGTACAGATAATAGTATCTTTTATAAAGATATATTTAAAAATATTTTTAAAAAATTGCAAAATAATTTTATTATAGTTTATGTTTATAAAGTGCCAGAAAAATTGTTGCCTTCAATATAAATACTATTATAGTTTAAAGATCAACAAATACGTAGTACTATCCAAAAATTCGGAGACTGCTACCTTTGCTGAAGACGAAAGTAAGTACCTAAATTTAAGCCACTTGAAATGGATTCTCCCAACCCTCCTCTACCTGGCCAGGTTGGTTTAGTTGATGTCATGTGACCGAACCGCTGTTATCTTCTGCAGCTAGTTAGCTTTGTTCTGTACGATGTAAGAAAGATGGCTTTTCTTGAACAGCGTTGAACATTAAATACTGTCAACGCCTAGGTAAAATACCAATGGAGACTTTATAAATGCTAAGTAAGGTATATGGTGAATATACCACAGCGAGATGCAAGGTTTATGCATGCCATCGATATCTTAAAGAGGGCCGATAATCCATCGAAGACGATGAACACGTTTAACGAGGAAAATGTTGCATTGGTGTCTGAATGTGTTCGAAAAAATCGTCATCAAACACTTGCACAAATCAATGAAGATACACACTTCTCGAAGACGTTGTTTGAAGGAATCCATTTGTCGTAAGCGGCCTCAGTTCTGGCAGAGTGACGACTGGTATCTTTTGCATGACAAAGCATTAGCACATCGATCCCCATTGGTAAACGAGTTCCTTGCCGAAACTCGCACTAACGTGTTTCCATATCCCCCCCTATTCAATAGACTGAACCCCGACTGACTTTTGCCTGTTCCCATCAATGAAAAAACATTTGCAGGGACGCCGTTTTGTGTCATCAAATGAGGTGAAAGGAGCATCACAGGAAGCCTTACGGGGGGTTGCGAAAAATGGCTTCCAGAAGTTATACGAACGCTGTCAGAAGTGTATCGTCATCCAAGGAGACTACTTAAAAGGTGGATGTGCTTCGATGCTGTGAACTATTCAGGGTTAAGTTTTATCCGAACTTTTGGATCATACTACAGCTAGGTCATGAATTTCTGATAGAGAAATGAATAATCGCATTTTGGCTTTTCATAACCAATTAGGAATACAAATTAATAATAATTTTAAATTTCCACATGTATTTATTACTCATAAATTTCATAAAAACCCAGTCAAGTTTAGAATTGTTACTAATGGTTTTAATTCATACATCAACAAATCCGTTAAAATTCTTCATGAAATATTACAAGATACAATAAATAATCTTAAATCCTGGCAAGAAAACATGTTAAACCCACTTTTATGTAAATTATTTTATATATAAGAACTGTTCTAAGTCAGCAATGTTTATGTACATTGCGGCATTCATATATATATTTTAAATTCTATATAATATCTGTTTCATATTCCAATTTCTGTTTTTGTATGCTTCAGGTATGATGTAATAAATATTCATGTCTACATAGTAGAGAATATTAATTATATAGTATAATAAAATAAAATACTAAGTGAGAAAGTTGTATAACCTACAAGGCCACAATTATATATATATATGTATATCTATAGTATAATAAAATAAAAGTGAAGAAGTACTAGAAATATATATATATATATATATATATATATATATATATATATTTCCTATTTATGTTCCATTGTATTTTCTTATGTGATAATATTTAAGGAAAGATAGCAAAACTTACTTTTTTGTGTGTATTCTCTTGGCTGAATATATATACACACTCGCACACAACGGTCTTAATTTTAGAGAAGACTCAAAAAAAATATTTTTACAAAGAAGCCAACATGATATAAAAAAATTGTTGCTGTCCAAAACCACGAGCTAAGAGCAGAAAAAACTTTAAAAAGAAAACTCTAATATACATCGCAGCCTTAAAAATATCTCTTTTGGGTAAAACAATCTTTAAATATATACAAAAAAAAATTAAGCTTCTTGAGGTTCCTTTTCTCTTTTTATTAGCAATAAAAACTGTGAAGGAAAATTTTTCTTTCTATTTTTCTTCACACTAAGTTTTTATTTATTTGTTTGTTTATTTATTTTTGGAAATGAATATATACAGCTATCAAATTTTTTACCTTTAAATACAAAATATTTTTTTAAAATGTTTATATGTTTGTTGTATGTGTAATAATAATTGATCTGTCACAAAGTAAAAATCAAAGAGTTTTCAATTATGTGTGCCTCTTCTTCCTGAACCTAATAATTCTCTCTTTAATAGTGCTCCTATTTGAAAGTAAACTACTGTAATATATTAATTTAACACCAATTCATGAAAACAAAAATTCCCACCTTAAATCATCATTTCCCAAGAGTGTTTTATCTCCTCTTACCAGCTTCTTGATCATCTTTTTGTATTCTTCGTATCTTATACATGATTGAAGATTCCTTTAAATTTTGTTCATTATTCTATATGAGGATATCTGCAGATAAAAATATTTTATTCATTTTGCTGCGATCTTTTGATCCTACAAAATGAGGTACATTTGTGAATAATGAGCCAGTGAAAGATAGAAGTTCAACATAATCGTATTAAATGAAAGGGAATGGTATATACAGAATAAAAAGCATTTGATGATACGTTGGAGAGTTTAATCTAAAGGTACATTCAAATAAATTGCTATGGGAGTTGCACTCTACACTAAAAAATACTCTTTTTATCTAAAATCTGAGAGGCTGTGTTTTTTTTCAAGGCTTTGAATGCACATATAAGATATCTGGAGCCCATCTTAATTCAGTATTTAACAACTTTTATGACTTTGTAAATATTATATTATTCTAATTATAGTCAAAATTCACTTTAAAATTGCTTTGTGTATGGGAATCATGCATACACACGCATTGTTTCCCAACTTAATATCTCAGTTCAGTTAAAAAAAAATCTTATCCAAGAGATTTGATATATATTTTATATGTCAGAGAGAAGGATTTCAAAAGTATAAAAGTTTCCATTTACGTTATGAAGCTATCTAATTTAAAAAAGGAAATGATAATGATTTATTTTCCTTGAGTGATTAGTATATTAATTTTAGATCTAAGATGCTTCGTATTCTTTGCCTATGCATGAAAATTCTATTCAGACCGTTGACAATAATGCGTGAACTTTGCGGATCCCATGTATATTTAATGTATAACAAAAATCACAAATTTCGATTGGATTTATACGAAAGGTTTTCTCTTATGAAGAAAAAAATCGAAATTATAATGTACTTAGTATAATATGGATTTTAATTTTACACCTAAAAATTATGAAGTTAGATGGTTAGCTAATTGTTATACTGTTCAACTTTCAATTTGCCTCTAGTATTCTAATGAGTAAATAAATAGGAATTTTGAATTTTTCAGCCTTATACACACACACAAGTTTATTACAGTTATTTTCTTTTAAATTTATGAAAATTAATTTTGTTCTTGGATCACATTTTAATTTTTATATTAGAATTTTCTATATTTTTTTCTCTGTTTACTTCTAGATATATATTATAAATGCGAAAGTTTTTGTGAGGATGTTTGTCCGTCTTTCACGCAAAAACAACTGAATGGATTTTAATGAAACTTTACAGTAATATAGCTTATACATCAGAATAACACATAAGCTATAATTTATGAAGATATTGTGTGAAGTGTCCAAAATATAACGATATTTGTCAAGTAAGTAGGAAAAAATACTACCATCTGCAAGCAATTATGACGTGCTCAGCAAAAAAGACCACGACAGCAATATCTATCTTTTATTTATAAAAAAAAAGTTTTGTTTTGTATACGAAAGGCGCTGGCTTCTAATTTATTCCTGTGCTCAGTGTAATCCCTATTTTTTTTACGTCAGAATAAAACGAAGCTTTGAAGGGAGAGGTTGTTTTAAATCTCTCTTTATTTGAATGGCTACTATTGATTTTTTTCATGTGTGAACCATAAGAAATTAACGCTTATATCAAAATAAATACTTTTATCGCTTCTGGTACTTAAAGTAAATAAACTTTGTCGTTCACACTACATAATTTGTTTGTGGTTAGTAGTTAATTATAAAGCTATAATAAACGTTAGTATATTTATAACGTTAGATATAGTTATAACGTTAATTATATTGCATTTTTTAAGTATAAAAATAATAACTACTGTATTTTTTGGAGTGAGTGAGTGAATATTAATGTCGCAGTGTTCAGCTACACGAGGGCTTTTGGCAACGGACCACGTAATTTTGAGCCATGGTCAAGTGACGTGGACGACACCTGAGCTGGCACCCCTTCTCCTAACTACCACACCACACCAACTTAGAAGGAATATTCTACCAATACTTAGCAGGAATATTCTTTGAAATCCACTCTTCCAAGATATATGGCAGCACGGGTTCTATGATGAGTATTTTAGCGGGGAAGGTGAATACTTTTGTAGAAGATATTGCGTTTTCAGCTGACGGCGTTTTCATCGGATTGCAAAGATTATTATTTTTGTCCCGAAAAAATAGTTTATGTCAAAATTTAAGTGTTATATTTTTGTATATTAATGAAGACCTTAGAAAACGATTTGACTATTTATTTTAAGTGTACGGTGTTTATAATTAATTTTACAGTGGAATATCTTTAAATAATTTATTAGCTCTGACGGATTAAATTTCCCGAAGTGGAGTATTTTGTTTATGTATATCCCTTAATTTTCAATGTAGTGATCCAAAAAAAAATTATTGTATGAAAAAACTGCAGTAAATCATTATGCCTTATATAAAGTATTAACGTGCATCGCTCCCCTACACACGGCGGGTCTTACAAAGCTTTAATAAAGCTCGAGCTATGAAAGTAGCTAGGCATTTGCCAACTTGACTCTATCATTAACATTTCGCTATGTTTTTCATTGAATCGTCATTATAATTTAAGAAACGGCGTTGCTTGCGAATATTACAATTTTAACATAAAATAAATACAACAGAAAGTAACACTAATGTATTACACTTTCAGATATAAATTATTTACACTATTTTAAGCGTTCATTACACAAAACTTTTAACAATGTGTTACTTTTGCTGAGCAGAGATCAGCTTAGGGAGGTATTTTCAAAAATCGACCCTCAAGAGTGTTACGGGTAGTTATAAATAATAAAAAAAATCTTTTTTATCAGCTATTAGATCTACATACTGAAAATTTATCAAAGGTGTGTTTTTTTTTTTTTTTTTTTTTTTTTTAAGGTGAGATATGCAAAAAACTTTTTTTGTTTAATTTGCAATTCACGTAAAATTAACTCATTAAAAAAAACTTCTTTATCCTTCAATCTGTGTTATTTAATTTTTCAGTTCACCCGTGCGAAGAACGGGTATACCAGCTAGTTCCCTTATATTTCTTTTAGTTTAATATTATTATCTTTTAGACATACGGTATTACTTTAAGGTATCCGACTACGTTCGGATCCGTGATTTTGTAAAAGCGTACAAATGAATATTTTTTTTAAAAATATTTAGTGTCACTTGTGTGTGTGGATTAGAAAAACACGTATAAAGCTCTTTTCTTAATATTATTACAATAAAAATTTTTTTAAATGCGATATTTTGGCAAAAAAGGAACAAAGGATTACCTATTTTCGAAACATTCTCTTTTTAGGAAAGATGCTTTTATAATAATAATATTTTGTCCATATATAGCTCAGACCTCTCTACAGAGCCTGAACTAAGACTTTTGAAACATATAACTTAGAAGTAATTTATCCGCATTTTAATACATCAGAGTAAAAAACTTTAGCAAAAAACACCGATTATATTATTTTAATTGGTAATAAGTCTAAAAATAATGTGAATGTTACAAAACTTCTACTTCAAGCTCTCTGGAGAAGTCTTAGCTATATATAGGCAAAATATTATTATGTGATAGAAGCATTTTTCCTAAATGGAAAATATTTTGAAAGTAAATAATTCTGTGTTGTTTTTTGCCAAAATATTGCATTTAAATAATTTTTTATTATAATAATATTCTGAAAACAATTTTATACGTAAATTCTAATCTAAGTGACACTAAATATTAAAAAAATATATATTCATTTGTACTCTTTTGCAAAATTAAGGCTTCGAACGTAGTCGGATACTTAAAGATGCTCGTAATCTTTCTTTTATTATAGAGTATGTAATTCACTAAAGAAGGTATGACTTTTAGCTTTTCTTTTATTAGATAACCACTGATTTTTTTTTATATATTATGACTTAATAGAATAGAAATTAATTAAGGTATTCCTGTAAATGATTCATCGTCTATCGTTAAATTTCTACTCATCTAAAAACTGCCGAAAATTATCTATGAGATAATTATAACTGAATTACTTTTATTTATTTTAAAACGTACGATATGTGTAATTATGCACCGAAATTATCTTTCTTCCTATCGGGTGAAAAATTTTACTCATCGGTTACCACCTTATTGCGTAAAAAATATCAATATCTTTCAGCATAAAAAAAAACTATTATAATTTCCTGTTGAAGTATGGCATGATCTTTAATTTTGCACTTTATATGCACATGGGCGGAAACCCATCATTAAGGTAGTTGAGAGTTTGCTCAAATGGGATGAAATAGATTGATCTTGTAAATAGTGAATGAGCTCTTCGACAATGAAAGCAATTTGTCACTCAAGTTGAGAAAAGACTCCACATGTTTAATGGAACATCTCGGTTGGCACCCAAACTATGAAAGGCTTGTAGTATCGTACAAAATTAGAAAGCTTTTAACTATATACAATTATAAAATTGAATTTTGTGATAAATGATTAAAGTTTGCAGAATATAAATTAGCTACATTTTTTAGAAAAAGGTGAAATTTAAATCCTTTTAAGAAGGGTCTTTTTTTTCCCTTTTTTTTCATTTTTGTAATGCTTTGTTTTTATTCCAGTCAAGACGTTTTATATCGGATTTATTTTTTCGTATATATTCTATTCTTCGCAGAAAAAATTTCAAAGCATTGAGAAGGTCATCGTCTTTCATTCATGGAGAAAATTGTGTTATATTTTCATATTTTCTTCTGAAATAATGATTAATGGAGATTTTATGAAGCGATGAGAAAAATAGGAATATGCAAAATAATGCTTTCAGAAATTTTTCTCTTTTTAAGAATTTCTGCTTTATATTGCTAGATAAAAATGCCATGTTACTGGTTTAATTTTTTTTTCTTTTTTGAATTAAAAAAAACTGCTTGATGGAAAAACATTTCTGATATTAAAATAGTTTAAACGCAAAAATAATTCTGTTATATAATTTAAATTTTCTTGAAAGCATTTTTCAGCACTTTTTATCATCATGACACGTGTTTAGCTAAAATTTAAAAGTTTATAAACGTGGTTTTTAATTATTAGATGTGTTTATTGCGTTATTTAAATTCGATTTTTAAGATGATACTTTTTGTTTAATTCATATTCTTGGTTCTTACGATTAGTTTTCTACACGAATTTCTTTTTAAATAATTTAAAGAAACTTTCTCCTTTATATGAGAAGTTTATAAAGCTCTAGCAACTATTATTATTGTGTAGCTCATGATTTTGTATTTATAGTCAATGCGTGTTGTTTTGCTAGAGTTTGATTGGAAGCGCAAGAGGACGTATTTTATCAAATTTTTAACCTTCAGTACAGTTAAAAGATCTTTTTGTCTTAAATATTTATAATGTTGATGATCTGTCTGTAATATAAAAACAAAGATGTGTATTTCATTATACTTAATTTACAACTCAAAGAAACTATTAACAAAATACTTTTTATTGCTTTATTTTTATTTTAAGGGCATTGTAACTTGGAAAAAAATATTTATGCTTTACGAAAATTTATTAAGTATAGGATGTTGCAATAAATGTTATTCTTCAATCCGAGGTTTAGAATGAAAAATTCCTAGATTAGAGCTTAGCTTTCAGTTCGTGTATCGATGATGTTTAACTATCTTGAAAGAACCGTGAGTTGGTTTTCTGCCGCTGTGTTAAGGGCACAATTAACTTCACAAGAGTCATATGGCATTGCATAATTACATACATATTTCGCTATATTTTTAGCTCTTAACTTTCAAATTCTGTAAATTTTCATTTGTTATTGCATAAATAGACTCTCTTACGATGTAATCTAGTAAAACTAAAGTGAAGTATTAATGATTTAGAGCCTTATATTCTCTTGTAGTCATTCTTTAGAAAAACTTCATGAGAAAAATGCAGCTACTTTAGTAGAAAGTAAGTAAGAAATTTAGTATGTAAGAAATTAAATTTTCTTTTGAAAAAAGAAAATAATGGTTTTTTTTAACTATTTATCATTATGGCATTATTAATGCTGTATTAGTTTTGAAATATTAAAATTTGCAGTACTGTATACAAAAATATTAACCGAATGCAAAGAAAGCAGTTTTAGATTCAGGCACCCGTATCAAGAAAATAAGTACTATCCTCGAAAAAAGTTACTAGAAAAGTATCGAAAAGATTTCCGTTGATGTTTACGGCTTGGGCAAGAAAATATCCTTTCAGTTTCTTTGATCGGGAGATATGTTCTAAAGGTATTCCGTAAAATTCCTCAAAATTGAATATTTTGTATCTGAATATAACCTTATGTCATGAGTTTTCTAACATTTGTTTCAATACAGAGGTTTCTGATATAACATGATTCTAACTAAAAAGCATTGCATTGCTAGGGCCTAGGAAAAAACTTTGCTTTGAGTTAATTAAATCTCTTACATAAAACCGGTTGTATTTGAGGTTTATAATTTGAGGATGTTTGCCGGTGATAATATGAATTTATACATTACATTAACGTACTACAAAATTTACTTAGCTCAGCATTCAAGGTGGGGTTCAATAATTCGAATTATTTTCTCCTCTAAAATCCTAAACTTTAACACAGTAAAATTGAAAGCATGTATTGGTAAGTAAAATCAATATCTTCTGGAAATGTGCAAATAAGTAAAAGTAAAAGTGCATAAATTTGCAAATAAATAAAATTTCCTATCAAGCTGGTCCCTGCTAGAGTAAGTAATTTCCAAAAAGTAAATGAGTAAGTAGCCAATGAAATGGGAATATCTATAAAAAAAGTGAGCATGTACATTACTATATGCATTTAATTAGTTAGCACTTTTTTTTATTTAAAAAGAATTTTTTCTTTTGGTAGTGTGTAATAAAAAGTTAGTTACGCTTTGTGGTAACACAAATATTTTTCACATACATATTTTTCGATGAATGGATTTAAAATGAAGACGCCTTTTTTAGTCGAAGTATTTCTATCCTTTAATTGTTGAATATGCTTCAATACATGCATTAGAACATTTATAAACTGGTAAAATTCCCTTTTGAGCGCAAACGTATATATCTTGATACTTCTCAGGTATGTTTATAAATGCTGGATTGTTGCAGTTTTATTTTAGAAACTTAGATCTTTTTGAGAATATATGCATATTTTCGGCATTTTATGAAATTATCATTTATGCACCTTGCTTGTTTCAAAAAGAAATTTATTTTAATGAAGTTAAATTTATAAATTTAGAGAGAAATAATTTCATTTACTATGATAACTATATAATTGAAGCATGTACTATGACATGCCTTTTTGAAAGAATTTTAAGCATTTTTTAATATCAAGCAGTCTCGAAGGGTTTTTACAAAAACATCTAGCTCAATTAAATTACTGTGCACTTGTAACTCAAAAGATAGAAATGATTTGATAAACACGTTGCACTGTCTCTTTAATCAAATTTTACACTATGATTTAACGGGAATTAGGTGCATGAAGTGTTGTCCGAAATTGTATTTCTATTTACATGTGGGATCTATTATTATTTTAAGATATTTTCTATAGAAAAATTTACTTTTCCTTCTTTTTTACTTGTGCTTCTGAGAAACTTGTTAGGTTTGATTTTGTTTTCACTATATCGGGTTTTTTTTTTGTTTGTTTTATTCTATCGTTTTTACTTCACTCTCAACAATGTTTATTTTTTTTTGGTTAATACAAATTGGTAGAAATTAAAGGAATTTAAGTCTTCAGGATTTTTTACAAGCTTCCTCTTTAAATCAGAGAACTGATAAATTATAGACTTCAAAGAAAAATCACAAGAGAAATGAATTGAGTTATATCATGTGATATTGTAATATAGTCATATAATCGCTCTTATAGTGTTAGTCATACAGTGGACCAAGATTTAGGGTATATTGAATAGTGACATTTCAACTGTCATTTTATATCATTAAGTTATATGTTTGGTTGTTTTTTGGGGGGGGGAGGGGATATGGACAGAGGCTTACCTTGTAATAAACGAGCCGTCCCGTTTATTGGTGTATGGGGGTTGGAAGAAAGCTCAGCCATAATCAGAACAATTCTGTTTTATTACTCTTTAACTTATTTTTAATAGCCCAGGGTAGTAAATGCACACTCTGTTAAATATAGGAGCAGTTATACGGTAAAAAGGATACTTAATAATGTATAATAAATCAATTAACTTACTCATAGAAACCTTTAGTTATCTACGGTCTAAATTAACTTAATTCCGATCACAGCTATTCACGGTCTCTGGTCGTTATTATTCAATTATGACCTCTTGACTAAATCGTCAATTATCAATCTTTAATTATTTAATAATTAATCATTGAGCAATTCTCGACTAGCTCTCAGCTACTTTCCACTAACCTCTAACTCGCTTACCTAAAAGTTAATGCTTAAACATCATTCTTCATTTACATAAACCGTGTCTTCTTCTTCGGGAGAAAGTTTTCAATAGAACAACATTTAACAGAAAAATTTTCCCCCAAGAGGATTAGTAAAGGCTCACGGATAGACCTATTACAACCTTTATCATTCCTTTCAGGTTTAAAGCTGTAAATACGTTTGAATTCTTTTTGTGTGTCTGTAACATAAATTCTGGACATATTCTTTGAAAATAATTATGAAGAATCTACAAGTACTCTACATTTGACTCGATTTCCATACTTAACAAACACTTTAGAGATTATTTGCATGCATCTATATTTTCGATAGCAATTAAGAGCATTATAAAAAGGTTTTAAGATACACGATGGCAGAGAGTGAATGAGTAACTATTAGGGTTTATGTGGCAAGAAGAAGTCCTGGCTCTGCTGGGCTAAGCACTTATTTAAAATATAAAAACAATTTAAAAAAGTACATCCGTCATGCTTGATGAAAACAATACAAATGAAATAGGAATGATATTTACTGTATATGATCACAACCATTTTCTTAAAAAAAAGCCAAATATATTTCGGTGAGTGCTTTCCCCGAATCAAGTCATACATATCTAAAACAGATGAATGAAGGAAAACTAAGCCAATGGGACGAAAATGAATAATCGGACAATCCATTAGGATATGGTATACTGTGTATGGGACATTGCATTAAGAACACTTGAAATTACATGAAGGATTTTCACGGAATAATATATGAGCAAATTGTGTATGCCCAATACGAATGAGAGTCAGTTTGACTGTTTACATTGGAATTACAGGCCATGGTTAACATACGGGAATCATGGAATGTACTTCGTTATTTAACTGCAAACTGTATGTTTCGTGGAATGTCCTTTAAATATAAGTCATGATAACCCAGAGTAATACTGCTAATGCCGACGATATCACTGCTCATCATGCAACACAGTCCGCGCGCTGTTTGCTTTTGATACATACATGGCTTAATATACAACAAAATTTGATATCAAAAACCTTGCTATACATTCGACATGAAATGTCACAGTATAGAACACCAAAGATTTTCAAACACCTCTAGGCTCTCATTCTATCAGTGTAAACGTAAATTTAAGAGAGATATTAGAGTTATGAAAGAAATATTGAAAATTAGAGAGATATTGTGAAGAACATGGTAAATGGTGGATGCTTAACAAGTATAAATGCTGCAAGAAGTGTCCAGCTGGTTATTATGTGTTGTTATTAATAATAACCCAAATCCAACAAAATCAGTTCTCTTCGACCCCTTTGTGTAAACGGGCAAGTAATCAGCGTGCTGACGGCGATGAAAAATAAAGATGCGTTGAAAAATAATATATTTCAGAGTGGATTTACTGTATGTTGCAAAATATTTGAAACAGTGCATATTCCACAGTTGGAATTGCACAATCTTGTAATTCCAACTTTAAATTGCAATTGGTTCCACGCTAGATAGGATGAGATCTTGAATGAGACGTTTCCTCGTGTTTATAAACTACAGGATATTTAATGACTGAGAATCGTACAGTCTCGGTATATGCTAGGGCTCAGATATATGTTCTTCAAACGGAGTGACGGTGCAGACAAAATCTTAATATAATTAAGTTGCATGTTTTTTACCTCAAGTAAAGTTAGTGTCAGTTTTGATAACATTCTACTCAGAGGCTGTGATATACGAAATGTACCAGAGTAGATATCAATGAAATTTGGTGGACGGGGTCAAGCTTACTCAAAATAGAGCTACAAGCGGATCCAAAAACAACAGAACTGTAATTGATCCGAGACAATGCGATCGATTTATACATTCAGAGCAATGATGTACGATCCACTCCCTAAGAGGTGTTTAATAAAACTTTCAGGAGGTTGAGAGATTGTCACACTTCTTCCGTAGATATGAAATATGTAGATGGAAAGTTAATTTCCCGACGAAAATTGCTCCAAAGAATTGCCCGTCAAGGACAACACGAATCTGTGTAGTGTAGATATGAATGGAAAGATCAGGATGGATAACTCGGTTTCTATAAAAATGTTCAGAGCAACTTTCACCAGGAGAAATACTATGACTTTTCGTGTCACATTGATGAAGACAGTTTGAAGCTCCCCCCGCTCAGTAAAACACATATTCCAGCAATTATAACGTATTTGTAGGTCATCAACATACATAGATATCTGTATAGAAAGCTGATGTAATAAATTTATGAAAAAATATTACAGGTAAAAAGGGTGAAGCTCAAAATACTTCCTTCCAAGGAACTCCTTCAAATTAAATTAATGTAGTAGAAAAATTGTCACACATCTAAACAAACTTTAAAAGAACAAACGGCAAGGGAGTTCTTACTAAACAAGTGAATTTCCTCTAAAACTATAGTTAAATAGAATGTGAACTATTCATGGATGCCATGCATGTCATGTATAATCATGTGAACTTTCGATAGGAAAAAAATAGAAATAAGATAATTTTTTCGGAACAAAAGCATTTCTAGTCTTTCTTTCAAACCAAAGTATTTTTACAAGATATCTTTGTTTACGGAAGTAGACTCGGAATAAGATATATGTAAGATGGGGGAATGACCTAACGGGCGGTCCAAGATCTTGCAAAGACCATTCGCTAGAGCCAAAGCACACATCCAAGGCCAAAACCAAGAATAGTTCCTTGAAACAGATGAGAGTTCCTACCTTTTAAAGTTGTAGGACAGAATATATACTTTAAAGCTGTCGCTGACGGCACACCCAAATCTTTTTCCTTCCTTTGTAAAGACTTTTCTGGAGACTTAATAATATCTCTCACCGGAGAATCTGTAAGGAGGGTACGCAAAAACCCTTACAGCTGAGACTTTAGACACAAAGAATCGGTATTGATGAGTCACCGACTTGTTAGTGTGTTAAAACCATTAACAAAAAATATCCCCAAAATAAGACAAATTCCTTAGGAATATACATGAGAAAGGATAAGGGGAAAAAATCACAAAGGTGTCAGGCTCATACTCATGTAAAGAAAATTAGTCCTTATGGAGATACTAAGATATTAGAGTTGTTTAAATTATTTAAATTGTGCATTTAATATAGATAAGTAAAATAAATGAATGAAATTGAAATGAAAACGAATATTTTATCCTTTAAAGTGTTTCAAAAATAAATTACTCTTTCCGTCACTTCAGCATTTAAATATCGGGCTAAAAATAAAATTGAAGAATTTGTTTATCACCCCACCCCAATTTCAAAAAGCGACTGGGAGCTTAACACTTAGCGAATTCTGTCTTGAAATTATAATTAAAATTTAATGTGTACCATTACATTTCAGAAATTCGTTTTCATTTTCAGAAACATTCCTTCCATAAAATTGTTCTGTCGTTTGACTGAATAAAAATGGTATTCGAGAGAGAAGAATTTTAAATTATTTCCGTCCTATTGTTAGGCCGCATCTTAATTTATATTTTGTGTCTTAAGTCCCAAAATATATTACTCGTATATTGTCATTCTAAACTCTCTCTCTCTCACACACAGGCATTGTTAAAATATACAAAAACATTAAAAGGGATATCAAACAAATCCTGTGAAAAAGTTGATGAATAATATCCCATCACACAACTTATAATGCATTTCCAAATAGTACATTAATTTCAGTTCTAGTCTACAAGATATTGAAAACAAAAATAGCATTTGAAAAATCTAGATAATTCCTCACAATATATTTTTTATTCGTCTTATATTATTTGCGATCCTTTTATTAGTTTACTACTCAACCTTTTTAGGAAATTGCATTCCATACCATTTAAGAGCATTTTAAAGTAGGAAGTCTTTAATATAAACCTCAACTCTATTTTTCATTGCATCGCACTAAAAACAATTAGACTGATTGGAAAATGCTGACAGCGAACAAGGTCGGTAATTCGTTTTCTCGGTTGTTTTGATCAATTTCCCTCTCCTTCACTAGGGTTTGGATCTTTTGTTTTCTAAAATCGATCAACCAGTCGAGTTCTTTTGATCTTTCACATCCGCATTTGCTCATCACGAATCCCAGTTTGACGTGTTTATTTACTATTAATCAAATATGTAGTTTTGTTCATAATGAAATAGTTTGTTCCGACATGTGATTTTGTCTGACATGTAATCATTGACAGTCTTTCGCAAGCGAGTTGATACAGCAGAATTTTACTTATAGTAATCCTCAATTTTCATGTCAGAATATGGGATTTTGAAAGTTTATATGTGAAAGGCGTATAAATTTTTTTAAATTTAAGTATGATGAAACTTTTTAATTCATATACCATTGCACAAAATATTTCAGATATATTTTGTGACTGTTAGAATTTTAAAACAAAAAAGTTAATTAGAAAAAGAATTAATAATATATTAAAAGTTTTCCAACTCTCAGTAAAAAATTATTTGAGAGTGTATGTATATATAATGCAATATTTTTTATGTCCGGATAAAAGGAGTGAATTAATGTTCATTATATATATATAATATCGTACTTTGAAACTACTCTAGGGATGTTTCTTTCGATAAAAACTTTTAATGCATCACATATTTGCTTAGTCAAAAATAAATTTCTACATTTATTATTATAAAAAAAAAGAATGTAATAATAAAATTTCACTAAACAATTATCGAAACATAGAAAAAGGTTTACGGTTTTTTTTTTTTTTTGTTCTTTATGATTAAATGACTGCTTCGAAAAATTTGAAAACAGTTACTGGTTTGTTTTAAACTCCATTTCCTATTTAATGCAGTTTATAATGAAACAATTATTGAAAACAGTTTCTGTGAAATTCATTTAGAAGCAAAATCAATAAGTATGTCTAAATTCAGTTTCGAATCTTTTAGCTTTTACATTAAAAAAATCTTCTTTTAAGAATTTTACATTCATAACTTACAATGAGTAAGTACAATTATATAAAAATTCATTAAATATTTTTATTTTTATTGCATTCGATATAGTATAAAGGAAATCATTTTAAAATGCGATTGAAATTTTATACTGTTTTAGTTAGGCATATTTCTAAGTTATATATATGTATATATATGACATGTTTCAAGTCAACACCAAGCTTTTTTAAAAAAAGTTTTATTCAGTGAGCAGGGTTATACTTGAAAGTTAATTCTGACATATAGGGCTATAAAAAATAAAGATCTGGGATTAGAAGTGTTCTGTTTGGACCATCTGTTTGAAGAAATACTGGGTGTTTAATTTAATACTTGAAGATGTAATGGAAAATTAAAGTTAAGTGTTGTATAGGGAATTTAATTTTAAATCTAATTTAATTATCCTTACATTACCCACCCCCAATTTTAAGAAGGAGTCACTGGTATGTTTTTTCTCTCTTACAGACGTAATCAGTTTTTAATGTGTACAAACAATACACAGCATCATATAGATACATGTATTGCACACAGTAGGTAGACTTAAGTAATAGGAATAAAAAAATCAAAATACAATAAAATAAACAAAATTATAGAAATAAACACAATAATAACACTTTTAAATCATTAATTGATAAAAATATGATATATTCTTTCTGACATTGTAATATGTCTCTGTGCCAAATTTCGTGGCAATACACTGAATAGTTCAAAAATTTTCACAGAATTTATGTTTGTGACCTTAATTTTGGACATGATTGTATTTTATGTCGAAAAAAAAAACTTATGTACTTTCCTAAATTATGTCCATTACTTCTGAAGGTAATCTGTCAGAAGCAAAAATTCTGTTATTTTTGAACACCTATAGGCTTATCATGTTCTTACCATACAAAAACGTTCCTTTAACTGTAACCTTTAAGCAAATAATTTTTGAAATAAAATTTAGCTTTTATATATGGTGCATCTTTATTATATAGAGTAAGGAAATTTAGTAAAAAAGAGAATGGCAGCTATTATCTTTTGATACCAGTAATAAATTAATATTTTGTTATTAAAGCAAGAAATTTATTAAAAACCAGAAAGTTTAATAGTTTCTTATGTTATATGGCAAATATTTGACTCATTTTAGTTTTTAACATTTAGCTCAGTCGAATCTTTTAACACACACACGAAAACGCTTACACTTGTGGAATATTACTGAACGGAGTTTCATGGATGTCGATTCTACAGAAAATAGAAACTATAATTTGAATAATTTTGTTCACATATCATGATACGTTTACGGCGTGCTTAATGAACGGAACACAAAAAAAATAATATTTTGATCTAGAAGTAGTAAAATAAGTTATAACTAGCGGATATATCAATAATTTTATTTATAAATTGAATGAAAATCTCCTTTTCTTTTCTCTTTTAGGTTAAATTATTTTCAAATGAATTTTCAATAGCCTTTCACTATCATCAATCATATTATATGATAAAAGGAAATTTTTTAAAGTTATCAGCTTTTTAAGGCTTCTTTTAAGTTAAGGGTTAGTCTTTTCAAATTATCCAAAGTATTGCATTTTTTTACTGGGAACAGAAATAAATTTATCATATTTTAACTTTTTTTTTAAAAGCTTGCTGTATGATTTTATCCAATATTAACAACGGATTGAATAATTCCGCAACAACTTACTAATAAACAACTTATTATTGTAGCAATCATGGAAACATTAATGCAATATCCGTTTATTTTCAATACTTATTAATATCAGTTACTTATATAGAAAAATTTCGCCTCCTACAACCAGAAAAGTTTAATAGAAATCTATATCAGAAGTATGTGTATTTTTCGATAAAGCATTGTATAATTAGGTACAAATTGAAACAACGTGTTAATATTATACACAACACAGAAAATTTTTATTTTTTCCCCTTTATTCTACTTACCTTACACTCCTTAAAAATATATTGAAAAAAAGAGAATGTCATATTTAACATTTCTGAGATCTGCTCCTATCCTTTTTAATGAGCTTTTTACGAGCATTTATTACATATTTAATTTCCTTACTTTCACTACGGAATAAGGACAAGATTTTTTTTATGCTCTTCATCCGATCTTTCTTACTCACATTGTTTGTTAGCCTGTATAATTCGTCAAAATATCTAACACAAAGAGTTTCTCTTTTTCCCTTTAAATTTAGGTATTTTATGAGATGAAAAATTATCCCTTGCGGGATGTTCCGAATATTTTCAAAGAACCCTGTTAACGTCGGCATTTGTATCAGAAACAAATGAATACTGCAGTTTCCTTTTAAAACCAGCATACAAAAGGAAATTTGACGTTTAAAAGTCATTGTGCCGAAAGGAATACATCAGCACAACAATATCGTTAACCTTTTTTCAGAGGAAAAAATTTATTAGTGTCTTTACAAAATCGCTGAAATTCTCTGCAACGTGTATGTGCGCTTATTGTGTCATCGAGGAATGAATCTCAAACAGTAAACGTTTAATACTATTTACTGCATGCAGCCAATCTAGATGAGAAAATGCGATTGCGAACAGATTATTCACGGTGTATTAAGTGTACGTAGTAGGTGGGTTCTGTATTGCGAGGTGGAGAGTGTGTTATCATAGCCAGGGCTTACAGAACTAACATTTCGGGAGGAGAGATAGGAAACTGTGTGTTGAGAGATGTATCCGGTGCGCAAATGCAAATGTTTTATGATCTAACTAATTGAGAATCTGTTTCTGAATAAACGAGATGTCAAATCCCAACAGAATTCCTAATCCTGGGAAATACATTTTGAGAATAGAAGAGGGAAAGCGATAATGTACAGTAAAAAAAACAACTTACATCTAGCAATAGAAGGAATTTTGATTAGTTGTGATGATAGTAGTCTAAATTGGAAATTTTCCTCTTTTATACGTTAGACTCTTCACAGACTAAGAAAGCTGCATTTAAGAGGAATTTTAATTAGACATATCTGCATTTCAAAATTATTTAGCAATGACGAATGTTAAAAAAGAAAAATTGTAAATATGAGGATAATTAATGAATATTTTAAGCAGTTTCTAAGCATAAGCAGTTTTTAAATAAATTTCATAGATAAATAATGTCAAAAATGTCCTAATTTAAAACTTTTAATTGTATCGAACCATAAGTTAATTTATTGATTAATTAAAAATAAACAATACAATTAATCGATGAACAGGCATTCTCCAGGCATTGAATGTCTTCATAAAGCTCCACTGTAAATCGCATGGCCAGTTATCTATTCACATCTGGCTTAAGATGTTCATTTAAAGGACATCGAAAGTTGATGGGAAATGTAATCCTTAAAAAATGAAATAAACATTTTAGAAATATGGAGATATTGACTTTCTTGCATGATTGTTTTATTCGAAGGAAAAGAAACCTTGGTTAGAATTATAAATCTGTTCATTTAAGTGATAAGATTACTCAAACTTTCCCCAGAAAAAAATGAATGTACTCAAATCTTACATATCTGATCTCAAGAATTTTTGCACTATTAATTGAAGAGAACGAATAAAAATATTCACAATACAAATTCAAGAATATGTCTTTTGTAACTGATCCTGAATTATTGAACACAAAAATATATAATATTTACATGACTTATAATTTACATAACTCATACAGAAATTCCTTTTTCAGTTCCTAAAACATACCTTCGCAATTAGAAAAAAAACCTTTCATCCAGAAACGACAGTCAACATCATTCATTAATACTTACCACGTTCCCGTATTAGAAACTTCTTCGGTTTGCACAAATATTTGAACGCTTTCGGCTCTAAATAATCAGTGCTCTTTCACTTAACCTATATCAATCGTCCGAGATGGAAATTTTCACCATGGACTGCCCTTGTTCAGAAAAGATTGATTTAACGAGTCTTAGTGTCAGTTCAACCAGAACAGCAGAGTCGCTGATAAAGCATCAAATTGCTCCCTGCGCACAATATCTAATATGCGATTACGAAACTCTAGTACGTGTCTTGAAAGACAAAACTGATAAAATGAGTGTTTTAGAAAATGCGGTGACATTCATTTTAGGGTGTCCATCACTCTAGTGATAATATTTTTATGCGGGTTGATGGCGAGGTGTTATGATAGAAATGATATATTTCACTTGCTTTATACGGGAATGAACTCGACGCGTCGAGACTCAGTAATGTTCGCTGAGAGAGACATCTATTAACGCGAATTCGGTATATAAGCTGTTATTTATCGCTCTCCTTACCTCATTCAAATACAAAAAGATTAGATTCTGTAAACCTACAGTTTCATTTTTTACCTTTGATATATTTTATCTCATTTTTTAAAATATCTTAGTTCATACAGAAGGTGTTTAATTTTTATATAAACATTTCTTCTATCTCTCTATCTAAAAGATACTAAACTTGCATCAGATGACATCCTAGTGGAAATTTTTAGTTATCATTCTATTTCTTTCTTGGCGTTTATTTGTTAACTGTTTAACTTTGATAATCTTGGTTATCACACAATTTTTTTTTTAATTTTTATTTATTTTTTGTATTACCAGGCTTTTGTATATGTATTGTTATTTTTCTTGAACTCATCTAGTTACAACTGATTACATAGTAATGGCTTAATGATTTCATAATATTGGTTACAGTTAAAAATCTTCTTCGTGTTAATAATTTCCACTGCTAATTATTTCTTTTTTCATATAAATAAAAACGAAATGTTCATCTAAAAATATTTCATATTATTAATGCAATATTCCACTTACTTTTTTAATTAATTTTTCCTTCCTTATTTTATAAATTTTGATTATTGGGGGAATATATTGCAACTCCTCCATAAAAAATTATAATGTGAATGTCTTTTGTTTATAATTAATTTTTCTTCAAATATAACTCAGTCGAAAAATCAAAATCAAAATGATCTGTTTGTTCTTAGTGTTGCATTATACAGAATTACTTTTCAGTATTTGCTAAATAATTTTAATTTTTAAAAAAAGATTATTTACTAAATTGTTCCTGTTTTTTTTTCAGGTAAAATGAGAGAAAACATCCGAAACGCTATCCACATCATCATGATGTCTTTATGGCGACGTAAATACATCCTTGTATCTGGTGTTATTGTATGGACAATTTTTTATATATATCTTCATTACACAACTGTTTCAGAAGAGATTGGATATACTTCAAACGGAATTTCCGTAAAACATCCTATTGACATTGAATTTGTCAATTACAACGAGCGGATAAATCAACAGACTAGTAAATTGCAAGCCTTCACCAAAGCTACTAAAAATGAAAATTCAAAGGATTCTACCAAAGAAAAGGTGAGCCCGGATGTGGATATCTCTAAGACCATGCCAAGTGACCATTACAAACATATGACTGACGAGGAAATTCGTATTCATCAAATGAATGAAAGGCTCGAAAAGGAGAAACATAAGCAAAAGTCTATACGGGACAAATACATCGAGCAGGGAATTAAACCGACCTCAATAGTGGTGAAACCCAAGATGAAATACTCCAGTTATGAGGAAGAAATATCAAATTATTCTACTTTTGTAACAACGAAACAACCGCTTTTTATTCCACCATTACGTCTAGTGCATTTTGATTTAAAAGGTGCTCCTCCAAAGATAACTTATTTTAAATCCATTTTTCCTATACTAAAATACGCAGGCGCAAATGGCGTATTGATCGAGTATGAAGACACTTTTCCCTTTTGGGGTCCATTGGCACCAATATCAGCCGGAAATGCTTATACAAAACAAGAAATCCGTTATATAATAGAACTAGCAAAAAATCATGGCTTAACTGTAATACCACTGATACAAACATTTGGTCATTTGGAATTTGTTTTAAAACTTCCCGATTTCAAGCATTTGCGTGAAGTAGAAGATATTCCTCAATCAGTTTGCCCCACTAATAATGCAACACTAGTAATGGTCAAAATCATGATTGATCAAATCATGGCACTCCACTCCGATTCTCAATGGTTGCATATTGGTTGTGATGAAGTGTATCAGTTAGGGCACTGCTCAAGATGTTCCAGGTATGATCGAAACAGCCTTTTCTTAGCATATGTGCGTAAAGTTGCAAAATACGTTAGAGAAAACCACAATGCTTCACCTATAATTTGGGATGATATGTTACGACACACAACTGTTGCAGAGATGGAAAAATATGAAATTGGAAGACTTGTAGAACCGATGGCTTGGACATATGTTGAAGACGTTTATTTGTTTCTTCCTAACAGTCTTTGGGAAAAGTACAGTCAGGTGTTTCCTTATATGTGGACAGCAAGTGCTTTCAAAGGAGCATTCGGTGAAACTCTTACAATCCCTGACGCTAAGCGTCATTTGGAAAACAATAAAGCATGGCTAAGCGTAATGAGTGAAAATACCGTAGCATTTACTGGCTTCCGGGGCATTGCATTGACTGGATGGCAAAGGTATGATCACTTCGCTTCGCTCTGTGAGCTTTTACCTGCATCATTACCATCGCTTCTATTGAACCTTCTGACTGTCTCCCAGGGAGAATTCACCAAGGAAGTGTTCCCTAAAATGCAAGAACTTTTAGAATGCTCTTCTCGTGCTCATTATCATTTAGATTTAGAGCATGACCCCACTATGTGGCGGGCCCTAGGTGTATGTTTCTTTCCAGGATCATCAGTTTTCCGACTCACTCTTCGTCACAATGAGGTTGCCAAATCTTTGGACAAGTTCATAGCCGATATTACTACCCACAAAGGATGGATGACGCAGTATAATATCAACCATAACTTTTCAAGTCCTTTGAGAGTTAATGAACTATTGAGAGATTTCAGCTACTATAACTCGTCCTTAAACATGTTGCAGGAGGCGGCTGTAAAGGCTCTCCGAGAAGTGTACGAAGATGATACAGTGAGTGAGTGGATTGAACTTAATATTTATCCTTACACGAAAAAAATGAAAGCCATTTGGGAACAAGGAATGAGGTTGAAAAAATATCAAGTTTGGCCGAGAAGACCATTGCCAAGATTTGTAGATTTACCATCTCCACCAAGCATCGATATGGGGATTGTTACCTCATGAAAAACAGCTTTTATTATCTACGCATGCATGAATGTGATCGGACTTCTAGTCGTTTTTTGCATATTGAAGTCGATCTGATGTGTCCAAATGTTATTTCATTTGTGTATGTGTACTTCAAAGGCATTATTTAAAAAAACTTTAATTGTTAATTAGATGTATGTTACTGTGAAGGATCTAAGACTTTCAGTGAATGGGCCACAGCTACTGGTACTTTTCGAAAATGTTTTTGTTTAATGCACATTTGAAATATCAGAGATACAGATTTCTCTTCTGGCACCAGATGAAAATGACTATTGATACGTAGTTTAGAATAAGATAAAGCGTTTGTTACAAACGAATGATTTTTAAATTTCTAACAATTTGTTATGAAAATGCACAATATATATTTATCATATAGAATGTATTAAATGGCTAACTATTCTTCATAAATTACCATTGAAATAAAATGAAATAAATTTACAGAATTATAGGGATTTTCTCCAAACTTTTAAACGGGACCAGGATTTGATGCTACGAAAAGTTCTCTAAAAATAAAAAGCAATTTCAACTTTTAGGTGATCAAAAAATGTATAAATTTGCTTTTAAATGTCCGAGTCAATAAAACGTTTACTGCTGAGTCACGTTAGGTAAAGTACTTTCAGGGGCCAACTCACAGCTGATAGGGAATTTAATAAGTTCGATTTTTAAGATATAATTAAGAACATGATTTTTAAAATATATATATACATATCATATTTTTGATATATTTGAAGGAATTGCTTTTCAATCTGTATTTCCTCTCTTTTCAACACGCTTCACGGTCTAATAAATTTGTTAAACATATTAAGAAAATGATATTTCTTATCAATTATAAAAATTTTAACCTCGGGCCAGATTTTTACATATTTTTGTTTGATATATCATTAACTAATGATATACATATTTAAACATACTAAAACACATTGGCAATGATTTTTAGTACTGTAATGCAAGTATTGTGTTAAATTGTTTAACAAGCTGAACTATGTAATCTGAACAACTTTTTGCTATCCTAAATCTCAATTACAATTCGCAACCCAAATCTTTTAGTTTGTCTATTTATATGAAGTTTTCAAATGTTCTCTATTGATTTTTGTAAATTTATGTTATTTTGACATTTATGTGTGAAATTTGTAATGTGAAATTTTAATAAATGAATAAATGCATATAAATAAGCAAAAGTTCAGGGCTGAGCCCAATAGATAAAAAGCTTTTTGTATTATAATTAATAAAATTGGAGGGGGGGGGGTTGCGCATTTGAGTTTTTAAGCTAATATAGATGAGTTATTCTTTCGAAATAAATGAATTAAACTACCTTTAGAGTAAGGAAATTAAAAGGAAAGAAATTTAAATGAAATTTATATTCTAGAAAAATATATACTTACAGTTAAAAATTTAAAGATCCATTTATGATGTTTTATTGTTGGTACAGGAATTTTTATGATAATGAAGAAATATATATAAAGAAGATATACTAAATTTCTACTTAAAAATACTTTGTGAAATAACTGCTTTGTAAATCTTTAAATAATATCCTAAATCACACAAAAGTTAACACAACAAAACTCTTCATTACCTTCATTGTAGTTGTTTATTCGTAACATCAAATATTTTACTCTTATATCCTTATCTATAATTTTATTTTTTTACTTAATGTTTCTTCCATTACATTTTCTTTACTCTCTGTTCACTTTTCAATACAAATTTAAGTATTATCGAATAATATATATGAGTACAAAATGTTTCATAGTTTTTTCTGTTTTAAAATAATATGACCTTATAATAAAGAGAATTTATTTTGCTACCAGTTATTTTATTTAAATTTATGAAAGAGCACTTTTTAGCAATTTTGGAATTATTTCTGTATGGGTATGTAATTTGCTTCTGTTATATATGCTTTAATTAATTTTCTAGATATTATATATATAGCTATAATGCCTTGAACTTTGAATAGTTTATTTATAAGGCCACAGCTAATATATGTCCTTGCCCCCCCCCTGACAGTAAAAAATTCATCAGAATTTGAACTGATAAAACGGCTAGATGAAAAATAGAAAAAATTGACAATGAGCTATCCTGTGTAACAATCAAGTGAGTTGCATTTTTCCAATGGTATTTATGACAATAAATATTTAATGTGACAAGAAAAATATTTTCATAAATTATTGAAAAAGCCAAAAATATTTTTATTCTTTCATTAAGGAAGTAGATAGTACATTTAAGGTGCCGTTTTAAAAAGGCTTATCAACCAAATAATGAAAAGTATTAACATATTACATATTTTATCTTTAACCAAGATCTTGTAGCTATTACGTCATTCTTGAAATAAATCTTCAAAAAATAGACGGTTGTTTATTTGATATGAAGTTGCTTTTTACTAACTATTACTGTGCGATATAACAATTAAAATAACTTTAAATGTAACTGTAAAATACATTAAATAAATAAAAGTGGGGGAAAATTTTCTTTTTTTCTAAATAAGTATTCTATCCATTGGAATGTACAGATAATTTTGAAAGCACTTTTTGTGAATAGGCTTAATTTTAATAGAAATGCTTTAAAGTTTATAGCTCTTGAGACTTTACCTTACAAAATGATGTAAACTAAGTTGAATGCATAAGAACGAATAACAACATAAGTACAACGTATAAATGTTAATTTCAAAACTTCCAAATACTATAAAAAAGTAGTCCTTTTTGGAAGATTATACACTCACATGTTAAAATTGTAAAAGTATCACAAATATTCTGAAAATAAATTATTCATCGTATTTATCAATATTTTTTTATTTTAATGTAATTTTGTTTCAGAAAAAAAATGATCCTTGTGGTCGTATTTTGCAAAATGTAATGTAAATAAAATGTTTATACTGTGTATGTAAATCCTATAGAATTTTCAAGTCATTCATTCTATTTACCCATTTGAGTTTCATTTTTATTTATGATTCATACATTTTCACGAATACGAATGCATTCTCGTATTACACAATTTTCATTTTTTCAAGTGCTAATGCACTATCTTTAATTCCGTTCACGGATACTTAACTTTTACAAATTTTCGTAGCATATATTTAGTAGACATTCCAGATATACAGTTGTTGTCGTAGTTGTGCTGTCGATCACTATATGTAAGATCTTTATTACAACAAATGTTAGCTTAGAGTCATTTTCATCAATTCTGTTCAATCTGTAAGTATATATCATAACTCAGATAAACTGGCTACAATGCAATGCTTCTAAAAGCTCTACTACTTATACAAATAACCTACTTAATGAAATGAAATGTTTCATCGGGTTCTTGTTGAAAGTAGTATATAATTTCTAGTAGTGCAACATGTGTGTGTATGTTACAAGTTTTGAAAATTCCTATCGATATAATTCATAAATTGAGCTTCTAATCTCTGAGATAGATTAGTTGCACTATATAACCATTTTAATTAGTTTGAAATTTCTTATATCTTAAGGCACCAATATTTAAAATTAATTATTTGAAGTAACGAGATCTCTTATTTTGCTCTTCATACTTTTAAAACTGAATTCATATTTATAACAGACTACACAAATATTTCTAAAATTTCTTTAACTCTTTAAATCTTAAGTTTAATCTCTAAATTTTGCAGCTTTTCTGTATTTTACATAATGAATTTCTTATTCCTGAATGAAGTACGCTTTGAAATTTAATTTTGCATCCAAACTAAGACAGAATTTAAAAATAGCTTTAATAGAAAAAATAACAGAAAAGAATGGTTTAATTCAAATTTATAAGAAAATAGTAAACTTATTTATATTTTTACTTTATATTACAGTATTTCCATAACTACTTTATGATATTTCATTCAGAATATTTCTTTTTTTTAAGTTATAATTTCCATTAAAATGTCATATTGTCTTGGTCATTTTAACTTTAAATTTACCTATTAATTTTAAGGGAACAATATTGTAAATATTAAGTACCTTAACTCTAAAGTTTTGTTCAACCAGACTTATTTGAAAACATTCATGTCATTTGTAATGGTGATTCTAGTTAATATTTGAAAACAATAAAGCGTAGAAAAGTAGCTACGCATTAAGGATATTTCTATAAATAGAAAATGATTTTGCGATATTGTTAAAATAACGTTCTTAACTCTTTCCTGTACGTACGAAAATTAAGAGCACTAGTTAATAATAGTAATTATATAAAAGTAGATACGTTTAATATTAAAAACACTTAATTTCTTGGCATAATTTTGTGAAACATAAATATATGTCTCTTATTCCTAAAAAAACATGAATTATGTTTATAGAGTTAAATAAAAACTAAAAATTTTTTTTCAACATTTTAAGCTTAATTTACGCTGTAATTATTTGTATCAGCATTAATTATAAAAAATATAACATTTTTATGTGTACATTTCTTAAAGATAATTTTGTACATGTAACTGCAATGTTGGCTGTTAAATATTTTAGTGAACGTTAAATTTTCACTTATTGTTTGGGATATTTTTATGCTGCCAATATTCTGTTCATTAATAATATAATTTGTCAAATTGACATTAAATATCAAACATCGTTAATGATATATTGCGTGGAATACAATGTTATAGTTTATACTGCAAAGCAAACATCTGTGTCAGAATTGTCCATTCATCATTCTAAACTATATATATCTATGTATTAAATCAGAAGTAATGCCATCAGTAAACTATGTAACCCTTACTATAATCAACTGTACAGCATATATAGTATGAATATTTTATTTCCGTTATTTTTCAGAATCTCTAATTCATTTTCCTTACTTATTTATATGATTCAGCAATCATTAGCAGTATCCGTATGCGCACCAAAACCATATTATTTTGGCTAATGAAACAGACTTCGTGTCTTTTAGAATCAAAAATTCAGATATATATTTCTTAGAGTAAATTAGAATGTAAACATTCTACGTTCTAATGTAATTATTCTACTGTAATTAAATTCGGAATGAATTAAACCCAATTGTTGCTGCATTTTTTTTCTCATTATGTTAAAATTTGTTTTGATTAGTTATGGCTCATTTTCAATACTTACGGATTTTATCTTCTTGCTTAGAAATATTTCATTTCAGTGGGAGTAGCTGTGTTAACACATGTATTAAATCTCTTTGTAAAGCTTTTCTATCTGAGTATGATAATACAGTTTTTAAAAAGAGTTATATATTATACACATTACTCAGTTTTCTGGCTGAGAAACTTTCTTTTAATTAGTAGTTATCATTTGTAATGCTATGTATGTGGGAAATTACTGGGTGTTATTGAATGTATCTCTTATACGTAGAGATATGTAAAATGCATTATCTCAGATGAGGTATGGTTTAATAATGACATAATGAAAAATTGCTGTAATTTTTTAATTATTTCTATTATGCACGAATTGTTCATGGTGTGTCGTGGCAAATATGCACTTTTTTGTTCCTTCTGTTATACATTACTTTGTTGTAATTTTTGAATTATTTCTATTGTCCACGAATTGTTCATGGTGAATAGTGACAAATATGCACTTTTTTGTTCCTTATGTTATACATTACTTTTATGATGTAAATTTGTGGATTATTGTGTGCAATAAAATGTGTTTTGAAGAAATTGCTTGTGAATTTACTTTAAAACAATATTTAAGCAGATTAATGCTCTGCTTATATGTGAAGCAACAATAAAACCTTATATGTTAAAGCTATAAACGTTTTATGAACAACCTGGTATATTTAGAGTTCTTTCTATCTTTTATTTGTTATCTAAATCTGATTTTTCTTGAGTAGTTTACTTTGTAGGACCAGATATAAAGTAGCCTATTGTGCCTAAAAAGAGCTATCTCCATGCGTGTATGAGTATAAATTGCTTCACTTCACAATTATTTCGAAACTGATCATTGAGTTTTTATAACCAGGAGGAATTCCAATGCAGTTAGAAAATTAATCACTATTTCCTACTAAATAGTTTGAACTATCTTTATAAGCTCTTTTTCAATCTTAATATCTTCAACTATTTTCAAAATTCATAAATCTACACATTTATATCTTTTTCGTTGACAAATGCATTTTTACTAGACTCTAAAACTATAGAATTAGGTAATCTGCTTTATTTCTTTTATAAAGAGAGGGATTTTAAATATTATATATAGAAACCAAGCTTGAAATTTTCAGGACTTAAATATAGTACAGCTAAAGCGACTAATTATTTTGAAAAACAATAAGAAAACTGTCTACAGTTAAAATTTTAACGTTACATCCTATTTATATATGACATTTATAAATTTCATACTATAAATTAGTCTATTATTAGGATCTTCGCTTTCATTGTATCGTTGTTACTTAAAAAGAAGAACCTGGATATATATATAATTTTAAGTGCCTTTTCAAGGATATTTTTCAACTGTTGAACTTTTCTGCCTAATTTTGGTCTTTTTTAGGATTTTGTGAAACAAATTATTAATTTATAAATATGAAAATTAATTGTTACTCCATTTTTTATTTTAACTACACACTGTATCACTATAAGTTTGGCAAGAAACTCTTAATTATACCCGTGTAGTGAGAATAAATAATAAATATTAACAAAAATGTGTGTGTTATTATTGTAAAATTATTTAAATTCAATCACCTATAAAGTTGTTTTAGAATATTTTAAAGTATCTTATAGGTTCTTCCTCTAAGTTGGTTGGAGTCTTTTAAAAAGTATTTTAATTGTTAATATTCAAATTCTGTTGAGATGCTCTTTTTCATGGAAAATAAACTCTCTCAGAGATACTTATTTACTCTTTTTATTACACCAAGAATAAATTCATGTAACATATCATTCAAGATGCATAAGTGATGCTTCAAAATATGAAATTCAAAAATGATACCTTTTACACATTCCACAAAACAAGAAAGTTGAAGTTGTTTCATTTTGTCTTTTGTCTTGAAAGCCTTCATCGAGAAAATAGATTAAAAATCACTTTCGTTTTATGAGACATAAAGGGATTCTGAGATTTAAAGACCAAAAGAAGAGTAATTCATCCTAAGAGGGTTAATGAAAGAGGGTGCATAGTAAAGAAACTTTGAATTTCCAGAGAACTTTTTCGGCGGAGACTCTCAATTGGATGACAATTACACCTCTATCTATCAATATCTTGCATCCACAGATGTAGGATATTTTCCAATGGAATTCAAAGCAATTAATAATTTCAATTCAAAACCAAACATGCATCAATTCTTAGTAATTATTTTCTGTTTACCACAGAAACTGACTTTTTTCAACTTTATATACTATATTAAAATATCCTCCACCACAACAAAGTTCTTGAGAACCCCAACCAATTCTTTGATTTCTTCTACATACGCTAATTTTTTTAAAATAATGGAGGATATTGAAAATTGTACAATCGTTTTTGTATGTATGCTTTAAGATTATATTTAAGTTCGATATTCAATGGGATTTAAATTAGAATTTTGAGCTGACCAAGAAACACTTGTACTTTATTATCAACAAACCACTAAGAAATGGCTCGTACTGTGTCATTGGATCATTATCATTCTTATAGTGGAAAGAGCTCGTTGCTACAATTTGTTAAGCATGTCATTGTCCAGAATTCTTTCATATATGGCAAGTTCATTGTGTTCTCGATTAAAATGCGCCATCTGAGCTAAAAGTCACAGTTCCACTCAATAATACTCTCATCACCAAATTTTACTGTTTAAGCTACGTACTCAGGCAAATGCCTCTCTCTTGACATTCATTCGTGCATTCCATTTTCTTTCATTTGAGTGCTAAAAATATATCTAGACTATGTTCCGCATAACTAGTTTTTTCCACTGACCACTGAAGATATTTCTTACACCAATCCAAACACTTACACGTAGTAGTTTGCTCCTAGCAACTCGCACATGGAATCCAAATACAATCACCTAACGATGAGAAATTTTGCCTCTAGACTGTATTTTATGGGCATAGGAAGTCGTATAATATTGCTGAAAACCACTTGGCTATTGCTTGTTATACCATACTGAATCCTTGAGCTGCATTGCACGCTGAATTATCTTGTAGTACTATCAGTCAATGTTTTCAGCCCACTTCTGTGAGCATCTGACTTGTTCTTAAGGCATTGTTCTCACTTTATTATTCTGTTGATAATGGTCCTCGGAATATTTAACTTTAAGGAAATTTCTCTAATAGAAAGCAGAAAAATTTATGAGCAATCAAAATTTTCTCCCTTTCAAACGTACTCAGTTTTTTCTTGTTCTTCATTGAGACATCACATAAGTTTCTTGCTGAGAGACATTTTTGCTTTATTTTTACATAATACAAGAGAGATTTTGATTTTTAAATAAAATAGAGCTAAATCGATATTTTTCTGAATTTTCATGATAGTTAACTACATTTTTATAAAAATTGCTTAGATTATTTTGCTAAAAATTGTGAGAGAGAAAATAATGATATCTTTTCCGCACTTCTATTAAAAAAAGTTTCTTCAAATCTTATACTCATAGCTATTTATTTTTTCCAATTCAAATTTTAGCATAATGTTGTTTTTGTATGCTGTCAATATTTCTGTAAATCTCATTAAGTTTGATTTGAAAATTTCTGCATAATTTTAACAAAACAAAAAAAAGAAGCATCTGAAAAATTGGGAATATCTTAAATAAAAGTTTATGCTTTTATGAATATGGATACTACTTTTTCAAAAATGTATGTAAACATTGCAGTACTTGGAGAAAATAATTAAGTATCTTTAATTTTTTGTGCTATGTAGAAATAAAAAAATGCTTTTTATGTGTTTATATATATATATATATATATATATATATATTGTTGCAGGTGGTCTCTTAATTGCGCAAATAACTGATACTTACTTCAATGAAAAGTGCCAATCGAGCATTTTCTCGAAGAAATATTTCAAAATATTTCTTTGAGAGTTTCCCTAGAAATTCGAAGAAATTTTTAAAATTGAAATTGCATCGGTACTTTTGGCTTCATAGTATATTTGAATTAAGTAAGACTATTTACTTGTAAAAATATAATAAGCTTATGGAGGCTCTTCCTGAAATACCAAAATAAAATTTCAATTTAGAGACATTTTCTCTGTTTTACTTTCTTCATAACGTACTATTTTATCTCTTATATATGAATATATAGCGTCATTAAAGAATCGAAATTTAGACACACTCAAGGTATCCGACTACGTTCGGAACCATGATTTTAAAAAGGTGCATAAATGGATAATTTTCATGATATTTAGTGTCACTTAGATTAGAATACACGTATAAAATTGTTTTGAGGACATTTTGACAAAAAAATTATTTAAATACAATATTTCGGCTAAAAATTAACTTAGAATAACCTTTTATTTAAAATTTTCCCCTTTTGTGAAAAATGCTTCTATTATAATAATATTTTGCCTGTATATAACTCAGACCACTGTAAAGAGGCTCAATTTTTTTTTTGAAAAATTCACATTATTTTCAGAGTTACAACCCATTGAAATAATTATCGGCGTTTTTTTCTTAAAATTTCTCCCCTCTGTTGTCGTAAAACATGGATAAACCCACTTCTAAGTTATATATTTCAAAAATTCTAGATGAGCCTCTGTACAGAGGTCTGAGCTATATACAGGCAAAATATTATTATAATAGAAGCATTTTCCACAAAAGGAGAATATTTTGAAAATTAGTCATTCTATGTTCCTTTTTTGTCAAAATATTGTACTTAATTCATTTTAATTGTAATAATATTCTTAAAATAACATAAACATATACATTTTCTAATCTACGTGACACTAAATATCATAAATATTGTCCATTTATAGGCTTTTGCAAAATCACGGTTCCGAAAGTAGTCGGATACCTTAAATTAGATATTTTAGGAAGTAGCTTTATTGCAGTAATCAAAAACAAATGAATGTACTCAGCAAATCATTATGAGAAAAGAGGCAACACTTTTCATGTTTATCTATCTGGAAAAGAATGTGAAAGGCATTATCTCTAAAGGATCTAAACTACTTCAAAATATATTATTATTCATCCATAATATTTTTATTGAAATTACTGCTTAACTATTTTTCGGGCAATTTATTGCAAAGAATGCTAAATAACTCAAAGTAAATAAAATTTATTTCATCACATCGTCTTTTAAGAAACTTGAATTATTTTTGAAGAAAATCAATTATGTTTACTTTCAACACTATACATAAAAAAATTGATTTAGTTTTTTTCTATTAAAGAACTGTTATCCAGTTTGAAAATCACTGTTACGATCTCAAAACTTTTATTTCCAAATGTATATTAAATAATGAAATTTATAATCGTTATTTACTATTTTACAGAAACAATTTTAAATTAGAAATGAAAACCAAAAGAATTTATTTTTTATTGTTTCTCAATGAGACTCCAAAGAAAAATATATATCTTTAAAAAAACCATAGTGTCTTTGAATACATCTTTAGTGATTATAAACACATTGCTAATAACTTACATTTTACAAATATTAAAAAGAATTGCAATTCCCGCTTTTTGATTAGTCATTTGGTTGAATGGTTGAGCAGAAACTACACTCTTAAGTTCGTTGCAAAAATAAGTCTGTGATAAACCAAAATTTACTTGGATGTGAGAGGAATCTGAAGCTTTGTGTGTGTGCCTAATTTTTCAAAGTGTTTAAAAAAAAAATTAAACTTTTCTAATATTTATTATTTTACTTCATTTTTTAATTTTATTTTTAATGCAGATAAAACAATGTTAAATCACGGTTGGAAAATATTCGAGAAAATACAGCACAGCTGTTTCCCACAGTAATAAAAATATAAGATATCATGAGGATTACTATTTTATTTACTATACTCATGCCTTAATTCCAATCAATAAAAATGTCTGTTTGTTGTACCTTTCTCATTAAGTCTTTCGGAAATAACAAAAGGCATTAACCCTTAAAACGCCTTGATACTTATGCTCAGGGCCGGATCATCGCTTAGATAAATGTATAAGGCCTGATCAAAATACTATTTTAAAAAGATTTGTAAATGTCAGCATCATACTTTTCTGTTGGAAAACTGTATATAACAAACAAACAAAAACGCATTGATTTTTAATGATTACTAGAATTAAGATTTATTAATCCTTGAAAAGTCAGGAAAATCATCCTAACTATTCTCGTATCCCAAATAGCATTAAATGTGCCATGTACATGAATGAAAAAAATTATATGTGATATGAAGTGATTACATCTTTTTTTTTTTTTTTTTTTTACATTTCCCCAAAATATTTGGAAGAAAAAAAACCTGCAAATTGTATTTCAAACGTCTTTTAAATTTCTTTCCGAAAATGTAAATGTATATAACTTTAATATCATTTCCCCACTTCTGTTAAAGTTTCATTATGCATCACCACAGATTTATTGGGACAATGTTTATTTAGATGAAATTTTTTGGATAGAATTTACTAAAGAAATATAGAGAAAAACTTAAAGTGGAATGTGAATTAAATACCACTTATGATTTTTGAAAATTCTATTCCCTATCGGAATAAAAACTTCATAATATAGATAGAAAAAAAGGTGATCAACTTTTCTTAGCCTATTTTAAGAGCAAAAAATTTCTTCAGTATTTAATTATTTTATATTAAGTAAGTAGTTAAATGTGTTAATGGCTGCGTATAGATCTAAAATCATAGTTAAATTAATGTTTTTTTATTAGCACATCGTTACAGATAAACTACCTTCGAGAAAAGAGTATCACTTTCCCCTTAAAGTAAGGGTAAAACTTTTTTACAGATGTATTTTCCAATATCTTTCACTTGATTTCGAAAAAAAAAAGCAATGGGCATCTATAAAACATTTTAGCCTGATAGCATTGTTACAGACATTTCAGGCCTTGCTTCTCTGCCTAAATGGTATTACGGCAGGAAAAATTGTTTGCCTGCCTAGGGAAGTAACTCTTTCAATAATAAATTATTAAGAGTGACATATCGCATCAGACTTGGCTGTCGATTTCATCTCCAAATATCGCAGATTCACCATATTTGGAAAGAAGAATAGATGCTTCTTTGAAAAATATAAAGTCTTTGATTGATCATTTGAAAAGAAAACTTTAGAAAGTCATAGAAGGTTTTTCACTGCCTATACAAAGAGCTTATGAAGGCCAAATAAAACTTCGCCAATAAAGGAGCTGCCAATTACAGCGGTTGTGCGTTTTATTGACCTAATGTGATACTGTGACTACAAATTTGTATTGCTGAGGGAACTGTCAATTTATGCTATTGTCGATTGTGTGTGTATTAATCTTTTCCTCTTAAGGTATCCAACTACGTTCGGAACCGTGATTTTGCAAAAGCGCATAAATGGATAATATTTATGATATTTAGTGTCACGTAGATTAGAAAATGTATATAAAATTGTTTTAAGAATAGTTTTACAATAAAAAGTTATTTAAGTACAATATTTTGACAAAAAATGAACATAGAATGATCCATTTTCAAAATATTCTCCTTTTGTGAAAAATGTTTCTATTATATATAATAATATTTTGCCTGTATATAGCTCAGACCTCTGTACAGAGGCCCAACTAGAATTTTCGAAATATGTAACTTAGAAGTGGGTTTATCCATGTTTTACGATAATAGAGGGGAGAAATTTTAAGAAAAAAACGCCGATAATTATTTCAATTGGTTGTAACTCTGAAAATAATGCGAATTTTTCAAAAAAAAAAAGTTCAGACTCTCTGGAGAAGTTTTTACTTTATAAAAGCACACACACACATACACACAAAATATTATTATCTTAGAAGCATTTCTTACAAAAGGAGAACATTTTGAAAAAAGGTTATTCTAAGTTAACTTTTTGCCCAAATATTGTATTTAAATAATTTTTTTTATCAAAACGTCCTTAAAAGAATTTTATACATGTATTCTAATCTAAGTGACACTAAATATCATGAAAATTATCCATTTATGCGCTTTTTTAAAATCACGGTTCCGAACGTAGTCGGATACCTTAACTAAATGTATTGCAATTACTGAAGAGTTCCATAATAAATTACGATTTTTTTTTGTTCAAAAAACCTGACTGTGTTAGCTACGCTGAACTTTCTTGGATTTGAAAAACGATTAACCGCATAACACAGTGCTTCTCAAACTTTCAGTACCTGCGACACAATTTTCAATCTTAATTTTCATCACGTCCCCCTTCATACAATAACGATGAATTGAATTCAATAATACGACACTAAAATACGACTTTAATTATAAAACGTACCAATTATCAAGATAAATATTAAATTTTGTATATTACAAGCCCATGGGAGTCACTAGCAATTATGAAACTTGTGTTCTTATCTTAGTATCGATAGTCTAATTATCAAATACCTTCAGCAGTACTGATACCTTTATATATATAAGTATATTATATCAATGTAAATGTGTATTTTATTTATTATTACATAAGTATGTATTTGTTTTGCTTCCTTTCACTAAATTTGTAATTTTTAAATCTTTTATTTTCAACTTTTTGATGTGCCCCCCCCCCATTTAGGGTTATCACGCCCTCCTAAGGGGGGGGGGACACCACAGTTTGAGAAACACTGGCGTAACAGTATATTGAACAATAAATTAGCAGTATCAACTGAAATGATATGAAGCCATTTAATTTCGGTAATTATTATTATTAAAAAATTTTTATTGTTGACAATATAAATGTTTAATACTGTAGATAATCAGGAAAAAACTACCTATATATATAATAACTTACTGAAATGAATATTCCGTAAAATAAAGGAAGAACATAACAAATGTTTCTATAATAAGAAGTTGAGATACAGATAATGATTGCACACACACTCTAATGAAACTTATCTCTAATACCTCTAGTTTCTCTTCTGACTGCTTTTAAATTATTCTCGCAAAAGAGTAGGATTAAGTGTCTTATGCAGCGAGCCGTATTTGCAAGATAGAGTATTCATATTTTAAATAATATTTACAGGGAGTTATAGAATGAGAAGACGCGTTAGAGATAGATGAATAGAGTACAGTTTCAAACAATGACAAATAAAAAACTTCCATCCTGAGGTAGAAAATGGGAAGTAGTACATTTTCAAGAAGTAATAATTTTCAGCTTTTTCTTCTGTCTTTGTAGTCGTCTTTATGTTATTGAAATTCAAAAATCATTTTCAAAATCTTGGATAGATTAAGCTCAATCATTTTTCTTTTCTGTTACTAAGAAAGAAAATAGTCTCTTTTAATTTATTTAACAGACGAAATGTATTTCATTTTGCTATTTTTCTGCCGTTTTTCGTTGAATTTCTTCAAAAACGGGCATCAAGTTCACTTTGTTTTAACATTCATAATTCTCTCAATTTTTTTGAAATTTCTTTTCCTTAAGCTCATATTTATGTAAATGGGTTTGTGAACATACTAACATACTAAGACATACTAAGTTACATACTAAGATATCAAAAGAATTTTCTCGCATATCGAAAAAAAGAAACATGAAACATAATTTAAGTTAATCTTAAAAGAAAAATAATTCTAGCTTCTCGTGTCCTGAAAGATTGAAGTAAACAGCAGTAACTGAATAAGTAGCATAAATTTTTTTTAAATATTTAAATTTATTAAAAAATTGCTGTTTATGTAATTATTATTTCTGTAAATTGCTATTTTTTCCGTTAGTAATCAACTTAAAAAATAATGAGTTTTTACTGAAGGAAACCAAAGCTAACGTTCATAAGCGGAAAACAGAGGATTAGAAAATAAATTACTTCCAAGATGAAAAACAATACAAAAACAGTTTTTTCCATTTTTTAATCTTAATACCTTTTTCCGTACAATTAGAATTTAACTATGTTAAAAGTCTCTAATTGCAGAGGAATATTTTTCTGTTTTATTTTATTACTTAATCCTAATCTGAGACTCGATAATGTAAATGAAAAAAAAATTACAGGATTACTTTCTTAAATTTAATTGTGTATTTAAGTTTATTTTGCATGCATTCTGTTTTTAGATCGTAAGGATTTTTAATTTACTTTTGTTAAAAATAAATTTACTCAATATTCTCACAATTAAACATAATAATTTCAGAAAGTGGATTAGTAATTATTTTTTTTTTATGATTTTGAGGGGGAAAACAAACTTTCAACATTTGAACTTTTTTTAAAAACACATTATGTACTCTAAAAAATTAAATACGTTAGTCATTAGGAAATAAAATTTCACGCCTGAGATAAAACATTTAAACTTTTGGAGAAATGCACAGTTGCAGTTTAAAAATTAATTTCAATTTCCTTTGATTCCGTAATAGGAGGAAGAAATTTTATTTCTAATAAAGCATTAAATCATGTGTGCGGACTTGTAATATACTTACAATTCAAAAGTTTCAATGTTTGATTCCGAATTGCACGATAAAACACCTCCAATAAATAAAGTATAGTCTCTATCAAAATAAAGATTGTATTTTTATTTTTATATTTAAAGAATTCTATTAGACTGTTTTTATCATGCTTATAAAATAAATATACAGACTCAAGATTTTAAGACCGATGACATTTTGGAAGTAGATTTTGTATTTCAATTTTAATTAGTTTATTAATTAGCTTCAGGGGAAAAATGAAAATTTTATTTTAAAAATAATTTCTCAGCTATAAATCACTACATAAAAATCTCCATAAAAACTTTCGTTATCCAACTACACTCACTACATTTCAAAGTTTATAACATTCTATGTCATTAAATAATATGACAGTTACAGTAGATAAGTCTACAGCCATTTTCTTTTCTTTTCTTTTTTTTTTTTATTTCTTGCAGGAAAGTGCCTTATATTTTTCTTAATACACTATGAAACATTTGTTTAAATTAAGATTTCTTATTGCGCCTAAATGAAATATATCACCTAAAAACGCCCATTAAAAGTTACTTTATATCAAATATAATTAAGAAACTAAGTTTATTATGAATATTTTTTGAGTTTAAAGTAACGTCATTTATCATGATTAAATATTTAAGAAAGAAATCTAATAATCTGTTAAGAGCGAAGAGCTGTTATTTTTCATTTAATTAAAAGATGGGAGTTCATAGACTGAGATAAACTTTTTATTACAGAAATGTGTATAGATATCTCATAAGCACATTTTTCTTCCTTGACTTCTAATGAAGCGCGAGTCTTTAAACTAACTTTAAACGGCTACTAATTTCAAAGTACAGAAGAGAGATTTTTCCTTAGCAAAGCTTCTTAATAGTCGTTTAAACTTTTTTCCTCTTGTTTTTACTTTTCATACTGGCAAGCGTCCAAATTTTCGTTGCCTCATAAAAAGAAAAAGAAAAGAAATGTTAATTCATATTAATGGCATCCTCAAGTTTTATCTTTTGACAAGCAGTCTCAAAGGTTAAAAGAAAATTCGGTTATTCTGCTCTTCTTTTGAGAAAGTGTCATTTGTAATTTGATACCTTGCGAGACCACTTTGTGATTTAAAACCTTTTAAATGCACCTTTTCCGAAAAAAAAAATATATGCCATTTTCAGTTAATATTTTGCAATGACTTTTGAATAAATGGTGAAATGTTATTGAAAGAGAAATTTCTCGAATAAAACTTCACAACCTAAAATATGTATAGGAATGTATTTACATATATTTTATAAAGTTGTTCTATTTTCAAAAGTAAACGTGAATATTTTAAGTAATATAGCATTAGAACAGGTATGGGAAATCTGGGTCCTTAAATTTTGTTGTGGCTTCATAGATTACCAATTACTGTAATTGTCACACATTCTACTCACTGTAACTGTCGCACATTCTAATTTTACAAAGAAAAAATAACTTTAATTTTCACCAACTTTTTTATTCGTTTTTTTTTTTCATTTCTGTAAAATAATTTGTTGAATATTAAAATTAAATAAAAACATATAAATAAAAATTCAAGATGTAAAATTTATTAATGAAAAATTATTTAAAAATTTTTATTTGTAACTGTCAACTGATCGACACTTAACATTGAATTTTCGTATATACAAAATATCTACTCCGATTTGGATCTCGTCTGATGTTAGTGAAATTGCTTTTTGCTCCTATAATATATTTTTAAAGAAAATAAGAAGCAAATTAACATCTCATTTTGACGCATTGCTTTTAAAAATGTTAAGAACTAAGGATGATTAAATGCACTACTTATAACAAAATATGGAATGCTTTCTAACAAACAATTCTTGACGTCGATATTATTATATCCTAGATCAGATGCGGGCAAACATTTCCAGGGCACGGGCTTCTTCCAATTATTTCAAGGTGTTGCGATCCACCCAGGGTTGTAGGCGTGGGGAGATAAGAAAAAGGTCTGCAATATTTATTATAACTTACTAATTAATACGGAATATGTACTTGCCTACATACGGACAATAAAATAAACTTGCACTTTTAAGACCAAGTTTAAAACAAAATGCAAGGTATAAAAATAACAATAATAGCCACAAATATACACTCATGGACAAAAAAAAAAAAAAAAATTAGCGCACCATGATAAATTTGCAGGATCGTAAGACTTGGCATGAAGGTACATGTCAGGGAGATATGCAAATGATTAGAAATGCAGCGTAATTGTGCATTACGTATAGCCGGTAGAGGGCATTTAACGTCGTTCTCCGTGGAGTATAAAACAGGTAACCAAAGCTTGTTTGAGTATGCTGAATCGTTTACAAAGGAAAAGCTGAGGTATAAATGCCATTATGCCATTTTCGAAGACAATATGAGCAGCTGTCGCAGTTTGAGAGGGAGAGAATCATTGTCATGATGGAAGCTGAGTGGTCAACTAGGCGAGTAGCTCGTCAATTAGGCCGCTCTGATTGTGTTGTGAGGAGGTGTTGGGACCAGGGGATCCGAGAGATGTCATTTACACGAAGACCAGGCTCAGGACACCCTCGAAAGACCAGTCGTCAAGAAGACCACCACATCGTAAGAAATGCATGTGTACGAGCAATTGCTTCATCGGCCGCCATCCAGGCACTGGTAGCTTTTTCGCTAGGAGCCCCTGTGTCTTCTCGAACCATACGAAGGCGCCTGGCTGAAGGACATTTGGGATCGCGGCGCCCATTACGTGTGCTGTCCTTGACTCCCGCTCATCTACGCCTCCATTTGGAGTAGAGCTAATATTTTTTCTATTTTACAATTATTTAAAAATTAATACAAAAATTTGTATCTAGCCAATTAGATATACATTGATAGTTACCTTTATACGACAAATAAAAAGAAAACGTGTTTTCGTTGCATTTGAAATCAAAGCTAGATTTGACGTCTGAAAGTAAAACATGGACCACAACCATCATCTGTTGATGAAAAGTAACACTTTACACTTTCTGCAAACGGGCTCAATCGTTAGATTCCCGATTTTCTTACGTATGACTATTTCAGAAGCAAAAACTTATAAGAATATCTAACCCACATGATCGTACGGGTTGGATCTTAAAGGGTTATGTTGCGAGGTCCACTATGGGATAGTATGATGATAATGGGGTAAACCGACTGGATTGGCCCTCCCCAAGTTCAGACTTGAATCTTATAAAAAAAATTCACGGACGAGTTGGATTGCCAAATTAATTTAACCTTCCAAAATCGATGAAAGAACTTGCATGCCTTCCCCATGCCAAGTGGAAGAAAACACCATTGTCCATCATCCAAACACTTGTGGAAAGCATGCCCAAGAGGTTTAAGATTGTAATTGTCTCAGGTGGAGGCTGTGCCAACTATTGAATAGGAATAAATTTTGTTTATCTCTTTTATCACAGTTGTCCAATTACTTATTGTTAGATAGTGTATATGTTACCGTCATTGTATAGAATGTCTGACATTTTTAGGCAGAGTATGACATATAAGAATTATATTACACATATTACATACCATATAATTATTACATGCCATAATGATAGTGTATATGTAACCGTCATTGTATAGAATGCCTGACGTTTTTAGGCAAAGTATGACACTTGAGAATTATTACATATCATATAATTATTACATACTATAATGATAGTGTATATATTACCGTCATTGTATAGAATGTCTGACGGTTTTAGGCAAAGTATGATACATAGGAATTATTACATACCATATAATTATTACATACCATAATGATAGTGTATATGACGTTATGACGTGGCTGACGTAATAATTCTTATATGTCATACTTTGCCTGGGCATTGTATAGAATGTCTAGGCATTCTATAGAATACCCAAAGTTATTTAGACAAAGTATGAAAAAAGGTCAAGATAAGGCAAGATGTCGCACATTTCTAAGAAATACAAATGTTATTCTGAAGAAATAATGAGAGTGCCATTACAAAAATTATTCAAAATACACAAAAGAAAAGGAAAGTCGTACCAAACAAAATTTATGTCTCTCTTATTAAGGAAAACAAAATTTTCATATAAAAAATAAGAAATTAAAATTAACCTACTTGTTGCAACATGGTTGGCTTGAATGACATTTTGAATTACACTTTTCACGCAAAAATAATTCTTATTTTAGTACTTTGTTTTACACATACACATGACGAATTCCTCGACCAATTGCAAATGACAGGAGAGGAATTTCATGGGCAAGAATATCTTTAATTCTAAGCAAGTATTTTAAAGCACAAAGTTAATCGTGATTCAACATATACTTGTTTCAAAATTCATTCAGAAGTTCCAAGTCATCAGAAACTATTCTATTTTCCACTCATTATAAGTCCCAATATATTGGTATTAGGGGGAAAATCACAGGTTTCACAACAATGTCTTTTTTTAACAAATTTTCTGTTTTTTCTGATTAGGTTCACAAAGGTGGATGTACAATTCAATATCGTAACGTTTTTGTATTTGGTACAAAGTTCTTTCGGAATTCAGTCATGTTCTTCCGTGTTCAATAGATAAATGAGCTTCATGAAGTACGTAAAATAACTTAATTTTTTATCCCCGCGAACCAATCAACGTTTGATAATTTTACCGCAGCCCGCCGAAGGTGGGACGTTGATTGTTAACGTTTTAAATTGTTTTGATTTAATAATTTTAATTTAATTGTATTTAAACATGCTTCAGAATAGATTCAGTTACCCCCAAAAATCAATATGAAGTGATTTCACAGGAAATATGAAGTGGAAAGTCACACAAAAACGAGAAAAATACACCCCAGTAAATAAAATAGAAGGAATTTAAGACTCCTTGAGTGGTCTGACACCACCCGATTCACGGATCGAGGGATGGTGATCACTGCTGTATAGTACTCGCCTTCTTTAACAAGTTAAATGAGTTTACTTTTATTTTCCACAGACATCACATCAAAGATATTCGGCAACCAATAGTCCCTGGGTTCCTTCTTAGTATTCATTATAGCTTTTGTAACTTTTGTACATCATTAACTTAAGGGGGAGACACCTGGAAGGTCTAGTCTTTGTACTTCCGAACCATACAGGTCAAAAATCCTCGGAGCTATGGGGAATTTTAAAAATTTTAAAATTGTTTAAAAACGTGAAATGGGGGGGAGGAATGAGGCTATTGGGATAAAATTACATATATGAAGAGCTCATAGGGAGAACAATCGAATCCAGCCGGTGCGGTTGACGAAGATAGCATAGGATTCGAGTTATTAATGGGGAAGCCCTGTAGGGGCGAGGAGCACGGGAGCGGGCCAATTCCACTTAAAGCTCGCGCATACACGAAAATATGGCGGACCTCCAAAAATCAAGTCCCAAGCTCAATTCTTTAGGGAGGTGAAATTTTTTCAGACCCCATAGGATTAACATGGGAACACGATATTTTAGTGCTTAAGCCCTCCCCATGCCTACATAATGGGAGTTAAGTATATGACTGGATGTGTCTCGACGAGTGGAACTGTTGGTTCAAATCTCAAGTCCGAGACTCAAACAGGAGCCAAGATATTGTGGATTTTAATAAATTTTAAAAGTTTAAAGAAGTTTAAAACAATTAAAAACTATGTAAGGAATAGCCCTATGAGCATGAAATTATAATCTGTAGGAGCAGATAGAGAGGGATCGAATAAGCCAGGTCCGAATGGACTGTGAGGCTCGGATGTCGAGATATTGGCCAAAAAACTGTAGAGGGGGTGGGAATGCACCGGGGGGATGCGTCCCAGCAGATCTTAACCATAACAAAAGTTATTACGATTCCCCAAATATCAGTCCCCTAGCACCAAAAAAGTGGCATATTTTTTTCGTTTCATCATTTCACTGAAACAGTTCGGGGATTTAACTAATTCACTTACTTACAACAGGGAAAAGATATCAAAGAGACGTTATTTTAACATCTTGCACGAATTGATCATCTCATTTAGGGATTTGACGAAAGCCCCAATTTCCTCGTTTCCCTGCTACATATTTAATTTATACAGATACAACTCTTCAAAGCATTTTAATTCTTGTTTCAACAAGTGTTTCTTCTTTTCAGCTATATTTAATTCCATTCATTGTTTTTCTTGAGAGTTTATTTTTTCCTTTATTTAAAAAAAAATTACGTATGTTGCTTCTGACTCCATTCCCCATGCCTGATTTGACCTTAAATCTTGGTTTACTGTGGTTGTCATACTACATTTATTTAAACCATATTTATGTGTAATTTTCTTACAATAATTCAAACAAAAGCAAAAACTATCCATTAAATGAGATGATATTACTAAAAAATAATTAAGACTCAATTTTTTTACATCATTTACCTATTTTAAGTACCATAAGTACAAATTTTTAAGTAATTTTATTTAAAATTTGATAACACTGTTAAAAGTTATGTATGTGGGGTTTTTTTTTAAATTAAAGAGTATAAATAATTTTCAACTGTCGTACAAAATATTCCCCAAACTTACTTTAAAGAAATTCTTCTTATAATAAAAGAAAAATAAAAGATTCGATAAAGAAAGCAAATTATATTTTTTCATTTATAAAAGTAATTTTAATCCTGGAGTAAAAAAAAAATTGCTTGAAAAAACAATGATTTTAAGACGTGTTGTCCATGATTCATATGAGGTAGAAAACAATTGCTGTCATTAAACTAAAGTGAAGTGGAGTGACAATCTAAAAAATATTGACTAAAAAAAAGAACTGAAAATAATTAATGGAACTTGATATCTGAAGAATGTTTTTGATATAGCTCCTTTTTTAAAAACAATTTTGTGTGTGTGGTAATGATTATGCACAACACTTTATTTTTAATATCCTTTAAGACTCATTCAAACACATGTTTTTAATATATTTAAAGTTCTTTATAAACAGTTTTTTTTATTATTATTTCTTCAAACTTCGTTGGACGTAAATTAAAATTAGCTTATTAAAATATTTTATATCATAAATTAAAATATTTCAGTTTCAAGACTGTTAGTTTACGGTCACAAAATACTAAATATGTAATGTGATGCACAAATAATACATTGAAAGTAAACAAGGAAAGAATAAATTATAATTAGGTGCTTTCGACCTGTTAAAAATAGTTTTTTTATCACCATATTTTGCATGCTCAAGAAGTATCTAACCCTGTGTTAGTGCTTTACTATTAGTATCTAATTGCATTAAAAAGATTCTGATTCTTGCCAAATTTTCATGGAGAACTATACTGGGTTTTGTCTCTTTTGCTTTTTAGTGGATTAGATAATATTTACAATGAAACAAGAATGCTAAAAAGCTTTGAATCTAATGAAGTATATATATTTTATGAGTATCAGCTCAAATGTTGAATCATACGATTCTCTCTATTACTGTATTAACAAAAGTAATAGTAAAATTTCTGTTTTAATCTGCTTAGGGAATTAAATTGAAATATAATCAGATTTCTTCAAAGTAGTTTTAAATTTATTTTTTCTAATCATATTATAAATAATATTAGACGAAACTACTGATACACTTACGAGGGTGGTCCCAGAAGTACCCGGCCTGAACAAGAGATAGCGGTAGTTGGACGGTAGGAATATTATCACTGTATTAGAAAGTACGTAATCTATATAGCATATGTTTCAAGTTTGAAGACACCACGTTTTTGTTTGGCAGCCATCAATATTGAACGTTTTCAATGAATTTGTGAAAATGGAGAAAATTGGTCATTGTTATATCTAATACGATACTTTTATTAGAAAGGCCTCGGCCCACCAATATAAAAGTTGAACTAGATTCTACTATGGGTGAGGCTGCTCCTTCGCTTACAACAGTAAAATATTGAGTAGCAGAGTTTAAATGAGGCCGCACGAGCTGCCAAGACGAGCATCACAGTGATCGACCAAATGAGATGATGACTCAAGAAATGGTGAAGAAAATTCACAAAGCGGTACTGGAAGACCATCGACTGAAAGTGAGAAAGCTAGCAGGCATAGTAGGCTTTTCAAAAAGTGCGGTACATCGCATATTTTCTCTGAAAATTTGGACATGAGAAAGCTGTGTGCAAGAGGGGTGACGTGTTTGCTCACACTGGAGCAAAAACAATGTTGTGAAGATGTTTCAATTGAAGTGTTTCAGTGAAGATGTGTGTTTCAGTTTCACAGCAACAAAGCAGAACTTTTTCACCTTTGCATAACCTTGGAAGAAACATGGGTCAATCACTTCACACCCGATACAAATGAACAATTAAAACAACGGACTGAAAAGGGAAAACCGGCTCCAAAGAATGCGAAGACCTTTCCATCTGCAGTCAGGATCATGGCGTCAGATTTCGGGATGCGCATGGATAATTTTCATTGACTATCTTGAAAAAGAAAAAAATATCAACGGCGAGTATTGCGCGATCTTATTGCAATGTTAGAGTGAAGAAATCAAGAAAAAATGGCCGCATTTAGCTAACAAAACGTTGTTTCATCAAGGCAATGCACCTGCTCACAAATCTGTTATTGAGCCGGCCAAAATAAATGAATTAAAGTTTGAATTGCTACCTCATGCACCTTGCCTCATGCTATTAACTAGATTTAGCCCACTAGGATTACTTTTCATTCCCAAACTTGAAAAAAATGACTCAGTAGTCAAAGATTTTGAAACGATGAAATAGTGATGTCAGCAGTTAATGGCTATTTTGAGGAACAGACAGTTCTTATTATAAAAAGGGTACCGAACTTATTGAACATTGCTGGGAAAAGTGTACAGAGCTGAAATAAGATTATGTTGAAAAATAAATATATTTTTTTCCAAAATTTTTGTGATTTCTTTGTTGATCCGGTACTTCAGGGACAACCCTCGAATAAGTACATTATATCAGTGTAAATGTGTATTTTATTTTTTATTATGTCAGAATGTATATTTTATTTTGATCTCCTTCGTAAATTAATAATTTTTTAAAATAGTCTTTTATTTTTGACTTTTCAATATGCCCATAGTGTTATCACACCCCCTAGGGGGCGTGCCCCACAGTTTGAGAATCACTGGTCTAAATACAAAGGACAGGCATGGCATGATAATGTAATTTTGGCCACTGTTGACAGTCGGAATATAGCTCGAAATTCCTAGTTTTTCAGACAATTAGTCCGAGAGCAACATTTGAGGATAAAAATTATTCGGATCATGATCTTATTGAAGCAGTGTTTAAAATTAGCCGCGCCCCCTCCCCCCCCCCTTTCGCCCATCATCGAGGTTGAGGCCCCGTGCTTAGATGGTCCAAGCCTTAAATCGTCCTAGTAAATTTGAAATTGATGGTGAACTCTACGACTTTTCGATTCCGAAATAGATATTTCAGGAAATGATCACGGTATTGTTTCAGAGCAAGAAATTGATGAATGCGATGGTTTTCATCAGAAACCGTTGACTTCAGAACAATTATTTACCAGAAAATACGTAACTGGCTAACTAAAAAATCATCCATCAAAAATGTACGAACAAGGTGTCACAGTATTATAATCGAATTACCTGGTGACAACAAACTGTTCCAATATTTGAAAACACAAGAAGAGAATGACAGAGAATTACCGCTATCTTGTTCAGAATGCAATAAATTAATCAATAAATTACATGTGATTTTATGTGAGACTTGTTCAAGCGATTAATATACGGAAGGATTAAAATGTAAGTGCATGATATTTTTTTGTAAAATTAGTATTCGTATTTTGTAATATAGTAGAATTTTTTTGACAGGTTTTGTAGTTGCTTGATGGTAATCCTCTCAAAACTTTACAATGCAAAGAACATGCAAATCGTACTCCTAAATAATGATAAACCTTATATACGCATTTAGAAAAAGTTATCCATAGAAAGTTTGATTTTTTTTGCACCTGTTGTGCGTGAAAATTTCTCACACACAAGTGAAACTTTTTTCGAAAAAATACATATTAAACTGAATGTCCACTTTTCTCAATACATATGAAAGAAATCGATTAAATTTGCCTTACATTTTTCAAGATGATTAGCAATTTCAATCCTAATTTCACCCCAGTAATACATCGTACGCTAATTATGCACGGAACAAAACAGGAGTAAAATTTGTCCCAAGGTGTATTCAAGTAGCGGAAAGAAGACTTATGCTGTCAGGCTAATAGTTTTGCATTTCATAAAAAAAAACTTAGGAGTTCAACAAAAGCATCCAACGTTTAATTGTAAGGATATGAAAATAACTCATATAAACTAGTTCTTAAGATGCTTTACGAAGATTAATTACATATTACTTTGTTTGATATTTGTCAAGAGGAAAATCCGCCCGAATGGAATACAACAATGTAGTATCTTTGCTCATTGGACAGAAATTTGTATTTCACTTTGATCAAAATAATACAAGCTACTAAATGTTAATTTCCCCTTTCAATCAAGTGAAATTCGTCAATACAAACAGATGGGAGTCGGGTATTGTGTAACAGTCGGGTAAAATGGAATACCCAACGGAATTTGGCTCTGTTTGTAGCTGCTAATGCGTGAGAAAATCTTGAACTAAAAAAGGACTCATGATCAAAGCTTCGAACCGTTATTTTATTATTATTATTGGTTTTTTATTCCGGTACAACTAAAAAAAATATATCGGTTCAGTTCTGGTTTTGATAAATCGGTTACATTAGCAAAATTACTGAAGATACATCGAACCGAAATAAACTGATATATATCTTTGGGGGTTCAGTTTTGGTTTTCATTCCGACCAAAATAAAGGTTTTTTCCGGTTTTCAGTTCAGTTCCGGTTCAAATCCCTGCTCATGATGCATTGCAGTGACGCCCACTTGTTGTTGCCGTACTATTCGCTACAGAACAAAGCGTGTTTTGCGGTTTTCAAAAGTTTTGCAGGTAAGTTTTCAGACATTTTAACCTACTAGTACACATGTGACTTGAACATTAAAGCTAGCCACCCGTCCGATATAGTGGTTGGTGACGCTGACTGCAGTGCCGTAGGGCCTGGGTTCGATTCCCAGAGAAGGCATGAATGTTTGTAAATGTATAGCATCTTCGTGGCATGAGGGTACTCTAAATAGCCGTCTCTCGCAAGATTGGTGGAAGGGGCAGAGAGATCGTAGACCCTTGACCACCCCCAGGGTATTTTCCCTCAAAATTGGGACGGAACCGAGTTAAAATGTAATGTCACCTGCCTGGTGCTCAAACCTAGGGCCAACGACAGGAGTACAATCTAGTCCTATGCCTTGATGAATTTTGGAGGCAGCGATCTGACATCGTCAGACAGGTGGCATTAGAAACAACATTAAAGTTAAGCACAATGTATACTAAAAAACTTGTAGTTTGTAATACTGTGATCGTTTTTCATCTGACAGTGATTTTGTACTTCAGTTTAAAGGTTCATTTTCCAAGATGACGTGTCGAGTATTATGGAATACTATGTATGTTCCATAACACCCAACGTGCCTCATTGATTCATTCCATTCTGATGTATCATTTGTAGTAGACTTCATGCTATCAACTAAAGAACAAGAAAACAAAGACACTGAATTGTAACAGAAAATTCTCCGAAGACCAACGAGGGGAAATTTGGATTCAATGCTTCAACTATTTTGGGCCGGCTCATCTTGATTGTACAGGAGTAGAGAAAGATTATATTTGTGACTTTTGTAAATAGACTCGAAGCATGACTCTCACGTATTTTTAAAAATATGGCCTTTATAGTAAAAAATAACTACGTTTTATGAAGTCTTTGTTAGTTTTCCAATGGTTTAAATTAACTATTCCATATTACTCGACTATTCTATAATACCCTCCTTTCATCATTTTTCTATAAAATAATTTTTTTTTATAACAACAAAATAAATATTATTTCTTTTGACAAGTGAAAATTTCTTACTATCGTTTACAGTATATATTCATGATGGTTTTGGAGATTTTTATCAAAACCTAGTAAAGTTATTTTTAGAAATGTATAAATAGTACTCCATAATACCCGACTCTCATATACTTTGCACAAATTTCGCATCAAAATATAGGCAAGAAAATGCCTGATTGACCAATATAAGCTAACTTCTAATTTGATACATAGTTTCATCTCATTCTTGTAAATTGTTTGTGTATGTTTTGTCGAAGTTTTTATTTGGATATATATAAATATTCTGTTTTTTAAATATTTAAATTCTGTAAAATATTAAAGTTGTCCATATACCTTTTCTGAAATTACAAGCTAATCAACATTACAATGGACAAAACCTTCCAGGAATTTTAATTATTATTTAAAATTCTCTAAATAAAGAAAAAAAACTCCGTATACTTTTTAGTGTTGCAGGGCTTTTAAATAGCACTATAAGCAATGATGGACACTAGCGAAGACACACTTTTTATATTCTCTAAAATTGTTAAAAGAATTCACACACACACTTCGTTATTTTTATCAAAACATATTTATAAAATATTTCGAATAGTTAAAAAAGATTGCGAAATTTTAAATTCACATGTTAACAAGCTTACAAAAATAAATAAATCAGCCCTTCAAACTGAAAAACCAAAGTGAAAGCGCGTGATTAAAGTATCAGAATAAAATGTGATCAATACTTTATGACAAATCATATGCTTATGATAAAAGCTTTGAGCTTATTTGGCATGCAATTCACCAAACTTTCAGTTGTTTGAAAAGAGATTTTGTTCCATTCTCTTCTGGAAGAAACCTTTTCAAACGGTGTATGTTCAATATACATCGGGTTTCCTTTCTCTATTGTGAAGTTCTTTCCATACATGTTCGAAATGATATGTTGGGAGAATAAGCTGGATGTTTGAGAGTGTGGCGTATGATAGGGCAACCACAGACAGAAAATGCGTGCCGTATGTTCGGGACAGTTGTCCTGCTAAAAGTTATATCACAGATGAGCTTACGAGCATTTTGATGAAGATTATATTTCAGGATATTCAAGTAAACATGTTTGTCCACCGTGTCAATGAACTCGAGATTCCCAACACCTGCACCACACCCCTTATTACACTTTTACCCTCCCCTTCTCTCATTTTACTGTTGCTTGAAAATTCTTTACGTGTGGATTAGTCCATTATCATCAAATTAAATTCCTTCCACTGCAACGAATAAAATCGAATCCATTTTTATCAGTACGTTTTATCAATATAGGTTAACTGTTTACAATACATCCTACCAAAATGTGCAATGTTCATTCAACTGTTCCCTTGAAAAAGCGAGCCTTTTACTTCTATTAGTTTTGCTGACATATGGTATTTTCTGGATACTCTATATTTGTGACCAGTTCAATGAAGAATTCTGTGCATAACTTCTGGATGAATTGCTTTGTCAAAGTCTTTCACGAATGTTTTAACGATAGTACTTGTCGAAACTTTTGGATTTACTTGAAATTATTAATTATTCTTTCTTTTTATACGAGACATTTTTGGAGGGCAGGCACATCTAGGTCCATTTATCACACTACTGGAAGATAAGAATTTTTTTATCACGGTTCATATACTGTGTATATCAACTCATATTCAATATTTCACCAATTTCTTACAGATATTTATTCTGATTGTATAAAAACGGATGATTATTTTTCTTTCTTCAACCTTAGTCTTCGCACGCTTATTAGTCATTTCAGAATTTCGATGATGAAATAGTCCAGCTTTCAGCGCTATTTCTACTCTATATATGTTTTATCTTTAATCACTATGGTTGTTATGTAGAGAATGACACAACGTACTGTATCTTATTTTGTATAAAATTCGAAACTTTTTGCTTTTACTTTTGTCCTTCATTTTAATGGATTAAAAAGTTCTCTGTTTGCATTTTCCAGTTGATTAATTTCTATTTAAATCTTTGTATATAGTTACATTTATATTCCAAAAAGTATGTACATAATATCTGTTTCGATAAAAATAATGTGTGAATTGTAGAATTTATCCTCATACTTCTTAAGAAATGCAAATTGTGCCTTCACTTATGTCCATTATTGTATATATATGTAGATATTACCACACTACAGTGCATAAATCTGATAATCTGCAGATTCCTTTAAATACAAAATGTTCCTATTTTTCATATTAACTAGTCAATCTTAAGATAACGTAAATAATTTCACGTTTGCCTACTAAGAACTCGTAAAAGTAAAATTATGTTCTTTTTTGGAGCAACTACAACGCTTAAATTAATTCTGACATAGACAATTTAGTGTAATACTCTAAATACCACTAATTAAAAAAAACACGATATTCTTTTATTCAATAAAGTTATGAGTAATTTCGTGCAACTGTCAGAAAATAGTAAGTAAAATATTCCGACAGCTCTTCGAAATATAATTCTTCCTTTTTTAGCCTTTTGAGTATTGTGTGTGTGTGTGTGTGTGATTGTTGATTGAAAAAATAGTTTGTTGAGTTCTTGTTGTTGTGTGGTGTCTGACAAATGAAACGTAGCACACTTGTTGGGAGCTAACCCTTCACCACATGTTATTAAGAAAAATAAACGTACTTTCCAAGAGATAATGCATTTCTTGACTTTTTTTTTCAATTTACAATTTAATGTAATGATTTTCAGTTTACAATTTAGTTCAAGATTCTTTTTTTATAAAAAAAAGTATCATGCATATAAAATTAAATGTTAAAATGCAAATAATATGAGAAAATATCAAGTTAGGAGGAAATGCGGAAAAGAAAATTGCTGAGGCGAATAAATCACTACTGCAACTAAATAAGAGAAAATTGTGTACAAGAGTCTAGCTTAATTATCTTCATGATAACTTTCTCTCTCTATAGATATTATGTTACTTCTTACAACTGTCAAGACGTGTTTCCTGGTCTCATTTATTTTTGAGTTCAACAACAATGTTCTATTCTTCTTGTAACTATAAGCAAGTTTATAATTTCTTTTGGCAAAAGTCCCAAGGGATATTATGTTACTTTTAACGGAAAAAAGTGTTAAGAGTACCCCAAAGCATTCCATATGAATTACTTACATATCAGCAAAAAAAGTAAAATAGTAATAATAGTTCCCGAGATATAGGTCTTGATAAAGACCTGCCTTGTCATTGTGCCATACGCTACAAGAATAAAGTACAAAGCGGGAAACTATGCTCTCTGGAGACTGGCAATATAGAGAAATGGATAGATTCTAAGAATGAGCACAGGTAATCTCAGAAGCCAAATTATCAGTGTTGCGAAATTCTTGAAAGGTTGTCATTAGCTCCCAAGTGATCTATTAAGAAAAAAACTGACATAAGATCATTCTGTAGAAATCATGAACTAAGAGAAGGAACAAAAAAAGATTTGTCTTTCATGTTGTAAAGAAAGAGATAGATAAGAAATCGATTGTGGGGATTTATTTCTTTAGTTAAAATTTTTATACTGATCGTAAAAAGTTTACGATATACTTAGCGAAAAATATTTTCTGATATCAAAGAAATAATTCCATTATATGCTTAGCTCTTTCATATGATATCTTCATGCTAACATTTTTCAAATTTTTGTTTTATGAATGTCCTTAATTTTAGGACTTAGAAATAGATATTTTATCATAAATGTATTAATAAGTAGTTTATCAATTCTCAATTTCATCTCCAGAAGTAGGGATTCGAAATTATCTTTTTTATTAATTTTTTTCTTTTCCTTGTTTTTCTAAAAAATTGTGATATGTTAGAATCTATTTTTATACTTCTTGTGGATATATGAAACAATGAATTGAAATAAAATATTTACCACAGAACTCAAATACATGTGCAAAAAAGTCAATTATAATTCAAATAAACAATAACAAACTAAATGTAACATTCATTATTTAAAAATCATTTTTTCAGAGTTAATACTTTTATTAGTAATAAATTATGCATTCTAGCTAAGAATCTTACCCTTTTTTAAAAGAATTTTTTGACTGATTCAACATTTTTCTTCACTCTCATTTGGGGAATCTAATATATATGTATAATTAATTCACAACCCCTTATTTAATTTTCATGTAGATAATTCTGATACTGTAACTTCAGCATGTCAAGGAATTTTCAGCACTTCATAGTTAAAAGATTGCACAATGCGTACAAGTATCAGAATATTACTCGCTATTATATACTCAAAAAACCCTTTTTTAGTTTAAGGAATTAAATATTTTAATTAAAGGCTTTCTTGAAATCTTCGTTGTTAGTTTTAAATCTACAAAAGACCACATGAATTCTGAATTCTATTTTAAAGAAAAAGTAGGAAATAACATTAATAAAGGAACTGTTGTATCCCTTTAAGACTCGACCCACACGATCGTGCGGGTTAGATATTCTTATACGTTTTTGCTTCTGGAATAGGCATATGTACGAAAATCACGAATCTAACGATTGAGCTGGTTTGCAGAAAGTGAAAAGTGTCACTTTTCAACAACACAGATGATGGTTGTGGTCCATGTTTCACTTTCAGCTGGTAAATCTTTTCAACAAAAACACATCTTTTTATCTGTCATAAAAAGGTAATTATCAATCTATTTCGAATTGCTTGGATACAAATGATTGCATTAATGTTTAAATAATTGTAAAATAGAAAAAAATATCAATTCTACTCTATTAGTGTTGCTTGTAGGACTCGGGATTTCGTAACCCGCACGGTCGTGCGGGTTGGGCGTTACTTGAGTCACTGCAGCTGTAAAGGTAAGTACTTACCATGCGAATTTTCTTTTCTGTTGCAATAATTCTCATGAAAGTCTACATGAAAATGATATATATATATATATATATATATATATATATATAGTTTTATAATTAATACCAAATTTTCTTGGGGGTTGCCATGGATGAGTCCCTTTTTTTCTTTCTCTCTCTCTCTTTTGCAATTAATTTTCTTTTTCATACATTTGTTGAGGAGTATGTCTATTGTATCCTCTCCACAGATATGTGCATCCATATCTCTCCCCCCCCCCCCCAAAAAAAAATCTGGGTTTTCTGGTGGGAGTTAGTATGGTGTTGTTTAAATATATATATATATATGTCGGGGGGCTCCAGGCCTGCTGGTAAAATGAGGAGAGCATCATCTCTATAATAACGTCTTTATTTTGCTTCAATCACATAAAATCCAGCATGGCGGCCCTTTGGCGCACAACCGAGTAGAAAAATAATCAACACTTCAGCGAGGAGTCACCAGCTAAGCCTTTTCGAGTATGCTTTCTTTTTCGTCAACTCTCGCTCCAACTTTAAATAGGCTTATTTACCCACAATTCCTTACGCAATGGTAAGGAGTTCGCTCTATTTTTATTTATTACTTACTTAATTTTGAAGCTTAACTTTTCAAATCTGATACATATATATATATTAAATAATAAAATTTTCTGATACATTTTACTATTTTTCATGAAATAGTGTGTTAACTTTTTACCAAAAGCGTTTTCAGGTGTCTAAAAGGAGAAGAATTCTCACAGAAGAAATTTTGCAATTGATGAATAAATCAGATTGAACTTAGATCACAGAACTTAGTGATCTCCCGGATGATGACAATGCCACGAACAAAACATATGAATCGCGTATACTGGAAGGAGAATCAAGTTCAGATGAGAGAGATGATGAAAAACATGGGAATATTTGAAATGGAAAGATAATTATGGATAATGGAAGATTATTCTTTACCATAAAAGTCTCTTGAACACATTCATTACATTGATTTAGCTGTTGCAAATTCTTGGTTTCTGTGCAGACAAGATGCAATATCAAATAAAATTCCTTCAAAAATCCAAATGGATCGCTTAAAATTTAAGTTAGAGATCGTTGAAGTGTTATCAGCCTCTACACCTACTAAAAAAAGTTTTTTAACAGATAATGGAGATAACAGTGTTGTAATTCCACTCACAAAAAGATCGAAGCATTATAATACATCTACTATACATGTATTGGCTTTTATCCTGGCCATTCCAGGATAAAGGCTTGACATGTATAGCCATTTTTGATGTGTTGATGACATTTCAAGGCCTCGCAAGTGCATATTTGAAAACTACGAAAACAGTTCGAAAATGGTTATTTATACTTGTCAAAAACAAAACAAAAGAGATTTTTACAGTAAATAAATAATGAATTAATAAAAGAGTTAATTAATACATCAATAATTTCCTTATTTGTAACAATTTCAGTTGTATTAAGATTGTTTCTTCTATCAATTTATAGAGCTAAAAATGTATAACTCGTAAAATTTCATAGATGACCTGTTTCACAGATAACGCCCAACCAGCACGATCATGTGGGTACCATCAACGTTCCAGGGGGAGGGGAGGGGTATTTTTTTTTATTATTTTTCCCAATGTCATTGGGGTCCATATAGTTTTAATAACCAGAAGAATTTAATATTTGAAGATAAAAATAATTTGGGTCTTAAAGGGATAGTACCTGAAAAAATTATTTGAAAAAAAGCACATTGTTAAGAGGTAGAAATGTAAATATTAATTAGAAACAAGATATTCTCGGAATAGCATATCTCTAGGCTAGAAGAATTTTTTTTCCGGATCATAACTTATTTAATATTATTAAAAAGAGATTCACAAAATTATTCATTATTGTTCAAAAAATCGTTTGAAAGTCGGTTTTGAATCAAAAATATTCATTTTTCCAAACCGTTGAAAATTCACTGTTGCACTCCATGTTATTTGAAAAACATGGAAGTATGTTAAAATTTCAAGTATTTAATATACTTGTGCACTTTCTAATATTTTGAACGTGTATATGATTTTAATATACACTAACAAAATAAAAAAGTAAATTTCATTTAAGCTGCATATACATTAAGCCCTCAAACAACTGATCAAATAACAAAAAATAATTTTAATAAAATGTTCAAAAAATCTTAAAGTAAAATGTTTAAAAATTATTCATTACATATTGAGCGATACGAGAATTGTTTGTTGTATTTCCACTTAACAAATACTTCGAATTTTTTTAGTGAAGAAAACGGATATTCTTTGAACCATCATGTTAGGTATATATAATTTTTCTCTTCTTGCTTTAATTTTAACATAAAAAAATTAGAAAATAAACACTTAAAATACTGATTTTTTCATCAGTGTGAGATGCAGCAATTATTTTACAACAAAATAGGATGGTAAAAATAGTAGCTTCTCCAGAACAGGCTATCCCAACCGAAAATTTAAATATGTACTGAACATAAATCTTCCTCTGATAAGTTATTTTTGAAACTCTAGCTTAGATTCTTTAAATAAAACACTCTATACAGTATAAAAAATATAAGCGATACACAATTTCCCCCCTTCATATAATTGCACTGCTAGTTTCAGAAACTTAGAATGTAAAATGAAGACATTTTATTTGGATTCGACAACAATTTCGACATGACATTTTGAAAAATATTTTGCTTTTTACATTTCGCTCCGTTCTGAGGAAATTGGACTCTTTCTGGAAGACGCTATAAACGCTACTTCCGCCGTAAATCATTCAAATAACGACATGAACTACGAGGAAAGCTTCCGCCTAAAAAAACTCATTACGTTCACATACGTAGGATCGTCATAGGTAAGCTTACGACATGTAGTATTTGTATGATGAAAGCCATCTTGTTATTGAAGCATCCTCTCAATCATGAATGCTATAACGATCACTTTAGTCTAAAAGTAATCATACATCAGAATAAAAATGATATAGCATATATCTTTAGAAATTCCCCAAAGGATTTCTTAGAGACTAAAGATTAAATTTGAATGTTATTTTAAGTAAATTAAGCAGTATTCATTTTTTTAGAATTGAGGATCTAAGGAAGGGATAAAAAAGATACTTTTTAGAGACGCATGAAGTATTGATGAATTGATTCGTGTACTAAAAATAGATTTCTGTTTCAAAATATTATCAATTGAAGCTCCTTATTCCTTAATATTTTTGCTTCTTTTGATAAACAAATTCAAAATATAACTAAGAAATTTGTAGAATTCATGTAAAATAAGTTTTAAAGATTTAGCTTCGTTTCCAAGGTAATTTTTTAAAATAGGTACACAGGACATTCTTTTGTTATATATTTCATCTTTAATTATTAAGAAATATGCATTTTTAAAGAAAATAGCTGTTTCTTGTTTTTTTATCAAAAAAAATTATAAAAAACAAACTCAAAAAGACATAGAACTCCAGGTGTTAAAATCTGCAACTTTTGTTCAATATTAATAGAATTCAGCATAAATAAATTGTGGAATGTATTTATATTATGCACTGTTTTTCGAAAGATAGTTAAAACTTTCCTTGATATTAAAACATATGACTGTTTTTGGATATAACTAAATTGCTGTTTGTGATTTAAATTTTTAATGAAATTCATAAAATATCTATTTAGATTTAGATATAAGATAAAAAAGCTACTATATATACACACACACACACATATATATATATATATATATATAGAGAGAGAGAGAGAGAGAGAGAGAGAGTTAGTTAGTTGAAATGAATCATTAATATCCAAGAAAAATATTTTTGATTTTTGCAGCCCCATCATTCTAAACCGATGAAACACTCCACATATGTTTTAATTGTTAAGTTTTGAAATAAATTATCAAAATAATCCAAAACACAATGTGTGATTTATTTTACCTAACAAAAGAACATTGTTTGGAAATAATGTGACTTTTATGAGAAAAATTTTGAATCGTAGAAACTATTATGAGCATGAAAAAAAAAGTATTTTGAGAAAACTTAATGTAATCACGACGAAAGAGCTAGGAAATGTACTGTTTCTTAATAAGCTAAGGGTATTACATGATACTAAAATAGTCCTACTACAACTATAGGACAACAGTATTCCGATATTACATATTTTGTAGTTAATGATTTTAAACTGTTATAGTAGCTTTTTTTAAACAAAAAATTGTTTCATCGAAAATTTTTCTTGTTTGAATGTGTGACCTGAAAAATTAACAACTATAAAATGTGATAAAAGAGTACACCAAAAATTAATTGGGTTTATTGTGTTTTAAGTATTTTAATTCAGTAATTCAAGCACTGAATTTCAGTCTCTTATTAAATATTTTTTTCATTTAAGTAAATTCTGAGATTTAGTTTCAACTTTATAACACTCATGAAGATGAAAAAGTTACAAAAGATTGACTCATTTACGTCACTCGCATATTAAAATGCATATTTTTATTCATATTATAACTATCTGCTTTAAAATCATCACAATGAACATCTAGAATAATTAAAATACTTTACAGATGAATTTTGTGGGATGTAATTTTTAAAATAGAAACATACTTCGGCTGTATATTGCAAAAACTACATTATAAAATTATCTGAAGAAGATAAAATTGTAAATGTTTTTAAATGTATATGTACTTCGATTTATGATCATAAAAAGGAAGTTCAAATGGATTTTAAAACCGGAAGAGTCAAAAAACATATTTTATTTAAAAAATGCATAATTTTTACAAAAAATTTATATTTGAATAATTATGCAAATACTGCAAGATATTTGGCTAAGATTCTCTTGGACTGAAAGTTTACGAATCAAAATTTGATTCAACAGTTACTATCAAAGGTAGGAAATAAGAATGCCTCTTGATGTAATTCACAAAGTCTTTAATTTAACCATCCTACCATAATCGAATTTTATGAAAAAGAAATATTCAAAGTGACCAAATTTGTGTGTGTACGTTTAGATGTTAGAAAGAAAATAAATCTTCAATTCATTACTCTTTTAAAAACGTCTGACCCATGTACACTAGTGTGCAAGAATTAATCAACTTCTCAGATTGAGAAGAAAATTGCAGAAAAATATCAACTGGGTGACATATGAAATTCATACAACAGAGGCACAATGTAGTACTTAAAGGTAGATGAAAACACAGTAGATAAAAAAAAGTTATACGCACACATTATGGATCAAAGCAGAAAAAGGCTTCATTGACAGAATGAAGTTAGTAACAAACATTACTTGATAATATAGAAGAACAGCAAATCAAGTCTATTACAAAGATACACAACCTCCCCTAACAGAAAGGATTGCATGACACCGTCTGTTCATATTCAATACCAAATTATTCAAGAGTTTTGCGGTAAGATTTCCCGCTCTTCAATTAGCGCCTGTTTTCCCTGCCTGGTGTTCTCAGGAGCATAAAATCGTGCCAGGCATCTCCTTCTGCATGCCCCCACATGTCCAATGAAATTTAAATCAAGGAAGCACACTAGTCAATACATTCTGCATGTATCCTTGCTTTCTAAAAGGTCTTCAAAAGCAAAAGTCTTGTGTGAAAGTGTACTGTCCTCCCACAAAAACAAAGCTTCGACCAATTGCACCTCGGAACAGAAACATGTATGGGAGCATAATTTGATCGCAGTAACAATGTCCGATAAGTGAGCCACTGTCGAAAATATGGAGCTCTTTTCATCCATTCAACGTAATGCCTCTCCCCACTCAAACACTCCAGGATCACTACAACAGTCTCTTTCCCTGATGTTAGTGGGATGAAACCATGTCCCTACCTACCTCCATATAAACTGATAATGAGATTTGTTTCTCACTTTGAAATGACTCTAATCAACAAACAGAATGAGACTGCATTGATGAGATGTCCAGTCTCTAAGTTCTTGACACTAATGTAAACAGTTCCATCAAGGACTGCTGTTAGTAGTATCCTGCATTCAGGATGACGGGTGAATGGGTATTCTTTATGTTGACATCTGGCTACAACAGACCGTAATACCTATCTCCAGTTGAAACACGCAGCTGCTGAGAAATTTTGCCCAATATACTATCTCGGTCTCCATTTTTGTAACTTTTGGCGATATTGGCCGTTCACAGCCCTTTGTTTATGGCAAACGGATAAAAGCTTCGGTTAAGACGACTGGTAATGTCCAGTGGAATGAATGTGTCGGGATCAACAAATCACTAACAAAGAACTTACCGTTTCACCATATATACAGTGTGTCCCCTAATACCATGTACAAACTTGTAGGGGAGGTAGAGAATATCTTGAGGAGCCATAACTACATAGAAAAGCATGGGCGGAAACGTAAATCTAACGAGATAAAGAGACACAAAGACAATAAGGCCACAAAACAGAATGTAGCGTAAAACGCTGTATTTAAATAAAAACAATAATAAATTAAAAGTATGACATTAAAGCTTCACAAGACACCAGCATGACATGGATTGACGGACATGTTTGAAAATACCGGGTGTTTCACGGATCGTAGCATCAGCAATGGATGTTCATGCCACCAGGTCCATTTCAGAATTGATGGGCATCTCGTCAATCCTGGCTCTGAAAGATTTATGTTCCGCCAGGTTCTGATGCACCCGAGCGAACGCTTAAAGTTTCGGTTTCAATCTCGCTGGATATCTTTTCCCGTATAACCGAAGAGCAACACGTCCATTTCCGTTTGCTAGGCCATAGATGAAGTGGATATCCGCCAACTCGGCGTCCGTATAACGATTCATGTTCATTGCACGCTGTCCATATCTGAAAGGAGCAAACCACATAAAAAAACCGACCTTTCGAGCTCACGTACAGCGTCACCTATTGCTTTCCGCCCATGCTTTCCTATGTAATTACACTGGTGTGCAAAACTTAAGCAACAGGGGGATTTATTGCCATAACTTCAAGAAAAATCATCTGAGAGACATGAAGTTCTGAAATGAGGGAGAGTATTATGTACTTAAAGGATGACGAAAGCATCGGCGGTGAAAAAGGAATACAACGCATACGGTATGGAATCAAACAAAAACAAGCTTTATTGAACTCTTAGTATCGTGACTCATGATTGTCTATCCAACAGGAAGAACAACAAGCAGATGTTCCTTAATATGGTATATGCTCTCCCCTTACTACAATGGTTGCTTCGCACAGTCTCCACATACTCAGAACCAGCTGGTGCAACATTTCTTGAGGTAGGAGTGCCCATTCCTCAATCAACATCTGTTTGAGTTGTTGCTTGTTCTCCGGATGATGTAAGCGTGTGGAAATACGTCTCCCCAACGCATCCCACACATGTTCGATGGGATTTAAATCTGGGGAGCACGCTGGCCAATCCATTCGAGTGATATCTTCTCTTTCCAGCAGCTCCTCAACAGCAAGAGTGCGATGTGGATTGTGCATTGTCATCCATCCCTCGGAGAAGACGCACATGGGGAAGAAGGACCTCCTCACAATAGCGATCCTGTCAATAGCGATCCCCGGTTACAGACCCTCTGTCGAAAATGTGAAGCTCAGTTCGCCCGTTCAGCATAATGCCTCCCCAGACAAGAACTCCAGGACCACCGTAACTGTGTCTTTCCTTGATGTTACTGGGATAAAACCGGGTCCCGATCTCTCTCCAAATCAAAACGCGTTGAGAATCGCTTCTGGTACTGAACCGACTCTCATCCGTAAAGAGGACATGACTCCATTGATCAGGTCCAGTTTTTGTGCTCTCTGGCACACTGTAAACGGTGGCTTTGGTGGCCAACTTTCAACGGGAGGCAGCGTTCAGGACGGCGGGCGAACAGGCTCCCTTTGTGAAGGCGTCTGGCCACCACTTGTCAACCCGTTGCTGTACAGAGTTTCTGAGCAATGGCGCTTGCTGACTGCTGTCGACCTCTTTTCGCCCGCAGGATGATATATCGGTCATCCCCTGCAGTTGTCGTCCTCGGGCGGCTACCACCAACCTTTCTAACAGCTGTACCAGTGGCTTGGAACGCTTTTCAAGCGCGCGAAACGACACTTTTGTTGATTCCGAACTCTGCAGCTACACTGGTGTCAGTACGCCCCTCCTCCAGCTTTCCGATCATTCTTCCACGTGTGAAGTCGTTCAGGTGATTTCTTCTAGCCATATTTCACGAACTGACTCACTGGCACTTGCAGCGAATATGTTGAATTGCGTCTCCGTCCTTCATTTTATTCTACTGTTGAGCAGCGCGCGCCGACATCACGCGTTTTGCGTACGCTCACGTCGCTTCTGACGTTTTGTTCCTGATATTTGCATACGCATGACGTTTCTACTGACTTACGTGTTCACTGTACTGATCTCCAGACCTCCTTTTCTGCAATTTCATGGCTATCTGCTAAATTTTTACATTGCTGCTTAAGTTTTGCACACCAGTGTATGTCTCCTCACTATGTCCTCTACCTCCCCTCCAAGTTTGTACACGGCATTCGGGGACAACCTGTATACACCACTTTTGATTACTCACAGTGGATGCACGTCAGCAGCAAATAAAATTAACCATTTTTTAAATCAATGTTCTCAGGCACCAAGTCATAACGATTTTATCTTCATTGAAATCTTATAAATAAACTACTTTTCCCATTATGTTTTTAAGAAATCAACGCATGGAAAGACCGTTCTCTTTCTTTTTATATACTCCAGGTATGAGCTTCGCATTCACTATAGTTTTGCTTCTGGCAAGCTCGTTGGTCTAGAAGAAGGGTAGTCATAATGCAGTAAATAAGTCAGAAAATAAAAAGAAAACACAGGTCGAAGTAATATAGCTACAGTAATGCATTAGTACACTCATAAGCCTAAAGAGAAGGTCTAAATTCTGACTGTTACCTTGACACTAATATGAGCCCGAGGTAGAAGAGGGGTCATAGTCGGAAACTCTCGTCTCGATATTATTTCTGTCGAGTAAAGTAGTAGGTTCGATTCCATAAAAGGTTTACTGTGTAGAAGGACTGAAGCATATTAAATGTTTCGTCACTCAGCCTTCACGTTGGCTTAAAGAGGAAAGTGAGAAGTCAGCTTAGGTGCTTTCATTTTTGACCGTAGTTCAATGTTACGAGTTTCGTTCATTCGTGTTGCCTTTAATAAAAAATTAATTAACATTATTTTTAAGCATTTATATGTGCATGTACGGGAATGTGTATGTATGTATGTGAACATAAGATCATTAATAACATACTAAATTGCTAAAATATATACTTAATATGTTCTAACGAAAAAAATATATATATATATATATATATATATATATATATATATATACTAATTTACTTAACCCTTTAACGGGCACAAAGCTAAAATACTCTTTTCTGTGATAAAGTACTTGATAAATGTAATGTTCTCATCCTCTATAAGCATTATTTAGACACAAAAAAAATATCTGATCAGTAGTTTTTTTCCTGGGTGATCCATCATTATAGCAATCACTCTCATCATACGTGTGTGGCTGCTGTAGCCGAGTGGTATAGGTATCGGACCATGGCTTGCCTTGTCACGAGTTCGAGCCCAGTACCAATAAAGATTCGTCTTGTAGGGCAGCGATGCACGTCAAATCTGTCGAGAGCTGAAACGTCCTCCCGTTGGTGTGGTGTAGTAGTTAGGAGAGAGGGTGTCAGCTCAGTTGTCTACGTGATTCGTTGCCAAAAGCCTTCGTGTAGCTGAACAGTGCGACGTTAATATTCAATCAATCTCATCGTACGTGCACAAAAGTGCTTGCGTCATGAAAGAAAAGAGGAAATTGAGTTACACACACGGTAAAAGCCCAGGCTAAGGGGAGGGGAAAGAAACAAAAAAGTCAAAGTAGTTTCGAAAAAGAATAATAGAAGTGCTGATTTTGTGAAGGGAAGGGAAAATTTATAAAAATAGAGAAAGCCCGTGCAACGCCGGGACATGCAGCTAATAATAGAACAATTGTACAATATAGAACACTTACTAAAACGTACATTGAAATTGGTATATATCCACATTTTATATTTTATATAATTTTGGTATTTTATATAGTTTGTCAAAATTATCACTGCCCTTCTTCGGCTGTAAAGAATTATCATTAAACTGCAAATGTGAAAGGATATATACGAAACATCTCATTGACATTTGTTGAGATATATACTCATCAAGTAAATCAGGAGAATTTGACCAGTAGTCTCTATAGCTAGGCAAGCGCTTGATTCCCATAATCTTCATCATAAGTATCACTATTATTAGAGGCTGCTGGTAAGATCTGATGGCAATTCTTCAAATATAGCAAGAGTCTCTTGAACAAATAAGTTTTTCTAGGCATTGTTACACAAATATACTCAAATTCTACTTTACGTTGATAACAATAATAAAAATCAATGTACAGTAATCATATAAAACGGAAATGCTAATTAAAAATATATACACATCTATAAGTAAAAAGTATTAAAAGTATCTTATGCGTCTCAATAATATGCAAACGTTTTCTCCAAACAGAAAAGCTATAATGAAAGATTTTCGATCCCAAGATTCTCGTATCACATATTGTAAACAAAGTTTGTTTATATTTACCACCTCAACATTCTCACGTGATTCTAAGTGCTCTCTCTCGAGTAGAGGAAGAGCAAAAATTTCAAGGTCATTTTTCTATTCTCAGTGGGCAGGGGATAGAGCCTCTATCCACATATAAAAGCTTTCCGAAAACCTAAATAAAAACTTTTTTTTCATTGCACATTTGCTTAATTCATTCAGATGAGAGTAAAGTATTTTTAAGACATGTGGAAATTTTTTTCAAAGATCAGAAATTTTATTTATTGCGATCAAAATACAATTTATATATTTACACCAAGAAAAATGTTTTTAACTACCCATCAGAGGACATAAAATTCAAAAAAAGGTATCGTGCTGCCATCTGTATTGATTTTTATGCGTTTCAGCTTCAATTAACGCATGTGGATAGACTGAATATCCACCACCGACTTGGAGAAAATATTTTTAATATGTGGCTAGACCTATTAGACACTGCCTTCGAAAGGGTTAGTTCAAAGCAACATGTAAGTATATAGCAAGACATTACGGGTCAACTTGGCCATGTATATATGTATATACGAAGTGTAACACAAAAAAAACGAGACTGGTCCAAGAAATCATTGTACTTACAGAATCACACAATTCTTTATGACATTATCACCTTTAAAGAAGTCTGCTTCAGAATTCAAACACTTCTGCATTCAGCGCTGCCATTACTGGTAACAGTTTTGGAACGAGATTTGTAGATCATACTGGAAATCCTCCGTGTTTTTGTCTGAATCTCCTCAACTGAGGTACAATGGATTCCCTTTAAGCAAGGTTTTTAACTGTAGGAAATTTAAAAAAAAGTCCCATGGAGCTAAATAAGGTGAATTAGGAGGATACCCCATCACAGTAATGTTATTTCAGGTCAGAAACTGCTTGACAGATAGGACTGTGTGAGCAAGTGCATTGTCACACCATCCATCACTCCACAACTGTGGCCTTTTTTCCCTAATTTTTTTACGAAGTCTTTTTAGTACTTCAATGCAGTAGTGTTGATTAACAGTCTGACCATTGGGAACCCACTCAATCATTACAATTACATTAATGTCGAAGAAGACAATTAACATTACCTTGAATTTTGATTCTGACATGCGTGCTTTTTCGGGTCTTGGGGATCCTGGAGACTTCCACTGCATCGACTGGCGCTTACTTTCTGTGTCATAGGTAAAATTCCATATCTCATAACATGTTACAACAGATTCCAATTAATTTGTCTCTTTTGCAATGTGTTCTAACATGTCTACACACACATCTTTACTGCACCGTTTTCGGTCATCGAACAGAAATTTGGAACAGCCTTCACACAAATCTTCCTCGCGAGTAATTCGTCTGTTAAAATGCTTCGAACAGCTTCCCTATCCAAGTGACTAACTCTGTCACTGCGCGAACACTTAGTCTTCGGTCATCCCGGATCACATCACGAACATTGGCTATGTTTTGGTCTGTAATCCCTCATCTTGGGAGTCCAGCATGTTCATCATCTTCCACACTATCCCTTCCCCCAGAAAACCACTTCGAACACTCATGTACGAGGCAAAGTTTTATTTCCAAAAGCCTCAGTTAATATTTGAAAGGTTTCTGTAACTGATTTCTTAAGTTTCACAAGAAACTTGATATTGATTCACTTTTTAGTTTTTGCATTAGATATTTCTCCGTTGGAATGCATTTGTACATGTTCATTCAATGACGCAGTATTTCCAACTGGTGAGATCAGTTAAAACAAAACTGGCCACATGGATAGAGGAGATGTGTGGTAAGACTTTGCCAAAACATTTTTTGCCAACTCTACTCTTTTTTCAAGCTACATACTTAGTCTCGTTTTCTTGTGTCACACCACGCGCGCTTTCCTTAGAGGTCTTGTACATCAGTGTGAACAAATAAGTTTAAATCCTAATAACGATATATGCTTCAGAGATTCCACGTTGAAATTAATATGTTTTGATATGTGTAATCAATAGAAATACGATACGTATACAAATATCAGAAGTATAGGAGCCTAACATCAGAGATATGCCGTGAAAGTTTGTAAACCGCTTCGAGTCAGCGTGAGCAGTTCCGGATAACTTAAAAATATGGAGAAAGAACGCTCTCCCTAAAATATGCTACACGTGAAACTAAGATTGTACGTGCAATATGTCAATATGAAACCATCAGAAGGGTTTTCAGGGTGTAGTCGATAGAGTAGAATTGGTAGAATAGATTCAGTAGAATAGTCGATAAGCTTGAGGAGGGACATAATTTCAACATTATCAAAAGTGTTGTATTACGAGCTTAGAAAGCGTTCCAAAGAATAGATTTAAGTTTAGGAAAAGTTAAGGGTGGTTGGCTAAAGCATCATACTATAAGTCATGACTAATATATCGTCATAAAGGCGAAAGGATCAAAAACTGAGAGAGAACAACATTACTAAAAAACTATGTATGGCAAATGGTCAATAGTTATCTCGGTTTATAGTGATCAAATGCCTTCATAAAGGAGGCTTTTTACACTCTTTTCTAAAGGCTGCAAACCATTGTCAACCTATTTTCAGTTTAACAAAAGATTCCTCTTGCCAGTTGACATAGAGAGAGATAAGGACATGCTTTCATCCCCCTGACACCAATCAAAGAGACCTCCGAGGTACCTGTGCGGAGAGACATTATGCTGAACGTACTGGTGGAGCTCCACATTTTCGAAAAAAAGTTCACCTACCCGAGAACCATTTTTATTCTCCGCCACATGCATCTGCTCCGTGGTGTCATTTGTCCAGGCGTTATTTTGATACAAGTCAATGCACCACCACACAGGTTCCAAGCTGCTCAGGAATTTCTAGAAAGTGAAGATATCCGTCAAATGGATTGACTAGCGTGTTCTCCTGTTTTATAAATCTCATCTCCAATGGAGAACACCTGAAAATTGATTCAAATACTCGTTGAGAAAAGAGAGCTCTTCCTACAAGGACCGTGGGATAATATGGTGTTGTTTATGGACAGACGGTGCCACGCAAGCATTACAGTTAGGTGAAGTCATGCACTTTACTACGAAGCTTTGATTTGTTATTATCCACTTCGGATTGCCTTATTGGGCAAGTAAAATCCAAACTTCAATTTTTATAAAAATATTATACTTAATTACTTCCAAATAATAATGCTGTAGTTACTTATTTAATACAGAAAAATTCAAATAATATACAATATTCTATAAGTTTTGCTTAGAACATGATTATCCTGCTAACTTTATATATACAGACATTTATAAAAATATAATGTAAGTAATAGATTATCACAGTGTTTATATTCTACACTTTCAACTTTTCCATTTTCTCTCTTTTTAACAAGCTTTCATTAGCTTCACCTGTATGTAACAAAATCTTTGAACTCGATTTTTACCCACTTTAAAAGGTCAGATAAATTTGAAATTTTGCACACTTCTCAAGGACTAATGACAAAACTAAAATTTAATAATTTTGTTCCATTCTCTTTATCAGGATCATCAGGATTAACGATTTCCCATTTCCAGATTTGGTGATTCATTCCACGTACCATTTCCAAATTTGGCGACTAAAAGATTAAGTTATAGCCCTAAAGCCAAAACGCTCATGGTTAGTACAAATAGGGATCTTTTTAGTGAAAAATATCATTGATTTTACACCTTTTTCCGCATTAAATAATTCAAACTTAGAACTTCTAGATTTCCTTCAGTTGTCTGATCCTACATTTTGTAAGCCATGCCGTATCGACGCACTGATAGGATGCCAATGGGTATTTCCGATTCTAAAAAAATGACGCATTTAGGATTAATTCATCAATGAATAAATGATAGTTTAAAAAACAAAAAAAAAACAAAAAACAAAAACACGCTTTTATAGTAGATCAAACTAAAAAATGAAAAATAAAATACAGTTTGAAAAAACTAATAAACACGCTTTTATTGTTAATCGAACTAAAAAGTAAAAAAAATAATTCTTAATATATGAATAAAATGATTAACGAGAAAATTAATGTCATTGTGGTAAAAGCGTGGGGTGCTTTGTACTACATTTTTACACCAACTCTGCATTTCGGAACAGAACTGGTAAGAAATTATAACAATTAATATTAAGCACCCCACGCTTTTGCAACAATGACATTAATTTCCTTGTTAATCATTTTATATTAATTATTTTTTACTTTTTAGTTCAATTAACTATAAAGGCGTGTTTTTTTAGTTTGTTTAAACTATAATTTATTTTAAATTACATTATTTTGTTTGTCTTTTCAATCCACAGTACACATTTTCCCTCTTCTGTTACCTAGTTCTATTTTTTTTTTTAATTTTATGATTTCGAAATTTTAATAATGTTTTTGAGATCGTGTGTTCTTTTTAATATTTTTCTCTTAGCTACTATTTCCATTTATGTAATATTCCTTTAAATTTGAATTACTTTCCTAATAGAATATTGTATGAATACTTGTGCAAATTTTTTGGGCATAACTGATTTTCACTTTTAGTTTTTGTTCTTTATTACTTTTTTGCATTATTATCATAAATTTTCTTCTGAAAGGGAAAGGTTAGGATTCCATAAAACAAAAATTAATTCTATTTCACTGCCCAAATTCAGTGACAACTTTAGAAAACATAATAGTCTAGCATTCTGGTTCAATGACTTTTGTTATAATGAGTTTCAAATGTTTGGTTTTAAATTTTAAAATTTCAGCTCCTTCTAACAGATTAGGAAGATATGTAGTACTACACCATCATTTTTTTTTATTTGTTATATATATACTGGCCATTACAAACCCGCCCCCCTGGGGTTTTCTAGCTATTTAGCTTTTAATGTATTGAAAAATATTCCTATGGATTTTGCCTCTTGATTTAGAAAGGACTGAAGTTGAATTTCTAAAACGGAAGTACATTTATTTTTTACGCTTCCGTACGCTCTCCCTTTCGGAGTCTATTTTCGCAATTGCCCTTTTTAGCGGATCTTCATAGCGGGAAAAAAAATAATTGCCAAATTTCAAATATGCAGATTTAATAACTCAAAAACTGGAAAATTTTTTACGCATAAGATCCTTGTGAACTAAACAACCCCCTTGGAAGACAATTCCAGGAAAACCCTTTCTTAGCGGATCTCTATTCTAAAGAAGAAACAGGCTTCCCAGACTTCAAGTCTGTAGATGTAATAGTTCAGAAATGGGAATTTTTACCTTTAAAAAAGCCTTCTAGGGGGTTGTTTTTCACTAAACCCATTTGTTCTTGGCGTATCTCTACTCAACAGGAAGAATATGTTCACCAAATTTTCCATTGGTAATTTTAATAATTTAAAAACTGACAATTCTTTTTTTTATCTATAATGTTTCTGTCACCCTCATCAACCCCTCTGTAGAGGTCTATATTCACAAAATTCATTCTTAACTATTCCCTACTCAACGGAAAGAAATAGGTTTCCCAAATTTTAAGTATGTAAGAGTAATAACTCAGAAACGGGAATTTTTCTGTAACATCCTTATAACTTCCCTTGTGAATCACTTTTCCTCAAACCCATTCTTAGCGGATTTTTACACATATACAAACACACACAAAACAAGCACGCAAAATTTCGTATCCGTAGGTCTAACAGTTCCGAAGACATAGTGATGTGTGAGCGATGGAATGAATGAGTGAGTCCCTTTTCCCCATTATATAAAAAGATGTATAGTTTCAGCGAATATGATTCAGTGCTATATAGTTTCAGTGAACATGATTCATTAAACTTATCTTGAAGGAAACCAAACAGTTATTTATTTTTCGCTTTTCAGTAATAAATTTTGAAAAGGAATTATCTGTGAGTGATTAATAATTAATTGTTTGGCATATTTTTAGTAAAGAATAGAATTTTTTTTAGTAATTATTAAATAATAATAGTTTTTAATAATTATTTTTAATAAAGAATGAAACTGTAATGCGGGTGAAATTTCAAATATTTCATTTTAGGCATAATGTCCACATTTCACAATTATTTTTTCTAGGTTTCATCAGCCTGAATAAATATTTTTGAATGCAATGGATGGATTAACTTTGTGAAAAAAAATATATCTTCGTACACATACACAAAGTAATTAACGAACTGTGATTGATATCGGAAGAGTTTGCTGCCGAAATTTAACTTTTTTTTAACCTTCTGCGCACATTCTCCTCTCTTATCGAATTTTGAATGGTTAATTATATCCGCAGAGATATCTCTGTTTTTCCAAACAATATTTGCTGATCCCGAAGGGGTAGATTCAGTAGAAATGACCTAAATAGAAAGAAAGGAATAGAAAACTTAAAACGAAACTCTGACGCTCAACCATTTATCGGTTTTATTTCTCTCCTCCGTTTAACTATAGACGGACGAAAGCACATTTACCAACTCATTCTCTGGAGTCATTATTCTCAGTTCGTTGAAGCCGTTATCGCCTTAAAACCTTGCCATTTCCTCAATGTACAAGAGTACATTATAAATTTCCTCCAACGAGAAAAGCCCAATCTTTAATTGCATAGAATAGAGAGCAGCAACCGAACTTTTCAAAAACTCGGAATTCTAACGATCAATAGGCCAGCGTAATTGCTGCCCATTTCCGAGACAGAAATGTGTCCACGTGTTGTCCGAAATATTTTAACGACATTCAATGAGTGTAATTTATTAAAGTATACAGATAATGAGATTAAATGTATTCTATTTAACTTGCGTTATTTTTATGTATTACCAGGACAAATGAAATCCCTGGCAAAATAAGCATATGTTGCTCTCATTTCGCAATTAAGTTGCATATTTCATTGCCAGATTTACTACTTAAGCTCTACCAGGAACATTTCAAAATGTTTGCAGCAGTGCATCGAACATTTTGATAATTACAGTGCATGTTTGTTACGAGTACTTTAGATATTCTAACTTGAATAAATTCACAGAATTTTGCTATTCTCCTCCTGATTAAACTAGTCAAATTGGATTGATGAAGATATTTTTATCAATTTCTAGCGTTATTTCAGAATATACTATTTTTATATTTAATGTCAGGCTGTGTTTTTTCTGAAATTTTTGTAAAAACTTAAATTAACTACACTCATGTCCAAAATTAAAATCACAAACAAAATCTGTGAAAACTGATGAACTGTTTACTGTGTTGTCACGAAATTTGGCACAGAGACATTATAAAATCAGAAAGAATATAGCAACATAACAATAGGAAAAAGATTTAATTGTGAACGGAAAGGGTTAAAAATTGTGAAATCATGAATCAGAGATAAAGCATTTACCTCGGGAAAAGTCTGGCTAATACGGAGTATAACCACTGCAATTGCTTTACAAACCTCAAAACGAGCTGCATACTGTGTATGATGGTGTCAATAGGTATTTGTGGCAACAAAGCTCATTTTTCCCAAAGCGGTATTTTTCATTCTTGAGGGTCCTAGGGGGGAGCCACGATGAGAAAACGCTTTTCCTAAGCCATCCCAAACATATATCAATAGAATTGTGATCCAGAGATCTCTAGGGTCAGTCTATAATGTAAATATCCGCTCCTTCATGAAATTCTTCAACAATGTGAATTCTGTGTGGACGCGTATTATCGTCCATAAAAATGTAGTTAGAGTCCATACCACCCAGAAAACCCTAACATAGGCTTCTAGGATCTTATCCCTATAGAGCTGTGAGTTGACAGTACCCACATCGCAAACGTAAAGTAGTGTACGACTGCCCAACATTATACCACCACACACAACAATTTCTTTGCCACCCAATCTGTTGGTTACTGTTATTTTGGAGTAATGAAAATGAGCTCTACTTTCTCTCCAGGTGAAGACTCGACAGGAATCATTTTGCCTGGTCCATTTCAACTCATCGCTGAAAAGAACACGCCCCCATTCCTATGGTGTCCACAACTGATGTTTTCAGTTCCGCAATAACATGTCTTTCCTATTGGATGCAATCAAAGGGATACCCCAGACTAGACGCAATGCTTAAAGGTCTATTCAAGACGGCTGTAGGATGCTTGCCTGGAAATTCTTCTTCCATACATAGAAGCAAGGTCACGAGTAAACTAAGGAGCCATTGTCCGTCTACAGCGCCATGCGATTAATGTCAAGTAGCGATCCTGTACAGATGTCGATGATCGGCAGTGACCTTGGCCGACCTTCCTAGTGACAGTATCACCTGTTTAGAATTGATTCCATAACAAGATAACTTTCGGGCCACTTTTTACCATCGAGCCACCTCCGCTTGAGACTGGCCAGCTTCAAGCCTTCCAAAGGCTCTTCATCTCAAGGAATCACCTAAACGATTATGAAAAGCAATTCTCTCTGCCAACAGACTAGATTGTTTGTTTTAATGGAATATTCACAAAACTACAGGCAAAATTACCATATGCTTGGACGGTCTGAATCGAGTTGTCCTGCAAAAACTAACGCTAAAAAACATCTTTTCCTATGCTGAAGGTTGATATTGAACTACCCATTTTTCAAAATGTATAAAATACAAATTCTATCAATTTTACTAGATGTATTTTAAAATTATGATGAAAAAAATGTTTGTGACCTTAATTTTGGACATGGTATACATAAAGGTTTTGAAGGAGAAAGAATACATCAACAGCAGAGAGTCGAACTGAACATGAATGACAGATACGGGCAAGTAATACATGCTACTTTAAGTCTATACCATACATTATCAATCGTAGAAGCTGGAAAGAAGATAGCGACATAGTCTCTCAGAACCAGATGGTGGAAAAACCAGATGGTGTTTATATATGAAAATACGTATTTTGAATTAATTAATATTAGAAATATATGTATGGTTGATTAGTGTTAACAAATGTATGTATTGATGCTTGATAGATATTAAATGTACAATTGCAAGATACTGTTATGATTCGTTAGTGATCCTATTTCCATCTCAGGGTGACAGACCATGATGTTAATAGCTGAGAACAGAGTGATGTACAAGAGGAAAAGTGTAATAAACAAAATGTGGATCAAAAATTTGTAATTAGTTAATGATTGTATGGTAAACAGCTTGTGTTTTTTTCCTCCAGACAGGGAGATTTTCCCCTAGCCCTATCTCGAATGGGGTGTACTTGTATGTTATATTATATTAAACAGTTGTACATAAAATGCACTGGTGCAATTGATTAAATTTAAATTAGGAAGTAGGTGAGTTGAATTTTTTGCCCGATGTCACATGAGTGCGTAATTGGTCAGGAATTAGAGTAACTTTAGAATTTTTTGGCAATTTCATGAATCAGTATTAAAACTTTGTATTGTAATTTGTGTCGGGTCAATGAGACCCTCCTATAAATCACGTCTTCTTTACGGGCGGGGGGTAACGGGTCTATCTACGAACTTTCCATTAATCCTCTTGAGGTAAATTTATTCTTTTTAACTGTATGTTCTATTGAAAACTTTCATCTGAAGAAGAAGATGTTATTTATGCAACTGAGTGTTTCTATTTAAGCGTTGACATTTAGGTACGCTAAGTGAGTCGACGAATAGTCGCTGGTTTTTCGATTATTCATAATTGGAGAATAAGTTATAAAATTGAGCTTAAGAATTACGACCGGAGTCTGTACAATTAAGAGCTTTACGGTGAATTATAGCCAGAGTGCTCGAAGAGTAAGTGGAGTATATACTTTTATACTTATACGTTAAGTATCCTTAAGCCGTCCGATTGCTCTTCTAATTAGTTACTTAGTACATTTCCTACCTTTAGTTGTGTAGTTTAAGTCAAAGGGATAATACATTTGAATTTAAAACTTTTGTTATAGCTGATCTTTACTCGAGCCCCAAAACACCAACAGCCGCTAGTAGGTTGTCACAACATTAAACATTATTTCAGCCAATCTGAAACGTTTTTTTAATCAGTAACAGAATGCAGACGTCATCTTAACGTCTTTCTCTATTATGTAAATGGATGGAAAAAAATGCCATCTTCTTCCAACGCAGACTTTTTTTTACCATACTAAGAAGTACACTATAGTAGCATTAGTTTATCCCTTTAAGACCCGAATTGTTTTTATCTTTAAATATTAAATTTTTCTGGTTATTCATACTATATTGACTCCAACGACACTGGCAAAAATAGCAAAGAAACCCCCCTCATCCTGGAACATAGACGGTACTCGCACGATCCTGCGGGTAGGGTGTTTTCTGTGAAATTTTACACTTTTTGGCTCTAAGTTGATGGAAGAAACACGCTTAATTCAACTAAAATTGTTACAGATAAGGAAATTATTGATGCAAAATTAATTATTTTATTGACTCATTATTTATTTTCTGTGGAAATCTTTAAAACTTGTTTTTGTTTTTGATGAGCATAAATATGCATTGCATTCTTCACAACGTGTTTTCGAACTGCTTTCGTAGTTTTCAAATCTGCCCTTGCGAGGCCTTGAAATGTCAAACACACATCGAAAATGGCTATACGTGTCAAACCTTTTTATCGTGGAATGGCCAGGATAAAATGCATGACATGTATAGCAGGTGGATCATAACACTTCGATCTTTTTGCGAGTGGAATCACAACACTGTAATCTTCATCAATAGTTAAAATACTTTTGTTTGTAGGTGGGGAAGCTGCTAACTCTTCAGCTATCTCTAACTTAAATTGTAAGCTATTCATTTTGATTTTTGGAGAAATTTTATTTTATATTGCATCTTGTTTGCACATAAACCAAGAATTTGCAACAACTAAAGCTATGAAATGAATGGGTTCAAGAAACTTTGATGGTAAAAAATAATCCAAAACGTCTTTCTATTTCAAATATTCCATGTTTTTCTTCATCGTTCTCATTTGAACTTGATTCTACTTTCAGTATACGTGATTCATATGTATTGTTCGCAGCATTATCATCATCTGAGAGATCACTAAGTTCTGATCAAAGTTCAATCTGATTTATTCATCAATTGCAAAATTTCTTCTTGTGTGAGAATTCTTCTCCTTTTAGACACCGAAAAAGGTTTTGGTTAAAAGGTAGCACAGTATTCCATGAAAAATAATAAAATGCATCATAAAATTTTATTATTTAAAAAAAAATATTTAAACCACACCATACTAACTTCCACCGGAAAACCCAGATTTTTTTGAGAGGAGGGGGAAGAGATATGGATGCAGATATCTGTGGAGAGGATAAAAA
>BMAV01006338.1:773172-785827 GCA_019973955.1 Trichonephila inaurata madagascariensis
TATGTGATTGAAGCAAAATAAAGACGTTATTATAGAGATGATGCCCTCCTCATTTTACCAGCAGGCCTGGGGCCTGACATATATATATATATATATATATATATTTAAAAATTCTATATGGGAGATATATCAAATTCAGACATTAAAGATAAATGCTACAATATCTATAAGCATAGCAAGCTAACACTTGCCTTACGGGGTTAGAACCAGAGCTGAAAAGCATACACTTGCTGTTTCAAGTATCTCCACAGAAAAGAATCAAATGGCGTAAAATCAAATGAATGTGTAGGCCATTCTACGTAGACACCATTCCCAATGATTTGATGCTAGATTTTCTCGTACCAGCTATTGCTTTAATTTGAAGTCGTATACAGAGATACCATATTGTTTATTGTTGGAACCATATATATATATATATATATATATATGACATGTTTTGAGCCAGAATCAGACTTAGTTTTAAAAAAGGTCTTTATTCTAGAATTAATATATCTCTTCTGTTGCTAGCAGGGAGGAAAAAAAACGCCACGGTGTGTTTTAAGTGGGTTAGCACTAAAACACCAATGGGGTAAGTATCGCGGATTTTACGATTGTACTTGAAAGTTAATGCTGACATATAGGACTATTAAATATAACGATCTAGAATTAGACATGTTTATTGGCTAGGCCATATGTTCGGAAGAAATAAATGGGTGATTAGTTTACTACTTGAAGATGAAATGAAAAATATGAGTTAAGTGCTAGATATTGAATTTCATTTTTAATCTAATTTAATTATCCTTACATTTATATATATATATATATATATATATATATATATAATGTTTATAGAGAGAGAGTTGAATTGGGAATAGTTTTAAATAAAATAGGGTAAACGTCCTGTAGAAGCTTCACAGCATTATGCTCAAATTAATGTCTCCTCGTAAAATATAGGGTTAATTAGTCCATTATTGGAAATTGCGTCCCAAACAATAATTAACCAGGAGCATTATTATAGGATTTCTTAGGTGCTCTGTAGATTACGCATTTTATTGAGGTAAAAACATGCGTTATCCATTCGTATAACATTTTCCAGGAACGTTGGTATCAATTCTTGTACACTCGAGATAAAGTTGCAAAAGTCATAACGTCTTTCAGCTTTCCCTGCCAGAAGGACCTACTTAAGTGTTAGCCGGTATAGACGGGATCTTATTTCACCTAGGATTATATAATGCGGCTTTTTGAAAGGTCATATACTTCAATTGTTTCTTGTGCTACTTTTCATGGATGTGTGAAGATGCATGCTAATATATCTTTAAGTTGAAATGGTCTGCCAGATCGAGGTCAATTAATCATGTGGTTTCTTCTTTCTTAAGCAATTCTTAACATTTTAGAAGATCTTCCATGATGAATGTGAATCTCTGAGAAAGTGTTCTCGATACTGCGTTCTGCCTTGCGCTTTATTTCATGGAAAATTTGAATAATCTCACAATGCTCATTACTTGAAAATTTCTCCACAACAACTAGCTTTAGCTGAAAACTCTATTGAATAATTTCTTTTATGATAACCTCTAACAAAATTTTGCTTATTATAGGAATTTCACACAATTCACATTTCCAATATGGGTTGAGTTGAGTTGATGCGTTTTGAGAAATGAGTTGGCATGATCAGTATACAGTATACACAAATAGGCTTTTAAATAAATAAAACATGACTCGTTCAAAAAATAATTACGATCATACCCCTAAATAAAGATGCCTTCTAATTTTTAGTCCAAAAAATTTTCTTCTCACCCCGTTAACACCACAGGTTTCAGAAATCGTGACCAAACAAACCAGCTTTGACACTTTCTGTTCTTAGCATTATTGTGCATAAAGTGCTTTTCCATGCTAAATCGAAAACATTCTATAACTTTGTATAATTAGTGTATTCCCCATATATCTTACCATGTTTGAGAAAAGAGCACTAATTACACTATTTACAGTCAGGTGGTATAATAACTGATTTCACCTAGTATAGCACATAACTGTTTGGTTATACCTAGATATCACATTTAAAACAATAGGTATCCCCATTATCAGTTTAAAGTTGTAACAAGCTAACTCTCACAAGGGTTTCCTCTTTAAACTAATTGGTAGTTTTCTGTAAAGTTGTTGAAGAGTTTTTAACTGCCAGCTTCTTAAAAAGAAACGTAATATGCAGCGGTATTGTAGTATATGAAGTGATGTTAAGTACAGTTAAAGCGGAAGTGATAGTAAATTATAGTAGGGATGTCGGATAAGGTTTCAGACGCCATCCGATCCAGTTACAGTAATAATTCTGAGATTTTTCAACATCCATTATCGGAGAATCATATCCGGAGGCTGCATCTCATTCATCAAGTAACATAATTGTAAAATTTCAATTATTTAGATTTGAGCATTGGAGTTTATATTTCCCTCGTACATTGAGTTAGGCTGAATAAATAAAAATAGTTCAGTTAGTAAACGGTTTCTTCGAAGTCTGAAAACGTAACTCCTAGGGCTCCAAATTCGAAAAATTATAACAAGAACCAAATCTTACGAATGGAGTAGTCGACACAAAACAAAACACAAAGAAATAATCACAAACACAAATAATAATTTAACTATACATTAAGTATTAGCCTTAATCTTGATGTACGAAAAAGATCAAATAATTAAATTAAATAATCAGTCTCAAAAGATTAACTGACACTCTTAATATGAGTTTTCAACAAATCAGAGTAAGCTCTATTCCTGTAGAGCAGGGGTGTCGAACACGCGGCCCGCCAGTATGAAAGTTTGGTCCCGCTAACCACTTTTAAAAAATTTTAAATATCAAGTTTTTAAAGTTTTTTAAATTTTTAAATTTATTTGAGGTGGACTTTATATATATATATACAGATAGCTATAGAACCTAAACATAACTATTCAAGATAGGAAATATTTGGCACAGTAGTACAATGGCCTTAGGAACCAAGATTGCAGGTTTAAACAAGTTTTAGGGCTAGCCAACTTTCACCTGTAATCTGTCTACACAAAGTGCCAAGGGGAAAGGAAAGAATAATATTAGGAGAGAAATTTAAATATTACAAATAAAATCAAAATATAATGATAAAATTAATCAAATATAATGATAAAATTATAGCCTGCTAGTATTCACTGTATAGATTTAATGTCGATGCAAAAGTTAAATAGTAAGACTTACTTCGTGAGTGTATCAACTGGTTATGTGTTTCCCGCCAAATACAACAGAGGAATATCAGTACCGCATAAAGTTAAAAATTATGATAGAATAATATAAAGTCTATATATATGTATGTACGTTTAAAAAACTATAAATATATATTGATATAAATATTTGTGGAAAATAAATGATTACAAGAAATATTTAAAATAATATTATTAATTTATTAAACATGTGGCACCATCTATTGAATAATTGTATAATTAGTTAAAAATATTAGTATTAAAACATAATGTCAATAATAGTTATTAATACATATTGTATATCACTGAGAACTATTAGAAATATAATTGTAAAGAAAGTTAGCAGGATATCTCTCCATGTTCAATACAATGTTTAATAAAGTTATTAAGATTTAAATAAATATTAGCTTTATCACTAACTAATACATTATTACGATAAATATAGTTAAAAATAATATTTCTATATATAGATGTAGATAAATTTGAATTCCAGTAAGGCACTTTAAGAATGTTAAAATTAAAGGCATCTCTTTTATCATAAATATTACTATGCAATTTCAAACCCTTAATATACAATGTTACATCTAATTAATTAGTTTTAATTGGATTATGATTAATTTTAACTAAGTTTAAGTAATCCGGATAAAAATTAATATATTGGGATTAAAATTATCATTTTTACCAAAAATAGTTAAATCATCAATATATCTAAAAATGTAATAGTCATTATTAATTATATAATTATATTCATAAAAGTGTAAATATAAATTAGCCAAACTATTGTTTGCTGGGCCTCCTTGTGGCAAGCCTTTATTTTGTTTATATAATGAACCATTAAAATTAATGTAATTTTCTTTTAAGACTAAATCTATGAGAGTTTTAAATTTATTAAAATTATTATTAGGATTATATAAATACTGTGGTTTTCTAAAATTACTTTAATAATATCATTGATATTAATGGAATTGAAAAGATCTTCAAAGTCATAACTATGAACTGAATAAATATTTTTATTTTTAAAATAATCTATATTTCTATATATATATATATATAGTATATATCAAAATCAAGAAATAGTAAATAATGAACATAACAAGAAATAACGTTTAAAAATATAAAAGAAAAACATGAAGAACGAATTTACAGAAAAATACAAAAAAGGAAATACAAAAAAAGAAAATCGTGAAGAACGAATTTATAGAAAAATACAAAAAAAAGGATGTACAAAAAAAGAAAATACAAAAAAGAACTTAGCTAGTCAAAAAGCAATTTCGGACTTAGGACCGAATATGTGGGGTTAAACTAGTTTGAAGGCGCCAACCTTCCCCCTTTGCAACTTGGTAGGAAAAGACAAATAAAATAAACTATATAACTATATAACTAAATAACTAAACTATATAACTAAAATACTACTATATTGCAACAAATTCTCTTAAAATCTTAAAGCAGAGAAGAGAAAAAAAAGGAAACAAAAAAAAACTTTTACACAAATTCTCAACTCACAGAGCTTTTTTCAAGAGATCCAACAGTCTTAAAACCAATGGAAAGCTACTATTCAGTGAGTTAAAAGTCCAGATTATACATAAACGCATCTTTCAAACTAGCAAGAAAGGATAGATAGCAAGAGAGATGACAATCAAATTTGGTAGGCTATGAATTGGTTGGTTGTCAAGAATGTAGAAATCTTTTAAAAGTGTAAAATGTTCAAGATGTGTGTGGAAAAATGTAAACTGTGAGAAGCAAGACCACTAACATGCTGACTTTTAAATCCTATTGTTGTGTGGTGGTTTTGGAATATATATATGACTGTTACCTATTCTTGTTTTAAAATAAATTATTTTTGATAATAGAAATGTCCTTCAGATTAAAATTATTTTTTTTATATTTTATTAAACGTTTTCATTTGATTTTACTATAATAAATTACTTCTGAAATGCATTATACATATTCTTTACTATGGATGGTACACGACTCTTCGTGTGTGTGACCTTTATTTCTCTTCTCTCCCCCCCCCCCCTGTTTGGAGTGTCTAATCAGCAAGAGACAATCAAAGATGTTTTTTAAAGCTTAAAAAATTATTCACAGGATAGTTAAGATAAAGGGCAGTGTATAGTTATTCGTTTGCGAATGAATGCACAATCAAATTTCAACAATGAGTAAAGAAATATCAATTCAAAAAAAACGCCGTGATTTTCAAAAAAATTAGCAACTGTAATATTTTTTGTGCTCAAAATAAGATCTTAACGCGTGCCAAATATCTCTAAACACTAATTCATTTGCCAAGGAATATATTCTTAAAAGGCATTGTGACACAAATTATGAAGGTACCTATGACCATTACTTAGCAAACAGCCCAGCCAGTATGGTGGATATGATCCTCGGCTTGAAACCGAGTGGGGTCCGATTTAAATCCCGAGTAAGGTGAGTGAGTAATTTTCTTGTGTGGAAATAAAAATATTATGAATGTGCTGAATAAAAAAGATGAACGCAGTGGATTGAGGACCTGGCTTTTTCAGGCAAGCCATTCTAATTTAATTTTAAGCTTGTAATAAAAAGTTGTTAAAACTATATTTGATAATATTAAATATAATTACTTTGGCGAAAATAAATAGAAAAGGAAAACTTGTCTCACTTTGGAAACTCTATCAATATATGTTGATTAAATCCCATAAATTAAAATTTACTGAATACGCTCACAAAATGAAATTGTTTGAAATGGAATTATTAATTCTAATTTTAAGAGCTGTGAGTTATAATTTCGCATTTTTTTTTTTTTTTTTTTTTTTTACTTTATCTTTATCTATCGATACTGAAATTGTTGATGAAAGCTTGCAAATAAATTAATTGAAATCCAATGGGATTCTTTATTGAAGCAAAAATCTATGGGAGTTGTAATTCTAGATTTTTATACATACTCCTATTTATCCGTAGATCTTTTTCCTAAAATTTATCATTTGTTATGCGAACAATGGCTATGTTCGGAAACACTTATTTATGCGGGAAATTATTTTCTTTAATGAAAAATGGTGAGAATTTAGAAATATAAGATTAACCCCCGTCAATTTTAAAAATTACAACAGTTCAATATTTTTAATCAAATCTGATTAGGTGCTTAGTGAAAAATTTATGTCAAGTATCTTCTAAAAAGTAATGCTAAATTGAAATTCTTAAAAAAATGTTGGTTTTTTTAATTATTAAAAATATAAAATGTGTATAGATTAAGTTTAAAAAATAACAAGAAATTAAAATGACTACATGTGTATAATACACAAAACATTGAGCTTTACATTAGTAAATGCTTTATACATTATAAAAATCGTATTTTGACTTTTTGAAGATCATAAATATGTGGCCCCAACTTATAATAAAATGGATGATGTGGCCCGTAATATCATATGAGTTTGACACTCCTGCTGTAGAGGCCCTTCAAATTCTCAGGATGACAATCAATGTAAATACCTGAATCTAGAAAGGTATTGTTACTTAGCTAATTCCACTTATAACCACTCTCAGTAAATGTGTGTGCATGAAAATCTCAACTTACACAGCTAATTTAGCTAATTGACTTTCTATCTCGTTCCCCCTGTAAGGAAGTGGCAGAATGTGAAGAATATTACCCCAAGTTAGTTTTTAGAGGGAAACCTTGCGAGATACAAGTTGCTTAATGCTGTTTGTGATTCTTGTTGGCGTTTTGTATAACATCTACGTCATCATGAGGTCTCTCTGATCCTTAGTTATTTAATCTGCATATATAATTCGAAGAATTTGACGATTTCTAAGTTGAATATTACATAAATGAGAAATATTTGCATTATGGAAGATTAATTTAATAACCATTTGAAACTTTTAATAATCATTGCAGCAAAAAAGTAATCTGATATTCAAAAACGATAAAAAAAGAGGGAAAAGATAAAATTTATTAATTTAAAATGCACAGTTATAATTTCAAAAATATTAGAAAAAGAAATAAAATCCTATTTTCATAACTTACAGGATTTTAACAATGTTGCAAAAATTCACAGCAGTCAACACTTAGAATACATTTTTCATAATTTTTAATACTATCTTTAAAACATTAGGGAGTATATAATTATCATAGAGACCCAGTGGCCGAGTGGTAACGTATCACGCTTCCACACCACAGGTCCGGGGTTCTTCCTCGAGCTGGGCAAGGTTGACTCAGCTTTCATCCCTTCAGTGAGTCGATAAATGAGTACCAAGCTTGCTTGGGGACTACACACTGAGGGTTTCGCTTCAGACTGACCAGCTGATCGGAACATCTGCTCATGCACCTCAGTGCCCACTGGTCACGTATACTGAGATGGGCACTTTAGACCTTGGCCCTCATGGGTTGTTGCGCCACCGAGGTTAGTTTTTTATTATCGTAACTTATAATATATTGTCTACAGTATATCAAGGAATTTATCTTGAATGTTTTCTACTAAAAATATACTTTGTATTTGGAACTAACCAGTAAATAAAGAAATGCGTTTGTATGATAAACTTAAACCGAATTATCTTTGGATAAAGGTTTTAATCTGAGAGGAATTGATAAAATAGTACTTAGAGATTTTCTCGGCAAATATATTTTTTTTTGTAAGCATTTATTTAAAACAAAGGTATAGAAAATTCTACTTTTGTGTAAATATCTTTCTAAGGTCAAATAAAATTATGAACTTTAGTCCTTTCAAAATGATTGCTCTATATTCAATTCATATGTTTTCAGAATACAAACATTTCTGTGAGTGAGAAAGAGATAAAAGTACAAATCTTATAAAAACATCTGATGTAAGTAACTTTTTGTATATTCAAAAGTATTCAATTGGGTTCTGCATAAAAATATTTCGATTGTCTTGAAAATTTGATAAAAGCATTAAATATAAATTAAAAATAGACACTTTACAATTCAAACGGATTCAATTTATTTAAAAATATTTTCATATGATTTTTAATACGAAAATCGTTTCATAACTGAGGGAAAACTTATAATGAAGTTACAGGGAAGAAAAACTTAATACGAATACTAAGGAGAATAGTATTAGGATCCCCTGAAATAGAAGATCCCAGCAGCTCTGCTGAAAAGTGCATAACATCGCTGCAACAAGTGTATATGCCACCTGATGAAAATAACATAATATCTAGGTAAACATCGTACTTTTTTGGGGGTAACAGAAGAAATGCAGTCCAAGAATATCATTTGATGAGAGGATTTCATGATTTTAACTCAAAACCATTCGAGAATTGAGGAATCTTTCACGTGTTCTTTATGAAAAAAATTTAAAAATGGACCAGATACCATTCTTTTTTGTTTTTCAAATGAAGAGCCATTGAAATCGTAATGGGACCAAAGAACATAGAGATAGATTCGAGCCATCATGAAGCATTAAAACTTTCAAATGCTTTTTCCAGAATTGGTAAGCATTAGAGTCTCTAACTATAGAAATTAATAGTATTAATGCATAAATGAGATATCAGAGTAAATCGATATACCTACTTCTAGCGAAAATCAGTCTCAGTTACCCAGTTAAAATTATTTTTTCATTCAACTATTGCAGAGAAGCTATTAAAATTACTAAATTTGGAGTCCTGTATTAAGAGAGAGAGCTTATAGGTTGAAATTTTATTTGGTAACAATTATCATCGTAGAATGCTTTTTTTTTAAATAAAAATTTGAAAGAAATATTTTTATCAAACGGCAAGTTTGATGTCACTACAAGAATACTCTTTGATACAACAAATATGAATCTTTAAAATATTTTTTTCATACAGATAACAGAATTGTCAATTCTAGATCGTGTAAATATAAAAATAAATCCAAATACTTGGATAACAACCTTTTAAAATTATTCAGAAATTTAAAACTGAGTTAAATTTTTCAAATAAACAAATGTTTGGTTACATTCTGTTTATTTTATAAAAAGTAGAAAAGAAGGTAATTTTCACCAGAGTCTGTCATCCCTACAAAAAATTTTGCATACAATTATATTTTTTAATTTGTAACCGAGGAAAATGCAAAGAGTCAATTTATGGTTCCATAACCTTATGTTGAAGAAGGTAGACATATATTTTAATATGCTGTAAACTAAAAAGATATTTGCTAAAACTTAGTGTATATAGCTCTTATTCCTGTCAATAAATGCACAAATGAAATTATTTTAGAGCAGTAAAATATAAACTATTTTATGCTTGTAATATTTTTAAAGAAATGTATTCACATTTAGAAAATTATATAACTATTTTAAAGTTCAAATTTTGCAGCACCGTTACTCAATAGGAACGAGAGAACCAATAGAACTCTTCTATAGATAAAACAAAAAAATCTACAAGATTGTAAGAGTGAGAGATAAATGAGAGAAAGACAGTGAGATTTGTTAACTAAATTTGAAAGAAGAGGATCGTAAGAAATACGTTTAGTACTATTTAGCAAAATTTATAACAATAATTAAAAATTGGGTGCATATTTTTATTTTTATTTAAAAATGCTTTTTGTATTCTCTAAAAACATTCGTTTTCTGTAATTTGCATGGGATTAATTATTGTTGCATAAAATATTGTCAAAAAAAAACCATTATAACATTATTAAAACATAAAATATAGCATTGTAAACATAATGCTATATTTCATCTTCAGAAAACAAAAATTATTTGTAAAATAGATGCGAGAAGTTTCCTTCTCAAATAAATTTCGAATGGTAGTTGCGCATGCTTGATTTAAATATAGATTGTTTTGAATTCTATAGAAAAACATTATATTATTTTAAAAATAGCGCAAAATTATTCAAATTTTTGTTGCATTTACTGCTGCGTGAAATGTTACATAAAAATAATTTTCGTTAATTTTCTCTATTTTAACTAATTACATAAGTTACAAATGTCATTTTTTATCGACATTTCAAAAATATAAGTTATAATTAAATACATTTTCAGATAATATTCTTAAATTATAAGATATTTCACATAAGTAGAATTCTACCTCCGAATTTTTAAATTGAGTTAGGTTGATCTATTACACCGGGAGTTCACATGGATCGTTGGTTTCGATGCAGTCGCCATCTATTGAAGTAAGTTTGAATCTCAATATCTAACCACCCCCGTAAATTTGCTTCTTTCGCAATTTCTATCATGAAAGATTGAAATCTTCACACTTCTTCACATTACTATGAAGATAAATACTCAGTAAAACTTTAAAAATATATTCAAATAAATATACTGTTAATATACATATTATATGCATGCATGCAGCGTGCATTCTGTTAAGCTATATCAAGATATTATAGACTTTTGAGGATTGAAAAAGATGTGGATTAAACAACATTATCTTAAATTTATTTTCCTACTAGCATAAATAAGTTACTTAAATATATTACACAGCTTGTATTAAAAATAATAGTAAATGCCTCATGTATTTATGTATTGAATAAGAATATATCATTGGGAACAACTTCATTTGAGAAGCATAATAAATTCTTGATTTCAATTTCAAGGAAATTTCAAACTTTTTCAGTAGATCAGACTAAAAAAAAAGAATTCGTTCTTAATTTGTATTCATTAGTTCAAGCGAGCACTCCAAGCTTTGTTAAGGTGTTTTGAAATGCATGGTGAAATATTCATGGCATGGCACAATGAGAAATAAAACAATAATCAATTTTACAAAATGTCTCAAATTTTGAAACACATTTGAAGAAATTTTGTGTGCTTTAAAACTATTCAAAAAAGTCAAATCAAGATACTAGAGTAAGAAATAATCCCAATCTTGAAGATTCTGAATTAGAAAATGCACTGTAACAAAATGTTATATTGTAGATAATTATTCATTCAATAATGCTTTTCTAGATAAAATTCTTACAGTTAAAAATAATCCACTTCTTATAATTTGATAATATAATTTTATTTAAGCATGAAGCTGATGATGGGAAAGTTTAAAAAATTTGACATGTCTGAAAGTTACAATAAAAAGTTATCGGTAACAAACTTCGTAATTTTTAAACATAGTCATGTAATTAGACGGAACCCGAATTTTAATACCCTATTTATTCTTTTAACATCCGCACTTTACCCGAAGACTTAGAGACCCAACCCTGTGTAATTTACAGCATTCTCCATTATTCAGAGCAACGTGCCTTTAGTAGAATCAAGACTCAAACTAACGGCTTGATTTGAATATCACCTGCCAAACTTAAAATAAAGGTTAGTTCAAAGAAAAATATTTTCTAGCAGTTTATCAAGTTAGTCAATTGATATTAAATTAATGTACTGAATTATAAGAGGAATATATTGGCAACGGACTTCATAAGTTTAAACTTCCGTCAGAAGATAAGGATTCTTGAACTGATACATATATCTCCTAACTTCCACTCCAAGCTTTGGCATGTCTATGAAGTTGAACTGATTTTTATGTTCCAAAGCTTCCTTCATTCCACATAACAGTCTTTGGTGAACCAAGAGATAAAACCAGGAATTCATTTCAGCGTCACATATAACAAAAATTAAGCTAACCAAGTTAAGGAACTAAGTCATCGCAATCCGTACTTCATAAGAACAAAACATGCAGGAGAAATCCATCCAAAAAAGTATTTATTAGTATGAATTTGACTATAAATGTATTCAATACAGCATATATCTATAAAGAGAAACTAAGGAGTGTATGTATTCAATACACTTTTTTAAATTATTGCATAAATAAACTCCACGATACAAATATTAAAAAGATGATCAACCATTTCCAGTTGTAAGGAAGGACTAAGCTAGCTTATCTAGCTAGGGATGGACAAGAGAATGTTTTCCCCTTCTTTTTAGATCTCTATACAGTAGAACCTGTTTTTTGTGTGGTCTTTTTTATGCGATTTTATTTTTGTGCGATTTTTTATGTGCGATATTTTTTATGTGGTGTATGAATTTCAGGGGCTTTGGAGCCACTGTAATGTGTTTTATCTATTTACTAGTGGAGTAACGGAGAATGTTATGACCCCCTCCCACGTGAAAGTCAGGTTTCGCCTTTAATATTTTATAAATTGGGTAAATACGTATTTAACAAAGGTCAGGCCTTGGGCCCCTAGAGTCCTGCCTCCCCCAGTGATGCGGGGATGTACGTTACGCCACTGAAATGTAGACACTTCAAGATGCTCTCTGTTCATTTGTTATAAATAGTCTCCCGACAATGCGCCTTGAGTTGCTTTCTCTCAACGCTCCAGCAGCCAATGCTTGATTGAAGACGAAACTTTCAATGACAGTGACATTATCAATAATTTGATAAATTAGGAAGACGGACAAGAAGCCGGATTCTTTGAGAGCGGATAAAAATATGCAGGGATCCAGCTTTCCAACAAATTGCAAAAGCATTTTCTTAAAATAGATACCAGTTCAGAACGAAGTAAAAAATTCCAAAAAGGGCTTCAATCATGTTTAGCTGGCTATTGTGATATTTATAAGCAACTGTGACCACCCGTCCTTCATCACAAAAACTTATC
>BMAV01006339.1:0-239437 GCA_019973955.1 Trichonephila inaurata madagascariensis
CAATTAAAAACCCGGAACAAACGTACACCTCTCCCAACACACAATTCAGTTATGCATTATTTCGGTTAAACACAGTAAACAAAATAAAAAAACATACCGAAATCCCAGTACCACTTTATCAAAATCTCTTCCCTTTGAAAGGTATGTATCCTATTTCGCTTTATTCTCCCTTAAAAACTTATCTTTTTATTATTATTATTTTTCGAAAACGAAGCACACATAAAATAATAATAATAATAATAATGGCATGAAGAAGAGCTGGGCATCGTTGGGAAAAATGCAAAAACCCAAGTCATTCTGTCCAGACGGGTAGAGACGGTTTTTGCTTTTAAAAATTTTTCTTTTGGGCCCGTGTTTACAAAGGGATGTTGTTTTGTAAAAATTGAACCATTCATTACAAACGGATCTGTCTTGCGAGACAGGAGACCAGACACTTTCTTTCCAGACGCGAAGTCGCATTCCTTTGTCTGAAATAGGCATCGAATGGTTGCAGAAAATTTTTCGAACCCTCCGAATTGAAGGGTGGTATGAAAAACTATATCTCGAAAACCTCCCCCCTGCACCCCCGATAAGTTGTCATTAACAGCGCTTTGGGTAGTCATAACAAAAATTATCGTTTTCTCTCATTTTTGATCTTTAACTTTTTTTTTCTTTAATATTTTTGTCCGGGTAGAAGTTTTTTTAAAAAAAAAATAGGAAAGAGTTCGAAATTGCTGTCGTAGTTGCATTGTTGCATAAATATGTATAATGCGAGAAAAGGAAAATTGGTTTCGTTTGCGAAATTAAGTATACTTATATATCAGTCAATGTTGTATGGAATTCATCATTTTCTACAGTTTCGGAGTTAAATTTGGTTTTAAAAAAAAGAAATTCGAAAATATGATAAAGAAATAGTTTGACGATACTGAGAAAATAGCATTTTCTCATCGTTTAAGAAATTACAAGTACTTTTATCTATTTATTTTAAAATACATAACGGACAATTCTTTTTTATTCTTAAATCAATCTACCAAACGATTTTAGCTACTGAAAAGTATCGTCTGACAAAAAGTAAAAACTAAACTGTTCCACTTTTTGTTTACTTTAATCACTGGCCTAGCTAGTCTTGAGTGGGCCCTGTATCAAAATTCCTTGAGGGTTCTTTTTGGGAGTCCCTTAACACTATACGATTTTTTGCTTACACATGTTGGGGCCTAGTATCATCGATACGGCGGTAGCTACGCCCCTGACTTTGGTGGCTTATTAACATCACAACTCTTCGGAGCTACACTATGGCTATAATTTTGAGCCACAGTCAAGTGGAGTGGACGACACCCCTGAACCGACACCCTCACCAAATTTTCCCACCATGCCAGCATGAGGACTTGGGGATTTCTCAGATTTAACATGCAACAGTTCCTCTACAGCAGTGGTCCCCAACACCCGGGCCGCATACCAGTACCGATTCGTGGATCAAATGATACCGGGCCGCCCAAGAAACATTATATTATTTCCATTTTATTTATTGTGGTGTATTTCTTTCGGGTTTGTGCAAATTTCCATAGAAATCATTTTATATTCATATTTTGGTATAACTGTATTTCGACACACAACTCAAACATTTTTTATAACTTTTTACCATTAAAGAGGTTTTTTTTACTAAAACACAATAACTCACACACATTGTGACGGGCTCACGCGTCTTTTCTGTAACAAAAAACCCCTTTTGGAGTTCTTTGAAGTAAGAAAAGGCAACTTTTTCCAACCAAAATCCAAGAACCCCGAAATGCGAATAAAAAAAATGCAAATAAGATAGCTTTTTAAAAGAACAGAAGTTTCAGTAAGCAGAATGGCAATTTGGGGAAAGTTATTTTTAAAAGAGATAAAAGCAAGAATTGACAGCCACTGTGAAGTTACCGGGACCCCACCCATTCCCCAACAAGGTATTTTATTGCACGCGTGCCAAAAGTCTTTTGGAATAGTGATTTGAACCTTAGCTTGAATAAAAGATGGGACTGATTATTTGATATTAGGATTTTGTAATATCACAATTGAAAGTAGGGGCCCGGATAATATAATTATTTAGATAAGGATCCAAGTTACGCGATCAGGTTTAACTAAAAGGCTGTTTTGGGGTTTATTCTCACAATATAAGTTTTTTCAATTTATTAGAAATTTAAGTTAAAATTTTAAAAAAAGTCATATTAAAATTTTAAAATGTCGATTCATTTCGAGAATCCCACACCACTAATTCACGCTGACAATCAAAGATATGGTCGCCATAGAACGACCATATCACAACATTTTAAATATTTAAATATTATCATAATTAATAAATATATAATTTAATGTCCTAAATGAAAATCAATTAATTTTGGCGGATTTTTACAACAATTTGAACTTAAGTCTCACTTTTTAGATCCTTTCAATAACATTTTGATTTAAAATTATTTTTCACCGTGCCGCAACACACATGACGGGGAAAAATTCTTAGAAAACCCAATTCCACCATCGCTTCCGGGGGAAAAGGGAAAACGTTGCTCATTAACAAATTACGTTCATAGTCACAACGCGCATGTCTTATTTTATTTTTCGGCACTTTCAAATTTATCCAACTTCACTTTGACACAAACAATTAATCGAATGTATAAATCGGTATCAATGGTTTTCAAAATCCCATAATCTATCTTTTATGTCTGACAGAGCAGGAAAAATTCGCTTCGATTTTATTTTTAGTAGAGACGCTGGATGTATTTCTCCGTTATAGTTCTGGGGCAGGTGGGAATTTTTTAAAGTAAAGTAAACATATAACCAAAATAGAGAACGAAGTCTAATACAGAACGAATGATTCGGTTATTTATTTAACAGAGCAAAGGAGTTTCGGAATAAAAAAAACATAGTTCTTTGATTACTAATAAAGGGATAAATGATTCAAAATACACAGACCAGACAGTTCGATATATATTGAACAGCATGACGATAAAAATCAGACTTCTTTAAGCACTGACCTGGTTTTAAAGCTGCCATTTTCTGAACAGAAAAATACAAATGCAAGAAATTTGCTTTAGATGCACCTTACAGTTGAAACAAAAATAACTATCATTAAAAATATTTTGCAAAAAAAATTTTTGAATTGAAGATTATATAATTCCTTCTAATTTTATTATTTTTATTCTTAAACGAAGAAAATGATTTGTTCCAAGCAATGATTATTTTGAAAACTCGATTTACGTCAAGCAAGAGAATACTGGAATTCTTTACAAAAAAAATTTATATTTTACAACTATGCATCTCTAAGTTTTTACACCTGGCTATAAGAGAAATAACTTAATTTCGCTAACTAATGCCTCCCATTTAAGTTAAGGACGGTAACTCGAGGCCAGCGTTGTCCAGGAACGGATTCGATTCCTGTTGCCTTCAAAGTTTTCACGTTGGCTTAGTGTAAACGTTTGGAGAGTTGGGTCCATCTCAGGTGTCGTTCACGTCGCTGGTTCGAGGTTAAAAATTAAGCTAGCTTGTATTGTTTTTGAATGCAACGTCAATTTTATAGTATTAACATAAGGTTCGAAAATTGAAAATGGCCGATTGAAGGAAGCCTTAAGATGGCTCTCGCAATTTTGAATTCTCATCAAGGGACAAGCATCATACTTGATTTGATGGCTAGCGTTTCTGACTTCCACTGTACGCCATGTGAGGATTTTGAAGAACATTTAAAGTCCCGTGCAAACGACATATTTGATTAAAAAAAAAGGAACCTATCGTTTGAAATCTTGTGGCCAACCATTTAAATTACGTCCCACTACCCCGACCCTAATAAATTTTTATTTTTACATATTTTTATTCATTTTTCAAAAGGTGTAGAATGATGCCAAAAAAAAGCAAAAGTTTCACAGAATTCAAAAATATATCAAAGTTATTGTTTATTGATGCCACACTCTGATGCAACACGAAGCTTATTGGGGCCCAACGTCGTAATTTTGAACCACGGTCAAAGAACGAAGATGTCGTATAAGCTGGCACCCCTTTTTCCAAGCCCCCACACAACGCCATCGTGAGGAATCGTGCATCAGCCCCTCTGCATAGCAACAGAATTTCTAAGACTTTCTCAACTATAATTAGTTGCTGCCATATATGGATATGAATTAAATACGACGGACTGGAATATGGATTCCCTCACAGTTTCTTGTTGCCAATCTGTTTAGAATTATTTCCTGTTGCAATTAGATTTTATTTCTGTCTCGTACGTCAAACGGAAGTAGAAGCCTGAAAATAACCAAAGCAAAGTGATTATAAAAAGGCCTCATTTTCGATTTTATATGTCACTTATATAAGGTTTAAGATAATACATATATATACGCCACGTGTTTGCAAATTACGCGCTTTATAGTCATTATAGAAGCAAATATCGACAGACATGTAAAGTATTTTTCGAATATATAATCAGGACCACTTGGCAGTTGACGTCAAAGATTCCTTTTTCCAATGGAAAGAGTTAATTTTCAAGGTAAATAGGAAAACTAACACATTGTTAATATAGGGAGTCTTAATTTGATACTAATAGCTGGAAAATCTCTCTTCATTCAAGTATAAACAGGAAAAAACATTTAGATCTTAATGTTACTTGCTTCTCGTGATTACCAATAAATAAACTGTTATTGATGTTTCTTAACATTATAAATTAGTTTCCAATTATTACATTGAGGTGGTAAGTAAATAGATCTATGAGAGACAAAGGCCTTGTGCTTGATTTCATCATTTCTACCTTAATCTTTTGTGATCCTTGGAATAACCTGCTAAGCACCGAAAATAAAATTGTAGTTGTAAAATAATGGAACAGAATTAAGTTGTATGCCTCCAAGATATCTGTTTTCACAACTCAAATTCATTCATTAATTTAGGATATAAATAATTTATTTTTTAAAACTTTTTTTTTAGAAAAAAAAATTAGAATTAACTTGAATAACAGTTCATAGTTTTTTGTTTGACTTACAGTTAGTAGGTAAATGACAGCTTTTGACTCAGGACAATAGTTCGAATTTACGCATCTTATATGATAAAGTATTATTTGATTCTTAAAATAATTCATTGGAATAGCTAAAAAGGATAAAGTCCTGGTTGAATCTTTTGAATTTTTTTGATGCCAAAAATTTTCGCCATATGTTTTAAAGGAAAAAAACGCATTTTTCAAAATGGTTAACTTGCGCTAAATCCTAAGCACACAGCTTTCGTGAAAAATAGTCCACTTGATGTTAAAATCAAAAGCCAAATTTTAGTCGCCAAATCAGAGGATCGAATAAGCCGGATTTTATGGAGATAGAAGTCAATAAATTGAATCATTGAAAAAGTTCAAATAGATGGTTCAAACTGATTAAGAAATAACGTTGAAACGTTGATTGAAATTGATGAGCCGAAATAAGATAAAGTTTTAATCTAGATGTTTAACTTAAATATTGTAATGTATTAAAACACCAAAGGTCGCCAAAATAACCGAATTTAACTACAAATTCAAGCAGTATTTTCCCAAATTTCCGAATTCTAAGTAAACTTCATTAAATATTGTAGTACGAATAAGAAAATAAGCAGTTTCATTTATTTTGTAACGGCTCTAAGCAAAATATTCTTCCCAGAAAGACAAAGTTAATTGCTAAACTGAAAACGCCTCACAACTTTAAAAGGTATTTTCGTATTAACCACTTTTCAGCGATTAATCGCCAAAGGTTTTACAATATTACGGCAACCTTACGAAGGAAAATATGGCTTCAAATAAGAATGACATATATGAGGCTATCCTAAAAACAATGATAATTTGTTGAATAACATATAAAAAATAAATTTTTGGAACTAATTTGATATCGATACGCAACTCGCTTTTGGTGTGATTTTGAAATCGCGCCAAAAAGATCTTTGACGATCAATCTACTGTTATCCCTCGAACTTGGCGAAATTTTACAACTATTTGGCGAAAAAATGCGTACCATACTGATATCAAATTAGTGCCAAATCCTTAAATGTAAGTGTTTGTATATATAATCCCTTATGCTTGCTTTTACCAGTAATGATTCGAATTTAAAACTAATTACAACAACAGAAACGTTTTCCTCTCTAAAAATTCTTGTCAAATTCAAATAAAAACTCATTAGGGATAAAAAAAACAATGTAAATAATCTCATAGCTTGCTATCACGTGACATAGGTTAAATCACGTGATACTGAACATTTTGTTTTCCAAACGTCAAAGAAAAACGTAAAATAAAAACAATTAACTACTAACCGAAAATAGGTCTTAAACAAAAGTCCAGACTCTTTTATATGCAAATGCAACCGCTAATAATTTCACCGGAAACATACAAAAAAATTTCCGTTACTTACTAGGTTTTTTATTACCATAAGTAACAGATACAATTTCCTGCGGGTAATAATTTACTAACTCCAATAACAATTCAAATGAGAATTGGAGAGTTTTAAGAAAGATACGCGAAAGAGAGTCTTGTGATTACCATACACTGTTTCAACAGAAAGCAAGCAGAACTCATTCCAGATGACAGCAGCAAGAACAACAATAATAAAAAGCACGATCGTGGAAATTATTAGTGGAATGACTCTTAAACACAAAAGCAAGGTGCTCCTATTGTCTTAGCAAAGCACCTGGTTTAAGAGCGAATGAATAATAACTGTTAATGGGTATTAAAGAAAACCTTGTTCCTTAAAGCGTGTGGAGGTATTTCTTTGTAAGGAACTTTTATAACTCTGAGGGGGACTGTGCTTAAGGTAGTTATGAGTTTGTAGGAACCAAAATTTTTATTATAATATGAGTTTGATCTGGGTATCAATGTAGATATTTTATTACTTTGTTGCTTAAAAAATAATGTACTTTAGTATACAAAACGTCAACAAACTCCGGAACAATGTTTACGCATGGGAAAAGAATATTCATATTGAGGCGGGAAAATTGTTTACGAGTACATTATTTCAGAGATTACGTTTTTATGTCCACAGTTCTGTTTCTTCGCTTTGGCAGTAAAACAATTAATAGATAACACCTAGGTGATAATGAATATGCAAAATGATTTGTTAGTTTTTAAAATGTGAATGAATAAAAAATAAGAATGCTCAATAACATAAGTTTTGAATTGTACAATCTTACCCGCTATTGAACTGTAATTATTATATTTTGATAACAAACAAATTGAGTTACATTTGAAATTTTTAAATCAATACATCTGAAAGATTAAATTATATCTAATTATTATCCCTATTCATTATCGAGTCTTTCATCATTATGGGCTCAATTCATGATGGTCACATGATATAAGCACACAATCACGTGTTCTTAATTAAATTAAAAACTGACATCAGACTCGAACTTGTTGCTCTACATTTAAAAATTAGATAAAATTTCAGATTTAGTAATTGGGTAAAGATGTTCAACTATTAAAATTCTTCAAAAAGTTTTTAAAATTAAAAAAAAGTCTTATATTGCATGTGTACTTTAAAAAGAAGTTCATTTTCTTTATCTATGAGCATTATCATTGTTGTCAAACTTATATTTATAAAAGAAAGTTTCTGCGAAAAAAGCAAAAGCTGGCAATAGCGAAGCGCATGAACTGATTGGATGCAAACGCGTAATGGCATTAAGCCCATTGTTCCTTTTGAAGAGGGGAAAAATACTCATAATTTGGAATTCTACAATTTTACCCAAAACCATTCTATTAACTCATCTATTTTTAAAAACATTAGAAAGACATAAAACCATAACTTGTAATATACTATGACAGGAGTGGGCAAATAGCGACCCGTCAAGGTAGTCAGAAAACCAAATACACAGAAAATGTTCTATATTAATGGATGAACATATTTATGAGTAAAGTTTTTTTTTGTATGAAGATCAACAAGAGTAAATATAGTTGGCTGGCATTAACTTGCAGGCTATGGTGAAAATTTCAACAAGCAATCTCACCGATTTAAAAAAAATTGTAGAAAAGCCGATAGGGTACACTTGTCTTATTAAACTTTCAAAATTAAATGTTCTTGCAGCTATAAATAAGAAACTAGCATAATAAATAAATTGAAAAAACCGTGCCACTATATTATTTAACTTATATTTATCAAATTTTATGGTATAATTTATACCTTTCATGAGGTGCAAAGTTAACTAAAGAATGAAATCCTTTTAAATAAATAACGGTTTAAGAAAACTAAGAAACACACCCTTTTACAGTTAATCGCCCTAAATCGTAACTTAATCTTTTAGTCACCAAATCTGGAAATGGAACCTGGAATTAGTCGCCAGATGCGGGATGGGATCTGAAAATGGGAAATCGTTAGTCCTGATGATCCTGATCAGGACAATGGATCAAAAATGTTACATTATTGCATCGTCATCGGTCCTGGACAAGTGTGCAAAATTTCGAATTAATCAGACCTTTTAAAGTGGATAAAAATTGAGTTCAAAGATTCCGTTACATACAAGTGAAACTTATAAAAGTGTGCTAATAAAAAGGTGCGCCTCCCCGCCCCTGGTATCCTCCACATCAACAATGTGGCCCTCGAGCCCAAACACAATTGCTTGCCCCTATTGTAAAGTATATTTTTAGATGAACAAAATGCTCCCAAGAACACCATTAAGCGTTATGTATAGAAATAGTGCAGGAAATATATGATACAATATACGAGTACAACCCTATTCAATGACAATGAAAAGTTTGAAACTTCTTAATCTCGAATTCTCCTGTGTTCCAAACCACCCTCTCTGTGGCAATACATACATCTTCCCTTATTATAATTCCTATCTGTCCATACGAGCATCGGAAACGCAAGCAATCGTCATGTGCCCTTATATTTTGCACGAGAATCACGGGAAATGTTCGCCCTAGCCTCAGTCGTGATTCATTCTTGGCGGAAAACAATACAATGCTTTCAGATTTATGGCATACTTTGGCGGAGCAGGCGTTTTGTAAAACATCCGGTAGTTTGAAAGTTTTTATACTTAAATATCTGCGTCGGTAAAAATTAAGCACGCATGCCTCATACAGTTATTATCTTACAATCTTGGGAACACAACATTAAAAGCGTGTGGCTAGGATAGAGAAAAAAAAAAATGGTCGTATATAAGTCTTGGTTCTCTCCTTATCGGGGTGACTTTTATAATAAAGATTTTCGCCAATTTGTTACATTTGGCTTGGGTTCTGAATCGCCAAAGGAAATAATGAACGTAATGATGAAGAATAAGATGAGGTTGTTAAAAGTTATGGCATTGAAGGCCAGATGGTAAAGAGTATCGTCATTTGGTGTAAATTTTTGTTTTGAGTGCAAAAGATGTTTTGTTTCATAATTAACATTATCTGAAAGGCTTTGAAGAGACGGAAAGGAATTAAGAGTTTAAATTGTTTGAACTCTTTTATATTAATAGATGTACTATATACATTTATAAATACAAATGTATTGAAATATATATGGTGAAATCATTCTTTAGTTCACGAATTAGGCAGAGAGAAAAAAACTTGTTAAACTAAGTCAATGGTTCGTTTTTCTATATTTATCCATTTAACGACAATAAATCGCCAAGTTGGCGTTAAATAAAGGTATGAACTAAAATAGAATGTAACCACCCGAATGTAGAACAAATGAATTAATTTTTAAAATAAATTATGAAGTTTCCAATTTGATTACGATGTTATCAAAATATTTGAAACTTCTTGCCCCTTATTTTAGCTATTTTGGAATTTTTAAGAAAAAAAATGCCAGATGCACTAAAATCAGCGTGCGAAGTTTTCCTCTCAATTCATTGTAGTAATAGAACAGTTTTTTTGTTAAAAAAAATGAATGCTGATATCTTAATTCTTTTCCAGCGAAGCAGGTTTTGAAATAGCGAGCAAAATTCGTGATTTCTTACATAAGACTTTAATTTAAAATCGTCGAAAAAATACAACAAAAATTCTTCGGGAAAAACGTAGGAATGAAATTATTAAAAGTCATTCAATCTTCGTCAATACTATGCATTAAACATTCCACATTCAAAAATTCCTTTGACTCATTAAAAAAAATTCTTATTATTCATTTCAAATCTTTGACACATTTATTAATAAATATTTAAAAAAAACACCCTGAATTGACTGTTTCAAACAGATGATAAATGGGGAGATTTATAAATAGAAATGAAACTTCGGAGAAAATGAATAAAAAACAAGGAAAGCTAAGATACTTTCGAAATTTATTCATACTTAACTTTTTATTATTTACTTTGTTTTGTGTGAATATTTTGAAACTTTAAAAAGAAAATGGAACTTAACGGAACTAATTGAGCGAAACGCTTAAAAATATTACCATTATTCAAGAGTATATATAAATAAAGTATTTTCAACCATTATTTAATAATTTTTCTGGCTGTCAAAATATTTATCTCCATATCTTCCTTTCAGCATTAACAACTATTGTATAATCTATCTACAGTTAATTATTACATAACCATATTTGAATCCACCTAATTCTTTAAAAAATGTACAAGCAATTACTAACTGAGTTCTAAATTGTTATTAGGAGTTTAATTTAATGAGGTTATTATAATCATTTTACCATAACATTTCGTTTAACATTAAATCTGAAAAACAAAAAATTTTAAAAAATATTTGCCTTTTATAGTTTTGTTCATAATATATGAATAGTTTTGAAACATTACGAAAAAAATTCTGCTTAATTATTATATTTTTAGTAAAAGAAAAAATATTCTGAAGTTAAAAGTTGCAAATGTTTACATAAATTACAAAAAATTTTTTTCTCGAAATTATAATAAAAAATAATGCACACATACTTAATTTAAAAATAATAATTCTTTTGAGAAAGATTTTACAAACTTTAATTTATGATAGGATTCAAAATTATTTTCGCCAGATAACAGTGATTGGTTCTAATTCTGAGTCGCCAAAATGAACAGCAAAAACGTTTTTCTATATACTGTATAATTCACGATAGAAAATGTAACCAATTAAAAAATTCATTTTTTAGATGAAATTTAAAAGCAATCCATTAAAAGAAATGCTTCGAACATTATAAATTTTTTAATGAGTCACGAAAAAAAGCAATGTAGTTTAATTGCAAGGGAATTATGCATTAATAATAAAATATTTTTATGTATTTACCATAAATTCGAAATGTAGGCATAAAATTTAGATTTAAGAGAATTTTTCCATCTGCGTAAGTTGCAATAATATGTCGTAAAAAAGTGAGGTATTAAAATATCCTTATGCGTGAAATTTGATGACTATGCGTGATTTTCACAACAAAAATATTGTTGTGAATGAATTCACAAATTTGATTAAGGTAAGTTATAATATTTCTACTCGAGAAAAGTTTGGTTTCCATCGAATTAATGTTACACTAGATATTTCGTAATTGTGTGTAAAACAAAAATAGTTTTTATACAATCAATGGGCTTAACTCATGAAATGGTCACATGATAAATGCAGTCACGTGTTCTCTCCATTGAATTCAATCCTGACATTAAACTTGTATTTGTTGTTTTGCTTCTAAAATTTAGATGCAATTTCAAATCTAATAATTGGGTAAAGATATTTAAATATTAGGATTCTTCAGTTTTTCAAAATTAAGAAAAAACTCTTATATTATACATGTACTTTTAAATTGTGCCATTTGTTTACCTATGTGCGTCATCAGTGGCGCACACAAGGGGGGGTGTCCTAGGGGTCCGGACACCCCCTCCCAAGGCCCTTGATTTTCTTTTCCGATTGATTATAATTCTAAGTATATAGTATGTAAAATATAATTAAATATTTGTTAGTAATAATTAATTTTATTAATTAATGCTATTATTTATTCAATAATTAGTTTTTTACTGTTTTTTGTTCCCGAAAATTCGCAAAATCAAAAGGAGCATAATACAAGAATGGAGGGCTTTCAACCCTGGACCCCCTTGAAAAATCTCTGTGTGCGCCATGTGCGTCATTATTGAAGACAAAAATATACACTTTTAAAAAAGTTTCCGCAAAAAGTTGGCGGCAGCGAAGCGCGTGAAAAATTGGCGGAAAACAAGTTATTGCAGTTATCATGTGACTATGACGTCACATGAATTTAGCCCATTATGCTACACAAAATACGATACATTTGATCAAGTAATATAATGAATGAATATTTTGAAATTGTCTAGGAAATGACAAGAATTTCCGCGACTAAAAAAGTGTATTACGATATTATATATGCAATGATTAACAATTTCATTTCTTTTGAGAGGGCTTTATTTAAATTCATATAAGTCCTAAATCCTTCAAGTCATCGAGCTATCTTTAATTACCCTCTAAACAGGAATATTAAATTAACTGTAGCCTTAATTATCAAAAAGATTGACGTCATGAATGTTACGCAGTGAGCTGACGGAAATTATACCATTCCGACCAATTGGCTTCCAGAGATTAAATCAAGTGATATTTCAGAACGTTCTGGAAGTTTCTTGGGTTTGATAAGTCGGGGGTTGGGGACTGAGAAATGGGAACGCTTTAGTACCTCGAATTTCGCTGGTACGTTTTTGTGTTGTCGCTGTTACTTTCAGTGGCGTACACAAGAGTGGGGTTTGGGGGTTCAAACCCCTCTCATACACCAAGAGATTTTTTTATCTTTCAGCGAGAAGATTTTGCATCGGCACATTTTCTCTCTTATGAAAGTGTTTGTTAAAATGTAAACCCCACCCATAAAAATAATCTGTGTAAACCATTGGCTACTTTTATGTATTGTGAAAAATATGCCTGCAGTAAAAAATATGTCCTCTCCAAAATATCTTACCGTCAAAAACGAAGGTGTGATCAGTATGTCTAAATACTTCTAAACACAACTGCATCTAAAATGATATACCTAATTCCATTAAAAAATTACAACACATTTTATTAATAGTTCTTTCGCTTCGAGTGTCATTTTACCATGCATAATTTATAAATTTTTGAGCATTTTCGATCAACAGATTTCATTCCCTTTTGACAAAATATTCCATCATGCTGCATCTGTAATGTAATGTAATGACATTCCACCGCGTTACACCAATAATCACATTAAAAAAAAGGGCCGAAGAGTGATGTTGTACCGAAAAGAGAAACTGTCGGTGGTAGACAGGCTCACCCCTCTCTGTCTCGATTGGCCAGACCACTCCATCAAACACTTTGAACGAAATGATTATTTGCTATCAAAATGCGAAAAAATTAACGATATAATGGATGTTTTCGAATATGTACTGTTAAAACCCGCTTATTTAAAAAAAAGAATAACAAGCCATACGTCTCCTCCAGCAGGGGAATCATACATCAATGTAATTGTTTATTTTTCCGTTTGGTCTGTCAGATGTTTAAAAACAAAGCTGGGTCTCATTATACTTGAATTATCAAAAAACATTCGGCACGATTTCTTGAGACAAATTTGCATATTAAACCACATTTATCCCCCTCCTCTCTCTGTCTCTCTACCGAGAATTTTAGAACTAGTAATAAACAAGTAGACAGTCGAATTGCAGATGGAAACACAACAACGGCAACAAAAAGAATCAGAAATGCAGATGCTAATTCCGACTAAGTACTTTTTAATCGAGACTTCGTTATTAGAATCTTTATTATTTTCGTTACTCTTCTTGTTCTTGATATATCCATGATAATTTTTTGGCTCCTTTTTGACAGAATCCGCAATATGATTTTGGATCAATGGACATTATTATCATGAAAGCAGAAAACAAGCTCTTGAGAAAGGGCGAAAAAGAAAAAAGGAATTTGGCTTTTTACATGTCTCTAATCAATCAAACAAACAAGCCTATATTTCATCCACTGGACAGGTAAAAAAAGGGCTTACCTAACCAAACCCCCCAATTATTTTGATTTAATCAAGAAGGTAAATACTTGTAACCATGGTTTGGGCTGCACCATGTCCTGGTGGATTCAGACATCGTCTGGATTGAAGATGTATCTAGTGGCGAGGGTTTTAAACTTGTTATTGTACGAGGCCCCCTGATCGTTGGTCATAATCTCGCTGTATTTTTTATCAAGACAAATATTATGAAGTACCTTGGGCGTAATAGCTATAAAGACAGAGAGATGAGAGCTCATATACAGAGCGATGATTTTTTTTCAGCAGATAAATTATCTTATATAAATTGATAATCTGCTGAATATGGTGTCCATAATGTCTGAGAGAAAAATCCTAGCTTAGTTCAACTTCGTAAGCGACAGCGGAGAAAAAATTATGCCAAAATTGAGCCAATAGTTCATTTACAGATTTTTATGAAGTATGGCGCCAAAAAATCTCCAAGTTGGCGACAAATAAAGATATGCACTAAAATAGGAACTGTCTGAAAATCTGAAGATCCTTTCTCTAAGATTGGAGGATTAAACAGTGAACTGTGTTCTAGGTGAAAATTTTCAGTGATAAGGTAAAAGCTGACACATGGATTGAAATATTTAGTATGTAACAGAATTACAAACTGAATTATTCTAGTAACTTCCCATTCGGGGTCTTGGAGCAAATTTTCAGCAGAAATATAATAATCAAGTTAGTTTCCTGATGAAGAAGACACGTGCGTGTCCTTACGTTAAACTCTACAAAACAGGGAATTATGTAAATAACTATTATTAAAGGAAAGTTGTTAAACACTACATTAGTTTGTTTCTCTTCATAAATAACACTTTGGATATGATTCCTTCATTTGTGAAATGATCTTGGGTTTTCGGAAGTCTTTAAGGATACATGTTGTTACTGAATATTGCTGCATTTTTTTCCGTGTTTGTCTTGTATTGCCACTCTAAATCACTTGCGTATACACCTTTAGAATTTCAGAATAATCTTTTCCCCTTTTATATGGAATTTTGATTGTAGCAAGCATTGTATAGGTATACGCTTTCAAAAAGGTTAAGAGACTTTGCTTATAATAAATAAATCTTGGATCATTCTCTTTTAGAGGGAAATGCGCATATTATATATATATATCTTGATTTTTTTCCGATTGATTATAATTCTATGTATATAGAACGTAAAATTTAATTAAGTATTTGTTATTAATAATTAGTTTTAATAATTAATGCTAATTATTTATTCAATAATTCATTTTTTACTGTTTCTTGTTTCCGAAAATCGCCAAAATCCAAAGAATATGTAGGACGGCGTATTGGAGTATGATACGAGAATGGTGTTCGATCCTGACCCCCCTCCCTTGAAAAATTCCTGTGTGTGTGCGCCAGTGTATCCTATTAGTTGGTATTAGTGGATTCTATAAAGAATTTGCACATATATCTATAACTTATAAACAAGTTAAAAAGAATTCTATAATAAGCCTTTAGAGAATGACGTTTCAGGGTCAGTTTATTTGTACAAATGATATTCTGCTGGTGAATACCAGAAAAGATTATTTGTACAAACCCGAAGAAAAATTTAAACCAAGTACACACGAAGCGAAAAAAAAAAACTTCTACCAAGTTTTCGCTCTCTGTAAATCTCATTACTTTTCTTCAAACTCCCGCTTTTAAGTGATGACGGAGATGAAATGAATACCTTCATTCAGATTTTATTTTAGTTAAGACAACTCTGTTAAGTCAGAACGATGCCCTGTTTGAGAACTTCTAAATGCTTTGCTTCTTTTTTACCCCCGACAAAAGAACGTCGTAATTCATATTTATGGAATGTTTTCTTCCTCTGCTTTAAGTTATTTCAGTGAGTTAATTACACACTCAAAACACACATGAGAAATGCACGTGGTGAACTTAGATTAAGAGAAAAAAAAACCAGTCTTCTTCCAAGAACACAGCTGTTATTAGTTAAATGAGTTAAACTAATAAACGCTTTAATCTTTCATGGAGTTAAAGCAGTAGATAAAGAAGCTAAATGAAAGATGAGTTAAGGCTTATTTTATGTGGTAAAAAATGGCAATGTAATCTTCTTTTCTTTGGTTCTAAATGTTGAGACAATAATTTAAAATTCTGGTCTCAATTTATCAATATAGAAAAAGAAACAATTTCTATCGCCTTCTAAAAATGTTATACGAATGAGTAAAAATCTCAAATATAAAATTAAAATGGTGCGTTTATTGTTAAATGGAATATACGTCCCTTTAGAATTACTTATATTCTAAATCCTCTCACAACAAGATGCGATACATAAATGTTTATTAGAATGGAACGCGGTTATATAGAGAAAAATAAATTACTATTAATTGGATCCTACCTATGCTGAAGAAATGTTCTATGGTTCCGTATAATATTGCCACAAAGGGGTTTAATTTTCGAAAAAAGGAAAGTTTTATTTTGGTAAGGTGATTTTAGATTCGAAATATAATTATTTTTCCACAATATAAATAACCCAAAACGATGATTGTTGATAAATGATTTCTGAGTAGTGTAGTACATAGGCTTTTAAAAAATAGTTCATTCTAAAAAAGCTGTTAAATGTACCTAGTTTTATTTTAGTTGCTATTAAGTAGGTGTTCTTTCAGTGCAATAAAAGATGAAAAGTATTAAAATGCCTATTTTTCTTTAGTAAAAATTACTTTTGATTTTTTTCACCATAAAAAAGCTCAAATACCTAAACTTCAATCCCCTTGGGGCAATACTTATAAAAATTATTTTTTATTTTTCCTTTTCATCTATATACCAGATAATACCTGTTTCGCATAGGTAGGTTTTGAAGTTCTGAAAAAAAGATTTTTTTCGATCTACACTAATACATATATTAGAGAACACTTAATACAGAGACAATTTCGATTTTGTTCCTTTTATATTTTCTTCAGATAGAATTTTAAATTGTGTCAAGGATTTTACGAACTTCATAAGGGAAGAATTAGTACAACTTACTGCTGTTAGAAAATAAATATTCCCAGCAAACAAATTCTAAAAATTTCGTCAAATCTATCAAAACTAAGTTGACTTATGAAATGCAACATTAAAAACAACATGCAAGAATGATTTAAAAACCGGAATTTAGCACTCCTATTTTTCTAACACGAATACATTTTGTTCCATAAAACTAAATTTTTTACTTTAAAATAAACAAACGACTCATCTATCATTTTCGGAATGCGAAATGACATCTTAAAGAATATTTTAATTCTTTGAATGACAGTTTCACTTTCATTCACTGGAACAAAAAAATTCAATCTTTTCTCTAATCCGATGGCAACAAAGCTCGGACTAGAGGTATGAGAAATGACATCACTAAAACAAACACAACACGAATTTCGAAATTACGCTTTTGTTTCGGCTATTTTGATATCCAATCTTTTTATAGTTGATTAATAAAAGCGGAAAACAATTTTTTTTATTAATTTTTCGTATTCTTATGTACTAAATAACGGTAATTAAAACTTTAATTTTTGGGTCAAAAGCGGGAAAATGCTTAGATCTTGTACGTTGCGTAAAAGAAGCATTGTAAATTATAATATTGCGAAAAATAAGTATAGAATTTTTTTTATTTGTATTAAATAACTATTGTTTGCCCCTAAAACTACATTTTTCTCCATTATTTATCCATTGGGGAGATTATTTCAATTAATAAGAATTTTTTTAATTTTTCTAACACAAGCTTAGACTCTCCAATTTATTACTCGTACTATACTTTCTTAAAGTGAAGTAATGTGTTGTTTTACACCAAAAAATAATTAAGAGGTACACTCGCTTATACATATACAAAAATAAACTTCGAATTTTGTTAGTTATTATAAACCCCATATCGCTCTACCGTTTCACTAAAATTTGATAAAATTTCAAAACCTATCTTAAAAGAATAATAGTTCAGGAATAATGCTATAATGGGCTAAATTCAGGACAGTTACATGATAAATGCAGTCACGTGTTTTCCAATAAATTCAAGCTGACATTGTACTTGTTTCTCAACTTGTAAAATTTTGATAACTGAGTAAAGATGCTTAAGTATTCAGATTCTTCAAAAAGTTTTTTAAAATTTTTTAAAAAAAATTCTTATACTATACGTGTACTTTTAAATCAAGTGCCTTTTGTTCACTTATGTGCTTAATTATTGTTGACAGTATGTACTTTTAAAACGAAAGTTTTTGTAAAAAGAGAAAGTTGGCAACAACGAAACGCATATGCTAATTGATTGGAAATCTATGATTGCATTTATTATGTGACTATGAAATCATACGAATTTACATGAACCGATTGATTGGAAAAGCGTGATTGTAGTTATCATGTGATTATGACATAACAAATTAGCCTATTGCCTTTTTTTTTTACCTACATGCATGTTTATTATTGACAAATATTTACTTTTTAAAAGAAAGTTTGTGCATAAAAGACGAGAGTTGGCAACAGTGAAGCACATGAATTGAGTAGCTAGAAATATGTGATTGCCGTTATCATGTGACAATGACGTCACGTATTTTAAGGAAAATTGCAATCTACAATCAGATAAATTATTTACAGCGCGGACAGGCGTTAATAATACTCTCAAATAAATAGAAATCTTTCCCATTTAAAAAAGTTTAGGGATATATTTTAGAGCATTTAAATACACAAACTAGTCCAAATCTGTAAAACACACGGTAGGAATCGTAAGAAATTACATTAAAACCCCTTTCGTATAACAACATTCTCATACAGACCTACACACTCCTTACAATAAAAAATATTCATGGCCCATTCACTCAACACAATTGTGAAGAATCTGTTTTATTTTAACCAAACACCGGACAAACCTTTCTATATATAACCACGGTTGATCGACAATCTGACACCACAAACAAAAAGAAATTCTAAACACAAGACATTTTAATAGTCACCTCAAAGGGAGTTGAGAGATTTAAGTTACACTTGACAAATCGTTTGCTCGAAAAGAATCATCAAATAAACATTAAGTGTAAGAGAAACCACTTGCAAACGTTTTTTTTTTTTCCTTTTAGTAGACACACACAAACTCCCTCTCTTTGATACCAGAAGAGATACTTTGTATAAAACTCTTTTGCTTTTGGTTATAAAAAGAAGAAACAAAACATAACTTACAGGCTGGGAAAAAAGAAAAATGATACCTCTCCGCGAGTGAATATAATAAAAATCCATTTTTCTTAGATCGTTTTGTCCGCAGAGATACACATCTGTCATAAGAGATAAATTCGGATTTTATTCGTCTGTTTCTCTTTGGACTTGTGTGTCGAAAGAAGTTTTCGGAATTGTGCTATTTTTTTTTCCACGAGGAAAAGAGTCTTAGGTGACCATCGTAAAAAAAAGTAAATCTTATATTCTTTTGTTCCGAACCGTTGAATTGTTTATTTCAGAGTTTTCGTATCTTTTCATTCTTATTTCTGTGTTTGGATTTTACTTGAGCTTTTTGATCTGCTTAAGCTATATGACTCCAAAATTGGCAACGGACCTTATAGTATTGAACCATAGTGTTAAATACTAAAAATAAAAAAAAATAATAAAAGCATAACACCTCAGTTTATACCTTACTCTCCTTACTTCCACACCATACATCAAGGGATTTAAGCCCAAATTTTGTACAACAGCTTCTATTATATGGCACGTTGGAATTTAAATTGAATCTGCGTACTAAAAATCAACACGAGGGCATATTGGTGACGGATTTCTTCATGTTCGATCTAGGTCAAGTGAAGGGGCCGTTACGTAAGCTGGCAATGCCCTCTCCAAACTACCACACCAAGGCCTAAGGAGGACTTTGAGCCTCAACAGATTAAACGTGCATCACCCCCTCTATACAGTGAATCTTCAGTGCCATCAGGACTCGAGCCTGAGATCCCCCAGATCCATAACCCCAAGGCTACTACGGCCACAGGTTTAAATGGAAAGGCAAGTGGGAATCTCATTTCATTTTTAGTAATTACACTAAAATTCACGAACGAAATATTTCAATAATTTAAGCGACATCTTAGGAAGTTAGTAAATTATAATTTAATATAACATTTATACAAATATTGTGCGTAATTAGAAAGTCACATTTATAAAGCGGGAAGTATCTTTTATTTTATTACTTTCATTGATTATTTTAAATTACATTTAACTCATACCATTTAGTCTAAAAGAAAAAAAAAAGACTATATCATACACACACTCACTAAATTTCTGCGTTCTCGCTAATGGCGATAGCAAAAATAAAATCGACTTTTTCCATCATTCGTTGATATATATATATATATATATTTGAAACAATGAGCTAAATTCATAACGGTCACATGATAAATATAATCACGAGATTACCATTGAATTCAAAACTGACAGACTTATACTTGTCCTTTTATGTAAAATTTCAGATTTGATAATTGGGGAAAATGTTAAAATACTAAGATTCTTCGGAAGGTTTTTCGAAATTAAAATAAAATTCGTATATTATGCGCGTATTTATAAATAAAATCCATTTTGTTTACCTATATGCGTTAGCATTGTGAACAACTATGTACTTTTTAAAAGAAAGTTCCTATAAAAGTTAAAGTCGGTAATAGCGAAGCACCTACACTGATTGCTGGAAACGCGTAACTGCATTTATCATGTGACTGTGAAGTCACATGAATTTAGTCCATTGTACCAAATTACAAAAAGACATAGCAAAGATTTTATCTATCCAAATATATCCAAATATATGAAAGATATCTCCAATATCTGGTAAGAAAACAACAATATTTTTACATAAAAAAAATCCTTTTAATATTATTTGAATATAGTAAAAAAATTTAATTCTTTTAAAACAAACAATCCCTTTGAATTTTCCCCCGCCAAAGCATTGTTCACAGTTTGATTACATTTCAATTTTTTTTTCTTTTTTTTTTAATGGTTTAAAATTGAAAAGACTTAAAAGTAAAAATCTGGTTTCAAAAATGTTATATAATGAGATATAAAAAAAAGTTCTTTTTTTGCAGACGACATAATACACAAATACCCGCCTTTCGGTAACATAACGAATATTTTTCCCCCACCTGTTTCCAAACAAATTTAAAACTTGCATTTGTTTACTCGTCTTCGAAACAATTCAACTCAACTCAGCTTCCCCCATCGAATGGGAATTCTTAAATAAACAATTCTTTTCTGCTTCTATTTAAGTGTAGGATGTGATATACTTTGATTTTCAGTTGATATCGCGTCGCATAGAATAAATTTGAGAATTCAAACAAAAAATGTTTTTGTTTCACTTTTCTTTCGCCACCATGGTGGCTCTTGGCGATTGAAAATACGGAAATGTTTAGACTACAATTGTCCTTAAACTGGACTCCAAAGAGCTATTTGAGCAGTCATTTGGAGGGAACATGAGCACCTCGGCACAACTGGAAGAATAGAAATAAACAAATACAAGTTCTAATAACAATCGTCGCCAGATTAAAGAGAACGAAATGAAATTTTGGCGGTCAAATTGGCACGTTTCTTTTCGGGAACATTGTTTCCTAACGACTCTACGTTTACTTTTATATATATATAAAAAAGTTCAGTGACTCTGGTACCTATTATAGTCATTTTGACATATAAACAACAAAAACTATTGCGTGCAGGAAAATAATTTCTCATATTGCACTGTCACTTTTCGGAAACAGTTTGTTAAAAGTGAAAATAAATTTCGCCATTTTTTCCCCCTCTTTCTTATAGAATTTCAGTTTATACTATCTCGAGTTTATTGGTTGCTGACTTTCATTAGAAGTATTCCCATTGTCTTTTGCAAAAATAACCACAAATTATAATACTCCAATGTAAATGAAAACAAAACAAAAATACTTTTCGAACAAAATGCCGCTGCATTTATCCCAACATTTTTAACAATAGAATGTGAATTTAGCGATCTCTCTCGTGTTGTTCTTCTTTTACCTTTTAAATAATATTTTTACTTAATGACTTTTCGTTCTAAAAGTCCTTTTTTTTAAAATAAAAGACTTAATCTTAACTACCCTTCCAAGATGAAAAGACTATTTTAATGATCTGCTTATAATCTTGACAGGACAATGGTGATTAGTACTACCAATTATTATTCCCTAAATGGGATACTTAAAATCGCTTCCTTTTTGATTTAATATTGTTCAAAGAAATGAAATGAAAAGAATACATATTAAAACGAACGGGCTAAATTCATGACGATCACGTGATAAATGCCATCGCGTGTTTAATAATGAATTCAAAACTAACTTTAGACTTGTACTTGTTCTTCCTGTAAAATTTGGATAAAATTTTAAATTTGATAACTGAGTAAAAATGTTCAAGCGTTTCAAAAAGTTTTTCAAAACTCAAAAATAAAAAATTCTTACATTATATGTGTACTTTTAAATCAAGAGTTTCTTATTTCTTTTATGCCCATATTATATTTTGAAAAATATGTTTTTTTTTACAAGAAAGATTGTAAAAAACAAAAATTGGCAACAGCAAATTGATTAGCTGGAAACACGTGATTGCTTTTATCATGTGACTATGAAGTCACACGAATTTAATCCTTTGTGAAGCGAATATAAATGCTATAGATTAAATAACTAAAATGTACGAAATATGTAAACGTTTGTTCATTTTACGAAAATGTACAAAAATTTCATGGATTTTTATCAAAAAATGTAAAATATTTACGCACTCCATATTATTCGACAAAAACAAAAAATCTTCAATCTCCTAACTTTTTTGCAATACAATTTAATTAAACGAAATTTTTAAATATTCAGAATTTTTGAAAACGTATATGAAATTACATAAAACTATGAATTATGGAATATTTATTATTGAATCTCATTAATCCCAGCTAAATGGAATTCTAAATAGTCCGAACAAGACAAAAGAATCCCTATAAAATAGCCTAAGGTACACAGTTACATTCCTCAGTACTATACAAAAGAAAATGTATTTTGAAAAATAAGACGATCCAAAATGGCGAACAATTGAACAAGAAAAAATTCAAATAAATAAATTGCTTACATGATACGTTTTAGGAAGAAAAATTCTATCAGCAATTTAACTCTCGGCTTTTTATTAATATCGCGAGATTCTATAAGACATTAAATTCTATCGTTAATTCTGTAAATTAATCTGACTCCATTTTCACTTAGACACAGAACTTCCAAAAAAACTCGACTACTTTATTAATATAATTCTAAAACAAAAACAATTTTTTTGTTGTAATCCGACCAAAACAAAAAAGCATAAATAATAGAATGAATTAAAAGCAAATTTCGTCTGCATTTTAGAACTATTACAAATTGTACAAATCACAATACCATCTGCATTAAAGATAAATATATTTTTAATTAAATCAAAGAGGAGAAAAAAATGAAATAAATCCAAGTACTTTTAACGATTTATGTTAACAAATTATGATTTTTCTTTTTTTTAAATGGCTGCCTGGATTAAGCTACTTCGATTTAATGGAAAATGGATTAACGCTAAAAATTCCTATGCATTTTTTCCCACACTTTTCCAATTTATTATTTTATTTTTATTTGTTTAAATCTAGTTATATTGGTTTGAGTAATGTTCACCAAATTATTTATTTACTTACGAAAGTAGAAAACATCACGGTCAAAATTTTGATTGAACCTTCTAATTTTTTTATGTTTGGAAGACAGAAAAGAAATGTTTTCAGTACTTGAAACTTTAGTTTTGAGAATAAGAATTTTTTTTAATTTAAAGAACATAAAACTTGTCAGTTTCAGATTTTTTTTTAAGAAACTAATTTTTAAAGTACTATTTCCAGACTTTCGAATTGTCTAGACAGATTTCAAAAAGCAAACGATTTTTTTTTAATTTTTTATTTTCAAACGATACATTTCCCAAGAACTACACTTCTATTTCTTTACACCTGTTCCAAGAACGATAAGCATCAATGTTAGAACTTTTCCCAGCATTTTTTTTATTATTATTATTTGTAGCTAATTTTTGACAGACGACGCCAGTCTCCTCTTTGCTATAAGTTATTTTTATATTTTCACAATCCAATTGGATAGGACTATTTAAATTGAAAAAAAAAATTAGGGTATTATTTATAAAGAGTTTTCATGGCTGATACAAACGTTTGAAATTGTAGGTTACATATTTGTTTTGTTTTTTGGAATGACAAAACTGCTGCCATTTTCGCCAGAGAAAAATAATAATTATGTTCTGAGATAGAAAGAAAAATATTACACGAAATCATGTCGAGTTCGAATTTTCTATAGGGTGGGAAAAAATACAAATATAAAGCATAAAATATATCACAATAACAAAGTGCAATATAAACAAGATGCGTTTTTACTTTTTTTGTTTCCTTTCCATATTTTCATTTTTTTTTATAGTGACACCAAAAAAAGTTTTCTAGAATGAGTTTTTGAAAGGAAAAAAAAAAGTTAGATCAATTTGAATATTTTAAGGTTATATAAATTAGGTCATATTTTAGAGTTTTATATTGGATCACAACAAAAATAACCAAAAATTAATAGTATTGAAAGTCAAGCTGAAATGAAATGAAAAGAAAAGAAGTAAAATTCAGGGTTTGCTGCTTAGTGGCTGACTACGTTCGTGATGTTGGAAAGTTATTACAAGAAAATTATTTAAATGCAATTTTTTGGCAATAAATGTAGAAGGAATGACGTAGTTTCCATAGATAGGCCTTCTATACAGAGGCTAAACTAGGATCTTTGAAAAATTCACCTTATTTTCAGAGTTACAATTAATTGAAATAATAACGGTTTTTTTAAAAATTTCTTTACTTTGATATAATAAAATGTGAATAAATCCACTTCTAAATTATATATATTTTCAATCCTGGGATAAAAGTCATAGCTGTATATAGGCGAAATATTATTAATATAGAAGAGTTTTCATAAAAGGAGAATGTTTTAAAAATGCCTCTCTTCATCTTATGCCAAAAAATTTGCATTTTAATAATTTTTTTCTAGTAATAATATTCAAAAGAATTTTATATGCACATTCTAATTCAACTGACAGCAAATATCAAAATAATTATCCATTTATACGCTTTAACAAAATCACAATTCCGAACATAGTCCTTAAAGACGTATCTGAGTTGTATCAATGTGTACAGTGAAAGTCTTTTGGATTTGTCAGTGGCTCAGTTAGATTGGCACTGGAAACAAAATTAAAAGCCAGTTGGAATTTCAAACCGAAGAACGCTAAGCTGTAGAATCTCTCTTCGAAGCCATCAAGTTAGACCAGTGTAATAAACCAACCTTTTTCAAATCCTATGGGAACTGGAAAGTCGTATATCTGTCAAAATGTGGGGCAAGATTCTAAGACAAAGTATAATCTAAGAACGAAACGAAACACACATAATAATGCAACAAATCCCATAACGCTTGTTCGAAAAAGCATAAAACATGACTGGAACGATTGAAGCGCGAAATGCAACAAACACAAAAAAGAACCAAAATGGGAGAGGGAAGGCATATGGGCAATAAAAAAAAATCGCATGGAAAATACTTTTCGAATAGAAAATTTTTAGAGGAAAACATGTTGGCTACACCTAGATACATGCTTCTTCAGCGCATGAATCCAGGCGAATCGCTTTATGCTATTCGTGCAACACGGCAGGTAATGTGATTACTCATTCAGCTATTTGCCATGGAGCAGTAATTTACGAGTTTACCATTACGACATATAAAACATTTTGATTCGTCCGCGGGCATGCGAGGAAGGTTTCGGCATTTTTTGCTTCTTTTTTCATTATTATTATTATTATTTTTACGTTCTTTTTTCTTTCTTGCTACTGCTGTTCATTTATTTATTTAATATATGTTTTTATCCGTCATTATACATCCCCTCCTGTTTCTTTATTATTTATATTAATATCTTTTTATCCGTGTGGGCATATACACACAAGTTGCGTGTGTAAACGGGGTGGTGGTCAAGTGTAAAGCGCAGCAAGCCACAAATTTCGGTGTGTGCTTGGGTATAGGCTTTTATCTATATATATGTATGCAAGTATTTTTTTTTATTTATTTTAGTTTTTATTTATATATTTTCTGTGTGGTTTTTGGTTCACGCACATGCCGACGTGGGTGAGTTATAGCCTTCTGCCTCACAGATGAGTGCCGTCCAACAATGCCCAGGAGCGGCCTTTGAGGGTAATTTATTGGATGTGCCGGATTTTGGTTTGACAGTTTCAAGGGAAATTAAACTTTGTTAAAACAGCTTTTTCGAAGAGGATTCGCCTGGTTACGCTGGGGGTCACCCGAGCAACATTATTGCCATCCAACGGGATGGAGGTGGGGCTTAGGGATTGATAACAATGTGGCGTCATGCATTCTTTTTCGTCCACCCCCTCGATGATTGGTCGGCAGTTTTGTTGGCCTCCAGAGGAGGTGGTTTATGACCGGATTACACCTTTCACAACATGTCACTGCTGCTTTCCCCCCCTCCTCTTTCATCTACAACCGTTTTGTTGGGGAAAAAAACAGTGGATAAAAATGTAATAGATTAAAAAACACGCAGGACGGGTTTGGAATGCATTATGCAATGACATCGGATGTGGTTCTGATGAATAATCCAAAAGTGTGTTGCTAACTCTTTAGTTGTTTTCTTTTTTTTTTCGAGAAAAGTTAACTTGTAAACTTAGTAAAGAGCATGGAGGTGGAGAAGAATGGCAAGGTATGAATAATGGAAAACGCGCGGTTTACTAACTGAAATAAATGTTAGCTCGTGAAACCGTGATTTATGTTCGGCGTATCCTCTGAAAACTGTATCTGTCTTTTTAAGCTCTAAATTTCACACCAAGCGTGCTTTTAACATTTTAATAACATAAAAGCAGTATACAAAAAATAAAAGTAGAACGCTGCAACAGTGAAAGAATACATTCTAGAAATTCCATTCCATCGCATTACTCTTTTGGAATATCTTGTATACACTGCACTCAGAATGATTTTTCTCAAAATTCAAGACCCAAAACAATATTTAAATTGGACTAAGTTGTAATGCATTCTTGCAATATGATACGTGCTGGTGTAATCATAATCAAAATTAAAGCCTTAAAAAGAGGATGATGGATCTTTCGGTCGAGCTGTTTACAAAAAAATTTATAAATATGTGATTTTAAGGTTCGCTTTCATCTTAATTATACGTCAGTTCCAAGAGAAAATCTAAAAATTAAACTAGAGGAAAGAAGTTTAATATCAATCTAAATTCTCAACTCATGCACTTCGATGTTGCCAAGTTTTGCTTTTTGCAGAAACTTTCTCTTAAAATGTACATGTTTGTCAACAATAATAACGCATGTAGGTAAACAAAATGCTTTTTGATTTTTTAAAAGTACACATATAGTAATTTTTTAAATTTGAAAAACTTTTCGGAGAACCTTAATAATTGGACATATTCACTAGATAATCAAATTTGAGAGAAACATTTTACCTAACTTTAACAAGTAGAACAACAAATACAAGTCTAATGACACTTTAGAATTGAATGGAGAATACGTGACTGCATTTATCATGCGACCATCTTGAATTTAGCCTCTTGATTTCTTTAATGAAAATCAATTAATCTAAATAAAAATGATTGAGATTACAGACAGCAAAAAACAATTTAATTAAATTTTTAAAGAGATATTAATATTTATCTCTTCCTAATAAATTGCTATGAAAGAAGCAAAAATAATAGCTAGTTAAAAATTAGTATCATAAATTTATCTGGAGAATAGATGTATATGATATCCACAAATATAAGCTTTGGAAATCTCGATGCTCTAACTGTAATCAATGTTTTTGAGCATATTGATGTGCTATTTGATAAAAAAAAAAAGGTCCATTTCAATTTTTTGCAATAATGCTGGGGGATTTGCACTAAAAATGATCGGTCTTGCTATTTCTTGTCGTAAACATGCAGTATCAAATCAAGGTATTTTAGCAGAATTTCAACTGATATAACTAGCCACCTAACCTCTCTGCTATCGAGGCGTCCAATTTCATACTTGCAGTATGACTTAGAATCAGATGCAATTAGAAAACAGGTAAAAAAAAAATCCGGGTTGATTTTTCAAGGGTATCTAGCCCACCTTTACAAATCCAAACCTGTTTACGACCCTCACAGAAAAAAAAATTAAATTTAAATTCAACATATCCGAACAGAAGTGAGCATAAAAAATTTTAAATGATTATAATAACAAAAATCAGGAAAATGAAAAATTCCTTTCCTAGTAATGGACACCTCTGATATAACGCTTTTTTGAATTAAAAAATGTAATTACAGTAATCAGATGGCAACCGCAACGCATTTACAAATTAATTTTAAATAGAAGAACATGATTGTCACCCAGGTAAATACGGGACATGACTCATCTGCAGGACACACAATGAAACCGCGTAACGCGAAAGCCAATTATAATAGTGAATAAATATTTATTTTGTCCCTTGCGCAAACAGTAATCGATTTTTAATTTTTTTTAAAGTGAAGGGGAGAGTTTATCGCATTGGAGTATGATAATTATATAGATAGTTATTAAAGTTAAGGATAAATACTCTGGACCGATTCCAGGAGCATTAAAAGGTTGCTTAATTCAATTTTTTTGTTAAACATATCTTATGTATGAATCAGATATTTTTCTTTTCTTATGTTCATTTTTTTTTAATTATGATTTGCATAAATTGGAATCGAGTTTGGTTCTAGAGCAAGGCTACTTTTAAAAATGTGAAATAGTTCGTTGGTGAGTTAAATTTAAACTATATAAATTTTATTTAAAAAAAACTGAGGCTATTACATTGCACAGTAGCGCACACAGAAATTTTTCAAGGGGGTCCGGGGTCGAAAGTTCATCATTCTTGTATCATGCTCCTTTCGATTTTGTTGATTTTCGGGAACAAAAACAGTAAAAAACTAATTGTTGAATAAATAATTAGCATTAATTAATAAACTTAATCATTAATAACAAATGCTTAATTAAATTTTACGTACTATATACTTAGAATTATAATCAATCGGAAAAAAAATCAAGGGCTTTTGGGGGGGTCCGGACCCCAGAACCCCCCCTTGTGTGCGCCACTGACATTGCATCTTATATATATCTATATATAATGGGGCTTTACATAGGTAATTTTAATAGACCTGTAACCCACAGAGCTGTTCAAAGCTTAAAAATTTTGCTAATGCTAAATTAGAAAAAAAAATTCTTAAATCGCTTTAAAAGAGTTTTCCTTTAAATCGAACACCTAAAATTTTTTCAAAAGGTGTTCTTTTTTCAACATTTAACTTCATTTACTTAGTTTAAAATTATTTTGACTAAAATAATTTTATACTTATAGTTATGTTTACAATGCAGCCAGTAATATTATAGCTTTAAATCCAAATTTGAATCTTCTATCTAGCAATAACTTCTTTATTGTTCGCTGATGCATATTTGGGTAAGTTACCTTTTTTGTAATGGATTTAGAGCTCATATCCATTATTTTCTATAGAATTATAGAATACTAATTATTTAATTACGAACAGAAATGAGGAAGGGTGACCAGCTACAAAATTGGTTAATCCCTCCCTTTATATAAAATTAAAAGCTGTCCAAAGTCAGCATAGTTTATACCACTACAGGATCAATATTTTAAGTTGCCGATATCTACAAATGTCTAAATTTTTTCCCCTTTAAAAGTTCAAGACATTTCTGTCTCTAGTAGAGATTATTTAGAACTATTTCCATAATAAGTGGCAACAACAGAGTTATTATATAGATCATATTTTTTTGGTCTGGTCAGTTGTCAAAAGGCAACACCTAAACATGTAACAATGTCTAACTTTTTTGTAGTACATGAGCCAATATCAAATTCAACACACAGCAGAACTTCCCTTATTTCACCCAAGATGATTTTTAGAGAAAATTTTTGAACCCCAAGTCTGTGAAAAGAGCTATAATATCAAGTGGACTAAAATATTCCCGTGAAGAGGTAAAAAAACGAGAAGATTAAGTTATTAGCTTAGTAATCTTTCTCATATCTTGATTATTGTTCAGAGAATTACGGGACTCTACGCTTATAGTTTCTCACAAATTTTGCAACCCCCTCAATTAACCCGCAAAAAAGCTACGAATTTCATGTTTTTTTCACCCATCCCTTTTTTTAAAAAAGAAAAACAAATATTTTTCATTTAATTTTTAAACAGTTTCCCCCTTTTATTTACCGAGGTATTAAAAGTCCACCATTTTAAAATTATAAAAAACCATTTTAGAATACTCTGACAATATTCAGGAATATTTTTTTTAAATTTCACCTTTAAAATTTGGCCACGGTTCTATGATGAATTTTTTTTTTTGGGGAAAGGGGGTAAAATTTGAACAAAAGCCAGGAAGGGCAAGTTGTCTTTTTGTTCCGGTTAACAAAAAGTGCCTTTTTTGTAGGGTAAAAGCCACTTTTTATTTTAAGGATCAGTGTTAAAATTTTACAGTTGAATATTTTTTAATTAATTAAAGTCTAAATAAATTTCCCAAAGTTGATTTTATATTTAATTTTATACCCTTTTAATTTTAATGTAGTGATTCGTAAATTCGAAAAAATTTCAGAAAATAGATGGGTAGATGGGTTAATTTAGATTGTTGTTAAGTCACACTTTGAAGTTACAAGAGGGCTACTGGTGACGACCTTGTCAGTTTGAACCTCAGTCAAGTGACGAAACGACATCTGAGCTGTGGCACCCCTTTCCATATCCCACCGGAAAGGCTTGAGCCTCGACAGATTCAACGTACATCACCGTCTATTCGGCAGTTCGACAGTGGCACCAAGACTAAGCTCGGATTTTAACGAAAAAACACCAGCCATGAGTTCGAAAAAATGACGAAAATTTTAATTGCAATAAACTTAGAATTGCTGAAATTGTGAAAAGATATTTTGTTGCTGTCCTTTCTCCTTCCTCAGTAGCTCGACAGCCCAGGGTGGGCCTCGGCATTCTCAAGAAGCCTTTTCCAGGCCAGCCTACTTCCTGCTAGTGTTCTCCAATTTTTGGGTTTTCAAAATGATCTTTTTTTAGGTCATCGTTTTTTGCTTCCCCCATTAAAAAAACTTTCAGCTTCCCCCCTCATTACCGAGAACTGGAAAAGGACAGCGGAAGTTCAAGAGCAGTTTCTGAGAATTTTAAGGTAAAGCGGAGGGTTGGCAAGAATAAATATCATGGTTCACAGATATTCTATTTTTTTTTTAAGGGGCAATCTAAAGAACATTAGTCCAGGATCATCGCTGATCACATCACCTGAAACGATACTGGACTGGAACACAAACAAAATTCAAAAGTACCGATGTGTTAATTTCTTTAAAAAAAAACTTATCTTCTAAACGCTTAAATATTCGAATGGGTCCTTTCCTATTCAGATCTCACGAGAACTGACCGTTCAGTGGAACCATCCGTCTTTTTTCTTCTTCTTAATCCTATTTTAATTGTTTTGTCTCTGTCCCAACAACAACCGGTGATGGTGCGAATCCTAGGGAGGTAGACACCATAACCAGGACCACCCCCGATGGTGCGAACAACTCCGATTTTCCTGTGGGAACCTCCGTCGGCAGTACTGTAACATTCCGCAAGGTGAAAACGTGGAAGAATAAACAATGAAAAACCCTATAACATTTCAACGGTGCGAAAGAGTTGTTTTGTTTTGGAAACTTAATGGCTCAAATAGAATTTTTTTTAGAAACGGAATCTTTTTGTATCGATGAGTTGCTTTTCATTCTTCCATATCGATGAGAGTGATACCTTTTCTCACGGATCAGGGCTTGAGAAGTTTTTAGATTTTGCTTCTTTTTGGTTTTTTCCTTCCTTCGTGCACTTCGTTTTCTCAACCCCCCTTTCCCCTTTTACAAAAACAAAATTTCCAAGAAATCACATCGTTTTAAGTGCTGAGTGTTTCTGGTACGGAAAAACGAAAGCAAAGCATAATTTACTCAAATTCGTTTGTGTTTGAGCAACAAGCAATGCTGCCTTTACCGAACATGAAAAAATAGAATGCAAACTAAAGAGCAGGATGTATTTTTCCAAATAAGCGGGGGGAAATGCTGTTATGTTAGTCCAATAGTCATGATGAATGAGTGAGTGTTTATTAACGCAACACGAGGGTCTTTGGCGACGGACATTGTAATTTTCAATATTTTTTTATAATATTTAGCTGTATGTGGCACCCTTTCTCCAAACTATGAAACCACACAAACATGAGGACTTTGAGCCTTGGCAGAGTTAACGTGCATCGCCCCTATACACGGCGGGCTTTCACTAGCACTAGGGCTCGAACTTATGACACGCCGATCACGAGTTCGTCACCATAACCACTAGGCTACCATTGCAACCCAATAGTCATTATAGTAGTCAATAATGTACAGTGGTACATACAGGAATTTTTTAAGAGAGGGGTCAAGGGTCAACAGTCCACCATTCTGGTATAACACTCCAATACTCCGCCACACATATTCTTTTGATTTTATCGATTGTCGGGACCAAAATATATATATATATATATATATATATATATATAATTATTGAACAAATAATTAGCATTAATTAATAAAATAAATTAATAATAACAAATAATTAAATTACTGTATTACTATATACATATTACAATGCATATATTACTATATACATAGGATCATAATCAATGGGGGGAAAAATTAAGGACGGTAGGGAGGGTCCGGCCTCGTGGACCCCCCTTATGTGCACAACTGATAATGTATATGGAGAAGGAAGAAGGGTCGCAGCTAGATATATCGAAGATTTCTGTAAGGAATAAATTAAAGCTGTTGCTCATTAAATCCAAACAAATGTTAGATTTCTTAAGAAATTCTTAATCTTTTTTTCCAAGTTTAATTCTGAGCGGGCTTTTCTCTCTTTATTGCTTAATTATAGATAAATTGTTTCGTGCAAGGAATGTAATTTATTAAGGAAGTAATACATTATTTAATGATGATTTGGATAATGATGCAACATATTTTTTTTTTATTAAAAAGGAACTATAAGCGTAGAAGAGGATTCTTATTCAGAATGAATATAAATCTGCACTAACTTTTTTGTTATGAGAAAATTTTTGAAAAATTCACATTATTTTCGAGTTACAATCAATCGAAATAATATAACGGGTGTTATCTATTAAAATTTCACTGTTTTCTGATATGATGAAGTATGAATAAAAATCCATTTCTAAATTATATATTTCGAAAATCCTAGTCCAGCCCCTGCGTAGAAATCTTAGCAATATATAGCCAAAATATTATCATCAAGAAGTATTATAGAAGTGTTTATGAATGGAGAATGCTTTAAAAATATTATTTAAATGCAACTTTTTGGCAAAAAAATGAAATTTTTGGAAAAAAAAAACTTTTTTTTTTGTAATGATGTTCATCGAACAAATTTAGACGTATATTCTAATCCAACTGACAACTAAATATCAAGGGAAAAAAATTATCCATTCATACACGTTTTCAAAATCATGGTTTCGGACGTAGTTAGTCAGTCACCTTAAAAAAGTTATCAAACAAAACCAAGTCGGCCTTGGGTTTTCGGGATTTCCTATCTCGGCAACTCTGGATACCTGAACCTTATCGTACATTCCAATCAATCTCTTCCACATTTCTATGACGTTACCCACAAGTAACACAATCCCCCCTTACGCAAGTCACAACGGTTCCAAACCAAGACCTGATACTTAAAGAATCAAGTTCTCGATCTGATCTTCTGTTCAAACAATGTATCTTCAGTAGCAGGGAAATTAACATTAACAAGTGATTCGGATTGATACAGCTGGTATTATAAGTAATACATTGAATCCGTTGGATGATTATTTCTAGGATATCGCAGCGCTCAGAACCATTGTACAGGTGTTTTTATGATGACTGATATGCAAGATAAAATGTGGCAATATTGCAACTTTATAGCTTCTTGGACATGACCGGCTCGGTCAACATTGAATACATTTCACAGACTTTTTTTTCGTTCACAGGCGAAATCTCTAAATATGAAACAGGCCGTGATATACTATAAAAGAGGATTTCGTGATGTTGGAAAGTGTGCGGGATTAGTTTTATAGCGTTTTCGCATGGGAGTTGAGTAGATTCAGTGCTGTACCTTTACAGGAAGATTTTAGATTCTGAATATGGTGTTGCTTTTTTTTATATCAGTAATTAAATTAAAGTGATGGTTAGTATGTGGTAAGAAGATTTAGTTTTCTCATAAGTCTAAATTGTTTGATTTTGTTTTACGCGATAATAAGGTACTCGGGGTCGTGCGTGATTATATAAGTGGGGCCTCGTTTGATCATAATTTAAAGCTCGTTTTCGCCATACGTACGAGAGCGTGAACTTAACGCGGAGCAAATTTTCTAACAGAAAAAAATGCCTCAGTTTTTATAAAAACTTGTGTGACATTGTAACATGCATTTGTATATAATATGTTTGTTTTTAAATTATAAAATATTTCATAAATAATTAATTTTTCCTTTTACCTTGTAAAGGGATAGCTTATTTAGCGTTTGGATATAGGAGAAAAAACGCGAAACACATTTTATAAAAGAAAAAATTAGTACTAAATTAATAATAGTTTTTCGGATAAAAATTAGTAATATGATAAAATAAGTGATTCTCTACAGGATAGTGGAGCCAGAATATAATATTAATGCATGTGAGTACTTTTATATCTGAAAAAAATATTCTGAATTCGGGTCCTATTCTTTAACATAAGCTGAAAGCCTTCAGTTAAAACCCATTACTATCCTTTTGTTCTTAGTAGAATATAAATGTTAATGGAACACTTTGAAAAGTTCCAAAAGTGTTACAAGAACTTCTTTATTACTGATTTGTTAGTGCAGCTACTAACACACTAATAAAGTTAGTTAAACAATAAAGTTGTGATTTAACACTCAGTTGAAAATCTGCATAACGTTCTGTTGTTATGCAGATTTTATGATATGCATTTATTTTGAATAAGAAGAAATAAAGAAGCAAACGCGAAATACACAAAGTAGTGGCGATACATTGTTGTACTCAATTCGTTTTGCTGCAAAGCATGCCAAGAAAGAAGCCAAATTGAGAAACAACAGTTAAGACGTATAGAGATGCGACCTTTCATATATAACATAATTATTCAATCAATCAATAAATTACATCCATAATTTTGGTTATTATTTTTGTACATAAATTTGTTTTCATCAATTTATTAATAATATATTTTTCTCTCTGGTTTATATATATATATATATATAGTTGTAATTTATCACTAATGAAACAAATCTTAACTATTTTGGAACTTATTTTAGTCCACACCTCAATTTACTGCCAACTCGGAGAATTATTTTGTCACATTATACTAGACCCTCACATACATTTATTGTCGATTAGGTGAATTATTGTTGGCCCTCTATATTAGTTCACGCCTCTATTTACAGCCAATTTGGCGAATTATTGTTGACACATGGGATAGAAGTTCAATACTTAAAACAAGAGCTGCTGACATAATTTGGCGCTGTTTATAGCCGAAGGTGTTGGTTTAACTAAAAAATTTCCTCTAATACAATTTTGTCATTTTTAAAAAATTAATATTTAAAAAAAATGAAAATTTAAAAAGCATTGTAAATAACTCTATAATTACATGAATGATCACATGGATTTGACCTGCTAGAAAATGGCTCTTGGGGAGAAATGACTAAGTCGCCTGCTGTAAACACTGGGAATAAGAAAAAAAAGTTATAAAAAGAAAGGGTATGTAGACTTACCTTCTGTGAGCTTTTGGATAACTTTATTGTGATCGAATTTATTGTCTCTGAGTAAGGCTATGTAAGCAGCGTAGATAAAAGTCGCATGTGGCTGGACAAAGTGGGCAGCGATTTTGCTGATGCTTTCTTGAAGATGGGACAGGTCTTCAATTTTCACCGTTTGATTCACGCTACCTGTAAGAAACATAAGAGAAAAACACATAAGAATTTCTGAAATTATCACCAAGCAGATAAATGTGAAAAACTTGTGATACATCAATCAATTTCTAAAAACAAAACAGAAACGGTACGAAATTCTAATTTTTTTTAAGTCAATTTGCACGCTTTTAACATGTTGTATCGTCTCCTGTTTAGCCCATATTAGTCTTCCCATATTAATGCAACTAAAATGGGATTTATACGTACAACATAAGTTTTTTTATCTCTTTCAGTCAAGAACGAGATCATAGAAAGGCTGATCATTTATTGACCAGATCTTAATCGTTGTTTATTCCAGGTAGGAAAGTTTAACGGCGAGATTGACTGACAAAGGAATCAACTGAGTTTAGGTTGCGTGAAAGACATATTGCAATTCTATTATGTAATTGCCAAGTTATGAATTTGGGTTAGGCATCAATGTATTGGATCAATGTATTGCAATTTACATCTTTTCCCCTCAGTTATATTTCGTTGTCTCTCCCAAGTAGTTTTACTACTGCTATTCTTCGTAAATTGAGAATCGAAAATATGATTGGTGAATCTCTGGTCATATAATCGCAGTTCAGTTAATTTTAATAAATTGAATATAGCGATAAGTACATAAATATAAACGTAAAATGAAAGTTGCAGTATCAATGTATCTACATTTATAATTGCGCAATTGCGTTCTTTAACACAACAAGTTTCAATTTTTTATTAGCAAAATATCGTCTGCATTTTATACAGAACACAAAGTAAATTTATCGACATCTAAACTCTAATCTGAATAAATATTGACGGGATCACAGAGATATTTAAACTAATACGATCAGTTAACTATGAACCGCCGAAAGTGAAATTTAGATAATTATTTAAAATTGTTATTCCCTTATGTAAAAATGAGCACACAGCTGTTTTTATCTTTAAGTACAATCTATTTCTTATCAGATTCAATTTTTTTTTTCAAATTTCATTCTTTTTTCGCATAAATATATCCTTTTCCCATTTTTTTTAACAAATTTTCAAATAATGAACTATCTTATCACTTTATCTTTTTCCAACATGCCACAAAAACTTAAAAATGAGTTTAAAATATATTGTTAATCTTTCACATGATCATTGAAAATGAGGAAGATTATTATTTGTCGTATCAATGGACTTATTTAGTGCAAAATAAAAACAAACCTTTGAACACTTTATCAACTGCAGCTGCGGTTTTTTTGGGGAAAAAATATACAATTTGAATCTTTGTTGAAAACATGTTTACGATTATATTTCTAGAAAAATGCCTATTTTTTTAAAAAAAAGTTCAGGCGTTGAAAACTTTTTCAAAGATAAATATAATTGGTTAGATAAAATTTGTTAAAAGGAATAAAATCCTATCTTCAGAAGTTTCAAAGACTTGAAATATGAAAGGAAGAGGTATTACATAATGTGTTGCTAAATTTGATGGCATCAAAAAATGTTACTGAAAAGAACTAATTATTTAAGGGGTTTTTTTTATACTACATCCTCTAAAAAAATACAAGACCTTTCATCTTTTATGGTTTAAATTTAAGACCTTCCAAAATCACAATAAAAGTTAAAGGCAATTTTGTGAGAAATATTCTATTTTATTTAATTTTGAGTGCAGGACTTAACATGAAATATTGTGCATAAAAATTAAAGTAATATAAAAACAAAATTCAGGAGTATTTAAAGGGGGGGAAAAGGGGAAAAGTGATAAAACTTTAGTGGTTTGTTTGTTTTTTTTAAAAAAAGAATGTAATGATAAAAAAATATTTTTACAGAAATTTTGCAACACAGTTCAGGAATAATTCATAATGAATTAAAACATATGTACTAGGGTTGGGCTAGGGGTATTTTGCCTCGAGGACCACATTGTGGAAGCGGAAAATACTGGAGAGCGAGCCGCAAAAAACTCTTTACGGGTCGCATGTAGCCCACGGGGCTCTATTTGCCCACCACTGATGTAAAATAAAAGAACACAAAAAGATAGGGAGGTTTTTATAAAAACATAAACAACTCGAATAATTGTACATTTTCTACCGGATTCGCGCGCGCGTTTTAAACATTTTCTTAATATATTATCCGTATTTAATTTAAATACGGGTAATATATAAAGTAATAATTATATATTTAAAATTTGTTTCGAAAACACCATTTATCTGAGTATTGTAGAATCTAGTGTTACTAGTCTTATAATTGCATTCCGAAAAAAAATTCTTTACATTCATCAATTTAATGTTAACATAGGTGAATTGCGTTACAGACAGAAATTCTCTTCTAGGAATAAATAAGGATATATTTCAAAGTAAAGAATATGCTTAATAACATCAATTTTAAAATGTAATGCAGTTTTTTTCCCCTATAGTTACAAATAAACAGTATTATAAATGTTATAAAAAATAACTATAAATAAAAATACAATCTACAAAAACAATCTTATTTAAGAAAAATAAAATTTAAATTTTTAAGCAGGATACAGTATAAGCATGAAAACTAAAATAATTAACTTATTTTTAGCATCCCATCTCTTTCACAGGGCTCTGCGCACATTTGTACGCACATGTTACGCTAGGGTAAAACAGTTGCAATAAAAGTCAACATCACCTTTACATAAAAAACAAAGGAAAGGTTTCTCTTGCAATGTATTAAAATAAAGGGCGTGTGAATACTTCTTTTCCCTATCTTTTTATTGTTTTTTGAAGAGGGGGGAAAAACCCTAATTTTTCTTTTGTCCTTAAGACCTCATGTAAAAATTCTTTTTTTCACCCTCCGAAATTCTTTTCCAATCAACGCCCGTGCGTATGGAATTTATGACTTACTGCGTAAGGTATAAAAACAATTCGGAGAATCTTGCTCGTATGAGCCGTAATGCATAAATTTCACTAGAGTTAGGAAAAGTGGAAATTTTGAATCAAAATGCATAGTGCGAAATATCTAAGAATCTGGCAAAAAAAAAAAATAGAAAAAGTTCAGATGTTACATTTAAACATTTCTAATCACTGAAGATTTCCATTTTCAGTGCAATTAAGATCTTTCATAAGTTTTGGGAGTTTAATGTGAAATTTTTTTCTTAGAATAAAAAAAAAATTAAATGACAAAAATGATTGATGTTTATAAAAATAAACTTCCAAAATACAACTTTCGAATGTTATACGGTTAGTTCTTTTTTGAAATATATCTTAATCATCATGCATCTGCATGGAAAAGGAACTTAGTTCCAATAATAGCTGAATTTTAAATATAAAACTGTTTATATTAATTAAAGATTTTAAAATGTGTAGGGAAAAATTGCTTTCTTTTCTATGGCTTAGTATTTTTTTTTCAAATACCCATAGCTAAGAATTTTTAAGTTAATTATTGTTTATAATTAATTTCTATGCTCGTGATACTAATTATTATTTTACACAGCAATTAGTTGAAAGGGAAATTAGCGATAAAAATGGAAAAAAACATAATATTAATTGAAAATAACTAGAATGAGTGCATCTCCAAAAAGATTTTTAAAATATCTTTAGAAATGTTTTGTTTGGATACACAAGTTTTAATCAATTTAATAGCTTTTAAATATTAGAAGAAATTATTTTATACAATTAATCAGCCTTTTTTCCCTTTATTTTTACAGAAAAAGCAAACATGCTACAAACAAGGAATAATATAAATGATTAGTGGTAGAGAATATAGTGCGTTTTCTTTTTTTCTATGGCAAATTTTTCTTCGCTGTTCATACATAAATTTGAATAAGATTTTTTTTTCTTTTTCAAAGGTAAATTCTCACAAATGTTGTATTTCTGAATATCGAAGGACAGTGGCACACACAAGGGGGGGGGGGGGGTTCCTAGGGGTCCGGACCTCCCCAAAACACTTTATTTATTTTTCCGGATTTATTATAATTCTGAGTATATAGTACGTAAAATTTAATTAAATATTTGTTATTAATGATTAATTTTATCAATTAATGCTGATTATTTATTCAATAATTAGTTTTTTACAGATTTTTGTTTCCGGAAATCGACAAAATCGAAAGGCATGATCGAATGGTAAACTTTGATCTGACCCCCTGAAAATCCTGCGCGCTGCTGTCGAGGGAAAAATTTAGGGGACTATTCAAACATCACATTCTTCTACGTCTTCCTTTGTACATAACACAAATTCAGGTCTCAAGGTTTAATTTAGATATTTCTAATTTTGTTTCCATTATAAGAACTTATGTATGAATAACATGCATATACAGATTATTAGCTTTGATTTTTATTACCTCCACAAATTCAACTATAATTTACTTTACAAAAACTCCAACTCGCCAGTTTCATTTTATTGCTGTTTTAAGCTTCATTTGAATATTTGTTTTATAATAGATTTAAACATTTGCAAAAATTAATGATAATTTTTTATTAATAATCTTATTTAAATTTATTTTTGTTTGTTCGCACAAAATATCAATAAGAATCAAAAATTTTTAATACGAAATAAAAGCATATTAAATATGATTTTTATTGAGGGGAAAAACAATTTTATAGTCGCATTATGTGTACTTTATTATTATTATTTCATTTCAATATATGAGGTTTAAACTAACCTTTACAATAAAAAAAAACTACAAAACTTTTTACAAAATTGAAAAGATAAAAAAAATTATTTCTTATTCCATTTTTATATATTTTTTTTCATAAACGAATTCTCAGTAGTGGCAAAATTATTTTTTCTTTCGCATACAGTTAAAAATGCTTTTAAACTGTGAGAAGATTTTTTACAATACAACTTAAAAATCTCTCTAGTAAACTTTTTGTCGAGAAATTGAGCAGACGATTTTTTCCCACAAAACATTTTACCGCCCACATATGCACAAAAATATCCATGTGGGTGGGAATGGAACGTAGTAGAGTGTAACGGGGGAGGAGAAACGACTTTTGTGTGTTAAACCAATAAAAAAACATCGCAGAGGAAGGTGGGATACTAACTCAACCGGAACATTTGTAAAACGCCAAACGAAAACTATGCCTCTCCACCCCGTAAGTCCCCCCACCCATATTCGTCAGTCTTGAGAAAAATTCTTCATGACGAGCGTAATCGAACGTTATTTCTTATACATTCTCCCCCTCCTCCCCCCTCCTCTTCTTCTTAGATTTGTTTTGTGTAAGGGAATTTATCGCTTGGCGTGTTACAAAACAACAATTCTATTGATATTGTTCTCTTTTTTTTGTGTGTGTAAAAAATTCGCTAACGGAACGCCCATGTTTGGATATATAGTAAAATACACAAATGAAAATGTTTACTTTACATTTGTGAGAAGGTGGTTCCGAAATTAGTTTGCGATTGAAAGGCCCTTTTTTGTTTGATAGGTTTCGTGGAAAATATTTTTTAGCCGATGTCGTTTTCGGTTGATTTTATTGTTAAGTGTTTTGTCTATTTTTGTGTTATCGATGTAAATTCGAGTATTGTTTTTGTAAAATCGCACCGCGATTATTGGAGGAGCAAGCGTTATTGTTTTATAGCCACAAAGATTTTCCGTAACTATAGCAATAGGAAAAATGCAGAACAATGCAACTATTTTAAAAGCACGCGGAATTTCATTAATATTTTTAAACTAATGCACTATGTGCCATATAACAAATGAAAACTTATTTTAATAATTATGGGGAATATCTGTTTTTCGTGGGGGAAAAAAATGACAAAAGCTTTCAACTGCGAAAAAAAGTCAGAAAAAGGGTTTCAAATTTCATTTTTATAACAACAGAGTATGGGTACCATTTTGGATTTTCCCCAAAAGAATTCAAAGATATAAAGAATTTGATTTTAACAATTGAGATTATTTATTAATGTCACACCTAGAAATAGCCTAGTGGTCATGGTCACCAGTTCGTAGCCGGCGTATCATGAGTTCGAGCCCTAGTGCCACTGAAGATCCACCGTATTGAGGGGCTGATGCACGTTAAATCTACGGTGACTCAAAGTCCTCCCGTTAGCGTGGTGTGATAATATGGAGAGGGGGTGCCAGCTCAGACGTCGTCTTCGTCACTTGACCATGGTTCAAAATTACGAGGTTCGTCGCCAATAGCGCGACGTTAATAAATACTCATTCACCCACTAGAGGTAATATATGGGCTTCCTAGCACTTTTAAACCTCGGTCAGGAAGCATAGGAAACACCATACTCCTCACACTTCCACACCTCACCATCGTGAGAACTATGAGCATTAGCAGATTTAAGATGTCAGCTCCTAGACAAGGCAGCATCAGAATCCGGGTGAAAATAAGTTGCATTAAGGTTACTCTATAAAGCAACATAATGGTTATTGGTGACGGAACTAATAATTTTGAACCTTGCTCACGGACGAGGACGACACCTAAGTTCGAACCTCCTTCTACTACTACCACACCACATCAATAGGAGGACATTCAGCTCGAATGGATTTAACACGATACAAGGCGGGTGCGCCAGAACCCGAACCCATACCTAAACAGAAACAGCGCCGCCTACAAATCAGAGACTGACCGCTCGGCTATCGTGTCCACGCCTGGAAACCTCAAAAGCCTGCGGTTGAAAAATTTGGGAAGTGTATTGTTCAGCATTTCATAAAGCCACTGCCCCTTGACGTATGCTGACGTTCAAATGGGGGTTTTAACTAAAGAAAACAATAAGTGATAATAAAATAAAAGGCAGATAAGACCAGTAACAATATTCTGTACGTAGAAATCCACTACAATAAAACTAAATATGAATAAAAAAATTAAGTAATTACTATTATTTTTTACACATCCTATAATTTTACAACGCAACACTGAAGATCTAATGATCTGAGAACCTTAAAGAAATCTAATTCCGCTCTACCTCTTTTTCTTTAAAAGCTTCATTGCTTTTCATCAAGCTAATATTTCATTGATTTATTTCCTTCTAAAGTTTAAGTTAGTTCATTGACTGTTTTCGTAAGAGAAACGAGCTATTGACTCAGTATTGTCCAAATCGGTTACGATATTCTTACCCGCCCATGCGAGAGAATAAAGGTGATAGATCACTAAAGAGGCGCATGCGCAAAAGGATGTCATTCTGATTACCATTAGTGAACAAAGAGCAACATCACCCTCTTTTTATTGGAACATTGTTTGCGTCGTTAGAAAAACCAAAGAGTTCAATTTTTTTAATTTAAATATAATGGTCAATTATTTATTACCGTATTTTTAAACTTATCACACTTAAATCGATTTAAAATTAAATCCCTCACCATTGTCTTCAAGGTGCTGGTGCAGGTTCAAACCCCTACGTTTGTACGTAGGCTTTCTCCTTACAGAATCAGCATTAACAATAAGGAACAATGAGTTAGAAAGTAATAATTACGCAAAATTACCAGAATAAATTCGATATGTGTACAGTTTACCCGATGTGATCCAGTGAACATAATCGATTTCGAGGGGGCTGTAGTATGATGATTGGTTTGGTCTAGGGTTAAAGACGCTGATTGCTGTGCCGAGGGTCAGCTTTCGAATGAGAGTAGGCATGGGTGTTTGTAAATGTATGGTACCAGTGCGGCACGTTAATTCGGCGAGCTGAAAGTCCTCTCGAGAGATTGGTGGTAGGGGAAGAGGATTGAAGACCCTCTGATCTTCCTTACGGGAGTTCTCCCTCAAATTCAGGGTGGATGCTTTATGTTTCAGAAATCAAACTCCTGTTTATGGAGGGAATTAAACATAACTCTTTCAGAAGTTGTTAATGATAATCCGAAATGACACTGCAAAAATGCTGCGAGATCCTACTTTCATTTTTTGTTTTTAAATGACTTGGAAAACTTATCACCGAATACAAGAAAAACTAGCAACTCCCATTTTCGTGATACTTCGGCGTATTTTTCGATGGAATATTGAAAATTACTGCTTGCATTTGGGTGAGGACAGACGTAAGATAAGACTCAACATTTTTACACAGATAGAAAAATATTAACATTATATAAAGATTTCTTACTCTTATATAAGATAAAATATTTTAACACACTGCTTGAAAATGTCAATTCCTTTTTGGGTATAAAATAATTATATTTCATTTTCAACGCAATAATGTTTTTTTAAAAAAAGAATTTTACGTAAAAAATCAAAAGAAAAAGAAATACAAAAAAAGGAAGAAAATGCGTATTTGTAAAAAAGGTTCTAAGTTTTAAATACAATATAACAAACAAGCGGGGGGCAAAAGCGTTTCAACCATCCTAAATAAAATATTTTGACAATTTTCTACCAGAGAATACGTTATAAGTTTTATTCGAATTTTTCTGTATTCTGTTTTTCGTGTTTTCGAATAATTTAAAAAAACCCTTTTAAATGAAGGGCAGGGGGACTTGAACAACCCTTTTCATTTTTCTTTAACGGTATAATTTGAAGGGTTTTATTGACTTATTGTTTAACGTCGCATTTCTAGGCGGCACAAGAGCTACTGGACTTCGTAATTTTGAAAAAATGATGCTCTGCCAGATGATGAGGACGATACCTGAACTGCCCCACCCCAATCGTAATTCGAAGTGAATTAAATATCTTAAAAAGCAACTAATTATCATCAATGACAATTTACACGATGACAGAACATTCAAAAAGGTTTAATACAATTACGGTTCTGATAAACGTTGAAGTGTTCCCCTTCCCAATCATTACATACGTTACCAATAACGCAAAAAAGGATCCCAATCTTATTCAATACTTACACCACAACCGCAATTTCCTATTCTGGAAATAATCACGATTTACCTTTTTAAAGTATCAACGAATAACAATGGACTATTACGAGGGGTATAATAACAATAACAAACCGAAATCGAAACACTGAGTGGAAACGAGAAATCGCAAAAAGTCGCCATGACTCACGCCAAAAATCGGGATTCATTTTTCAATGGATCGTCAAGGCACAAAGAGGCAACGAACTTTTTTTCCCAGAGAAAAATAATAGCTGAAAACAAGGCTTAACGTTTATATAATACCGGTCGTAACCACAAGACAAAGTTATGTTGTCGTGGAGTCCCATAACAAATCAGCTGCTTCTGGTAAAAGATTTTTATGGCTACTTAACTCCTTATGTTACATCGGCACTTTCAAAAAGCGTTTATTGGGAAACCATTCACTTTTCTCTCATCTCCCCCCCCTCCGTCCACCCCAGCCCTCTTTCTTTGTGTATGATGTCTTATAAAATACGAGGCATTCTTTTGGGATCGTTTGCAGGTATGACATATTGTTTCCTGAAGTAGATTTCACTAGAAACATATTCTATACAATTGTTTCATGTGCGCTTTGGTTCGGATTTGACTCATTTTTAATGTTATGTTTTCTCCCCTTTTTTTTTATTTACTTTTTCGTAACCGAGGACGAGAAGTTGTTAGAAAACTTCTTGTTCTTGGTAATAGAAAAATAATTTATGATGTAGATCTACTTATATGCACAGTGGGTCCGCGATTATTTTTGGGCAATCGTGCGATATATAATACATAAAAAGGAAATGTGCAAAAGTTTTCTCGTGAACATAATATACTTGGCGAGAGACTCGATAACTTCAGAAAAAAAAAAAGAACAAAGGCATGCAATTGCGCACGTTAGAGTATTGGTGATGTATTGTGAAGTTTCAACATGGCTGTGATATAATTTAGTTTGAATTGACGCCGATCTAGACTTACAAGAAAGCCTCTGGCAATCTTGAAAAATTTAGAGATACAACACTTAAATCAATGTGCATCGAATTCTTATTTTTCACATCCTTTCATGTGAGGATTTTGATTGGATGTTTTGGCCAACTGAGCTGGCACGCCCCCCTTCTCTCCTAACTGCAATACCACAACAACTCACGCGTGACATAGTTTCTTTCCAGCCACAGCATGAAGACAGGCTGGTGCACATTCAATTTGTTCCGGTTCAAAGTACTCACGTTAGTGGCGATTTAAGAGAGTGAGGTATCAACTCAGTGTCCACCTCGACGTTTGACCATAGCTCGAAATAACGAAGTCCATCGTTAATAGAGTGAGTGAATATTAACGTCGCACTATTCAGCTACACAAGGGCTTTTAGCGACGGACCTCGTCATTTTGAGCCACGGTCAAGTGACGAGGACGACACCTGAGCTTAACTTCCACACCACATCAACGGGAGGACATTTGAGCTCTCGACAGATTTAACGTGCATCGGCTCCCTCTTCAAGGTGGGTCTTCAGCTATACAAGGCTCGAATTCATGACACGCCGGCCACGAGTCCGTTATCAAGTGATGAATACGTCACCTGAGCTGGCACCCTCTCTCCAAACTACCATTCTACACCAAAGAGAGGATTTTCCACAACAGATTAAATATGCATCAGCCCCTCTACATTGCGGTTCTTCAGTGATACTAGGGCTCGAACTCATGACACACCGGTCACAAGTTCACGAACACTAGGCTACCAAGGCCAGCGTACTGCAATGTCAATAAATAATCAACCAATTAGAATTAAAACGAGGGCTACTGGCAAACTTCGTACTTTTGAACTCGATCATGAAAATAGTAGACACTTGAACATACACCTCTATTCAAACTCAACACCATTTTTTCATTTAGAACAAAAGAATGACGAGGGCCCACAATAAATTCTTTCTCTCCAAATTTTAAAGACAATAAACTGTGAAAAAATTCTCAGTGCTAAAATTTTTTTATTAAAAATAAAAATTTACATTTAATTTTGTATTTCATTTTTTAAAAGAAACGGCTAAAACTAATTTACTTTAAAAAAAAAAGTCAAAGCTTAAATCCGATCGCGGAAGTCTAAAAAAACCAAAATTCTCAATTTTCATTGCACAGTCATCAAAAATCCATTCAATTAAGAATTGTTTGTTTGTCCTTTTCCTTCAAAACACTACGTCACTAAATCATTACGTGACGTAAAAGATGATTTCAAAATTATTATCCAATCTGAAAACAAAATCTTACTTTGTTAAAAATGGTTATTTGCAATATTGCATTTTTCGCTTTAATGCCGAACTAGCATGATAACGAAGCCTTTTGTTTTTCAGTCCAATACGTCTTTTTTTCTTCTACTTCTTTCCTCCGCATTGTTACTCAACAAAATACAAAAAAGAATACAATTTTTCCCTCTGTAAGAAAATACGTAATGCAATTCAGGTACTGATACATATTTTCTTTTAGATAAAGGAAGAAAAAATTACCGACTCATCGGTACAGGAACTATAGAAAACTATTAACCCTAAATTTGCACCATTTTTTTTTTTTTTTATGATTTCTATTCAATTCTTATAAACTGATTATAACAAAAAAATCTTACAACAGTTCCATACGATACTTTTAGAACTAAACGTAATTGTAACTGCTTAATAGAATAGAAATATATTCATTCTGCAATGGAAAATTTCCAGACAAATCATTTCATTCGAAAAAACAAGTTTGTTCAGCTTTTAGAACATTGTGAAAAAGTACACACACACGCACAAAGAACTTCAAAGTAATAATATATTGATATTATAAGTGATTGTGAATTTAATTTCGTATTAGTAAATTTTTACATTCAAACCCAAAAATAGGTCATTATCAAAAATGAAAATTTTTATGCCAAAATATTTTCCATGACTTTTTAAAAAAATCTCTTAGGCATCAATTTAAAAAACAAAAATCTGTTCATTCAGAACTTGGGTTTATAATACACATATGCATATCCCTTCTCAAAAACCAATTTTCTATCAAGGAGAAATTTTAAATCCATTGATTTTGAAGAAAGTTGTATTCTTGGAAGCAACAACTTTCCAAAATCAGAAATTTAAAAATGAAGCATTAAAAAAACACAGATAAATAAAAAAAAAGGTTTTTTATACATGCTACAAAATGATACATAAAATCACTAAGATATATGCTTAGCAACAACAGCTTACATAAGCACTTTTATGCAAGATTTGGGATTCAAAATAACTAAATAGAAAAATAGATTTAAAAAAAATTCTATCATAAAAAATGCATTGAAACTTAACGTTTATTATATAGATCTGTTTGCAACCGCATGTTTGTAAATCAAATAACTAGACAGAAGAAAAGAGAAACCCAAAGTTTAAAATAAATAAACTCAGTTTATATAAAATGAATATTTTGCTTGCTTTAATATAAATTATAAGTATTTAAAAAACGCAAATAATTATTTATACATCAATAAATTGATTGAATTTTACCTATTTCCAAGCCTGTACAACGAATTTGTCAGTTTTTTTCTCCTCCACAAGCCAAATAAGAACGCGAAATAGCGACTTATTTACTATTTTTATTCGAATTAATCACTGTGTTGCCACTCCTCGTTGCGAAAAACCGAAGCGCGCTGAGTTAATATTTTCCCCCTGGATATCGTGTGCGCAAAGATATTGTTAGAATATTTAATTCGATTCAAAATCGATTGGTAAAAATCGTTTGTATTCATTTTAAAAATTCTGCTCAAAAATTTTACAAGAATTTTAACGGAATATTCTTGTTCCAATGAGAAAAATACTAATGATTAATGACATTTACAGAACTTATTCGACATCTGCAATTTTTATTTAATGCATTTGCAAGCGATACATTTTTTTTAACAATTCTACTCGAATTTTATAAAGAATTCTACTTATTTTATTCTTTTCAAAGCCGCTATATGGCTGACCTCCACACACATAAGAGTTAAAAAAATTATTCTTTTAAGAATCTTATCTGGCAAGATATTATCCATATGAAAGCCAGTTAATGTTTACCAGGTGAAAATATTATATTAGTCCAATTAAATTCCAATTCCTAATCTATCTTAACTGCGACTACTTATGGGTTATGTAATTCTTGGCTCGTTTAAAGCATCCGTATAATGAAGCGTTAAAGAAAACAGGAAATTGGGCCGAACACTATTGGAGTAAGTATTTAGAACTAAAAAGCTTCTCTTCGATGGTGACGTCATATCCAGCCGTCGCGTCTTTTCTCATCAACAGCTGTCTGGAACGAGGGACCGTATATTTAGTGAATTGGCGAGTTTTTCCTTTTTTTTTGGCTCGTTAAGGGGAATTGATTTCGTGAAATACGAAAAATTTTGAGGAGTAGCCTGGAGAAAAGTTTTTTTTTTTAAAACTTAAGTTTTAAAGCAGCGTTAATCTTTAACGATTATAACAAATGGGAAAAATAAGAAATAGCTATTAATTATGGCTATTAAAAAAAGTAAAAGATGTAGAAATCCTTTTTTCCCGCCAATTGGCGAACTTTTTAAAATTTATTTGTAATAATATTAAGAGTTAAGAAGAAATATCTGAAGAAATTGTGTCTTGACTTTAAACGGATGAAAAATTACGATACGTTAAAAAAAAATGTTTACATATTTTTTATTAATAAAATTTTTAATAACATTTTGACTTTCTTCTTCAGTTATCTGAGTAATTGAAAAAATATTTTTGATGTAACAAAAACGGAATATTTTGAACTAAAATATTCAGCATCATGTGGGAAAAATTAAAAAAAAATAATAATACTATTGGTCTGTGGGGAGGAGGGAGCGAGTGTTACATAAACGTCACACGATAAAGCTACACGAGGGCTATTGGCGATGGATCTCGTAATTTTGAGCCTCGTTTAAGTGACGAGGAACAACACCAGCTTGCATCTGCTTCACCTAACTATCGCACCACACCAACAGGAGGACTTTCAGCCTCGATAAATTTAACGTGCATCCAGTGCCAGTTGATCTATTGGGCATCAGGGGCCTGGGACCCGGAGGAACCAAGAAGGGCCCAGATAAGCTGGACTTAACCAGATTTTCTGGTTATAAATTTCGATCCGCCAGTGCCAAGGGGGCCTGTAGATCTTCAGCGCCCAGGGCCCGAAACGAGCTTAACCCTTTATCTGCCGACGGTACTTATAAGTACCACTCACTTTAAAATTACATAGAATAACCATTTTTACAAATATTCTGACGATACTTAGCAGGAATATTCTTTTAAATCCACTCTTCCAAGATATATGATAGCACGGGTTCTAGGATGAGTATTTTAGCGGGAAAGGCGAACAGTTTTATAGCGGAAATTGCGTTTTCAGCGGATTGCGATGATTTGGATTTTTGTCCCGAAAAAATATTTAAGTCAAAATTTAAGTGTCTTATTTTTTTGTATTTTAATGAAGACCTTAGAAAACGATTTGGCTATTTATTTTAAGTGAATAGTGTATATAATTAATATTATATAGTTGAATATATTTAATTAATTAGCTCTAACGGATTAAATTTCCCAAAGTTGAGAATTTTGTTTATGTATAGGCCTTAATTTTCAATGTAGTGATCCAAAAAAAAAATATTGCATGAAAAAAACTGCAGTAAATAATAATGCGGTAGATAAAGAGTTAAATCGGCACTGTGTGCATCGGCTCTCTCTACACGACAGGTCTTCAATAGCCCTAAAACCCGCGACACTCCGGCCACGAGTTCTTGACCATAACCGCTAGCCTACCACAGCCACTCTCTTATGGGGGGAAGGGGTATAGTCTTAAAATACATGAATATAAGCTTCGAGGGGTAAAGATTAGAAATCTGTTGCTCTATGAGGGTTAAACCAGTGACGTAACTAGCATCGCGGAGGGGCAGGGTTCTTGTGGGCCCAAAGCCTGACTGCCGCCAATTAGCTAACCCTTTGTAGAATCCAACTTGGGGGCCTAAAACCTGACTTTGCAGGGGGCAAATGTCTCTTGTTTCCTCACTGGGTTCCTTTGCGTACGCAAAAACCCTTAAGATGGTATTTATTTGATGAAAAAGGAACTTTTAACCCATAACCCTCCTCCACCATTCCCTTATGTTCATTTTAATCAGAGAATCTGTGTTTTATCAACACGTCAGCGACAAAAAAAAATAACCCTAGCATAAACAATCTCAAACGGAAATGCTTTCTATATCTCTCGACATCTAACTCTATAACTCAATAAAAACACACTTTACTAACTTAACTAATCTTTTTCTCAAGCTTCCCACCCAATCTAACCTTTTTTTTTTCTTGCGAAGGTTCACCAAACTCGATTTAACGAGAATAAAAAATATGCCCTTCCTCCCCCCAATCTTGTAAGGGTGTAGGAGAGTGAAAAATGAGCTTTTAAACACCAGCAAGATTAATGATGTTGGAAGTGGCGAGAAAAGGACTAGATAACAACTGCTGGGGCTGGCTGTCGCTGCTGCAGCAATTTCATTAGTGCACACACAGATTGCTTATCAGTGCCGAAAAAGCGCCCGTCTTTTTCGGGATCGTTACGCAAAACGTGTCTAGAGTGAAGTGGAAAAAGAATATATACCTAGAAAGAAGATTTTTATAAGATTGCCAGGCTTAATTTTAGTGATATACTTCACTGGAAAGAGGGGCGGCACTTTGGCAAATGAGTTACGCTGGATTTTATTTAAGTTGGTTTGGAGTATTTCAATTCGTAGAAAATAGTCTCGTTTTTGTTTCTTTTTCGTGTAGAGAAAGATAATTTGATTTGGATATTTGGATTTGAATTTTCTGGAACGGAGGTGGGGAACTTTTTCTTGAGGTGGAAGGCCGGTTGAGGTTATTTGTTTGTGCTGATAAGGTCACAATCCTTTATTAATAGACTGACAAGGCTGCTTTCAAGGAACTTACTTCGAGCGGGCGTCATGAAAAACATAAGCAGTTAAGAAAAATATTGTACATCTCTTTATTAGTGTTTTTTCTTCTATTTTATCTAGGTTCCATACCGACTCTAATTGTGGTCACCCTTTCAGATTTTTATTTCTTTGTACTATTTAATGCCTGAAGCAGTAGCGCACACAGAAATTTTTTAAGGGGGGTGTCCAGGGTCACAAGTCCACCATTCTTGTATCATGCTCCTTTTGATTTTGTCGATTTTCGGAAACAAAACAGAAAAACTAATTATTGAATAAATAATTAGCATTAATTAATAAAATTAATCATTAATAACAAATACTTGATTAAATTTTACGTACTATATACTTAGAATTATAATCAATCGGAAAAATAATCAAGAACTTTAGGAGGGGTCCGGACCCCTAGGACACTCCCCTTGTGTGCGCCACTGGTCTGAAGCAAAGGTGGCTGAGAGGTAGCGTATTGCGCTTCCACGTCGCAGGTCCGGGGTTCAAATCCCGAAGGTCGACTCAGCTTTTCATCCCTTCAGTGGATCGATAAATGAGTACTAAGCTTGGGAACTGAACACGGTGGGTTTCGCGTCAGATTGACCACTTGAAAGAAACATTTGCACATGCACCCCATCACTAAAGGTTACGTAAACTGAGATGGGCACAATAGACCTTGGCCCTTATGGGCTGTTGCACTCAGTTCAGTATTTTTTTGCCTAACGAATAGCAAAAATTGTACAAAGATATTAACTTATGCATAATTCATGTACCAGTGGCGTTACGTACATCCCCGCATCGCCGGTGGGGGCAGAGTTCTAGGGGGCCCGAAGCCTGACTGCTGCCGAGTACCTACCCTTTATAAAATCCAACTTGGAACCCCAAAACCTGACTTTGCAGGGGTGCCCAAATGTTCTCCGTTACGCCACTGTCTTGTACATAGTATGAAAGTGCTTAATATGTATTCAATAATGTTGGGTTGAACAAACAGCGGCTCGAAAGGTGATTTTTGCGGTCGCCAAGACAGTCAGAAAACCAGATACAGAAAACGTTCTCTATATTTAGATCAGTATATATTTGTGAGCAAAGTTTTTCTTGCATGGAAGATCAGCTGGAGTAAATGTAGATAGATGCAAGTTGGCTGGCATTAACTTGCAGGCTGCGATGAGAATTTCAACAAGCAATCTCCCTCCTGATTTTAAAAATTGCAGAAAAGTGTGCCATTTGTCTCATTAAGTTGGTTCTGAAATTAAATATCCTTGCAGCTATAGATATGAAATGAGCACAGTAAAGAAATTGAATAAAACTGACACTATTTAAAATTTTAACTTTTATAAATTGATTTCTATGGTATAATTTATACCTTTTCCGAGAGAGGCAAAGTCAACTAATGAATGCAATCATTTTAAAATAGTGCTTCCACCATTGCCTTGATCCAAAACATTTGTTCACTACTGAAATAGTGCATACTGTATCTCTCAATTCTGATAACTTATTGTCCCCACGTTGAAACGAGAAGACGCAATCATGAAATCGTCCTGATGTGATAGAAGATCCGCCGGGTAGAGGGCCTGATGCACGTTAATTCTGTGAAGGCTTAAAGTTTTCACGTTGGCGAAGTGTGAAGTGATGATGATGACGAGTTTGGTGTTTTATGGCGCAAGAGCCAGTTTTGGCTATACTGCTCCAAACATTCATAGGTCTGTGGTCTGGACGGGAAAAGAAGAAATTGAATGACAAGATGGAGGGTTGAAAAGAGAAGGATCACTGGGGTACCCCGGGGTCGTGACACCCGTGTTTACCAAAGACATTAAACCCCTTGGGAAAAGGAAAAGATCACTAGGGTACCTCGGGATTGTGACATAAGAAGGTGAGCCCCCTGAGGGGTGGCGAAGCGTGAAAGTTTGGAGAGTAGGTTGCAGCTCAGGTGTCATCCTCATCACCTGACCGAAGTACAGAATTACGAAGTTCGTCACCAATAGCCCCCTCGTGTAGTTTCAAAAAACACACAATATTATTAAGTAATCAAAACTGGGACTTTGTAGACTTTTCCAATATAGTTATATCTTCCTATATGTGGTTTTTATTTGTTGCCGTAAGGTTACAGTGATTAATTATTTATTAACATTGCACTTTGAAGCTCCAAGAAGAGTATTGGCAACGCACCTCATAATTCTCCGGTCAAGTGGCTGTTTCTTATTTTATTAGCTTTTACCGAGAGGGAAAAAAATGCATAAAATGAACAATTTTAATTAGTAAAATTTTAACTGCAGCTCACTCAATATAATTTTATTCTACAGTCAAAAATATTAATTCATATAGTTAATCTTACTTATGAACTTAAAAAAATACACTTCGTTTTACAACTGTTATTTCCCGCTTAAAAAAAATAATAATGTGCCAATTTTAATAATAGAAATAGAAATCGCACTTAAAAGTATTCTAGTTCTTTCATCGTATTTTTATTATTACTATTATGTATTAATATTTACTAGTATGACTTTACCGTCTTATTTCTTTTTGTATAAATATTTTTAAAAAATCTTCGCAAACGATTTGAAAAATATCATTCTTAAAAAATCCCTTACAAGTTGCTATTCGAAAATCGCGAACTGCACAAAACCCCTAAACAAGTAGAAAAAAATAATAATAAAATCTTGAATACGCATCGGTATTTTTTAGTGCATATCGCTCAGATATTAATAACCTACTAAATTTTCCTCCAGTATCACTTACGATTTTTATTTTCTAAATAAAAACTTTCAAACAAAACGTAAAAGGCAAGCGATTCCGTGTGTTATTGAAAGAGTTCTTGTGTTAAACGTTGTTTACAAACTGATTTCCGAAATTGTTTCGCCGAACACGAGGGCGGGCGGTCTCTTTTGTTTTCTGATTTTTCATTGCAGGTGATATATCCCAGTCAAAGTAGAAACACAACGCTTACTTTCACACAAGATTGATGGGGTTTCCACTTCTTTTTTGGACGATAGACAGTAAGCGGGGACGACCACACAATAAAACAGTGTTCACACAGGGCATGAATCACTCGCATTGAATTGAGTCGTTTGAGAGATTAAGTCCGTGACGTTGACCACTCCACCACAACTGTCACAGTTTGAATACAGACTGAGATTCAGAGACTGTTGGTCTTGGGTTCTTATATCGATTCTTCTGAGTGAGTGAGTGAATATTGAAGGTATTGCAAGTCAAATCAATTGGGATGTAAAATTTTTAAATGCTGTCATATAAAAATATAAATCCAGACGTTGTTTTTCTCTTCTACAAGGTTTAAGCTTCATGAAAAGTACAGGGTTCTTTTAAAATTTACACATGAATACACAAGATGTGAAATTCCAGTTCAAAACGTCAGCTATTAAAATACTATAGCATATTAAAACAATTGGAACCATATTCAAATGTTGTCCACTGAAAATTACTACAAACGCATGCCCATACATGAGCTACTATAAATCTAGTTCAAAAATTCTTACTAAAAACTAGTCCAAACTCAAGATATTAATTCAGACATTTATTACTGAAAACTAGGACAAAACCAACAAACAGTGGTGTGTACAAAAGAGGTTGGGGATTAAAACCCCGCCATAGGCCGACATATTTTTAATATTTACCATATAGATTACCCTTCGGCAATTTCATCTATATGATTTTAGAATACCCCCCCCCCTATGAGTGAGGTTTGTGTATGCCACTGCCAATACTAAATCCTAGTTCAAACACCAGTACAATAATAACTAATACAATACTAGTACAATTGTACTAAACTAGTACCATAATAACAAGGTCGATCAATCTATTTGTACATACCAGTGATCTTGACTGTTAGGCTATCCTGTATTCTGCAACAGAATAAGGTATCGAACCCAAGACTCGCCTACTACAAAACTCAGTACTTTATCACACACCATTTCCAGACTTTCAAAAAACAGATTTTTCATTTCATTTCAACTCAAATGGATATTTTTAGAAAATTTAAACTCGTGTGTATAAACTTTATTTTCAGCAGAAGTTTTATTTTTCTTTAAAAAAAACCTCAGAAGCGAAGCGTGCGACTGTCAAAATGCCGAACCCCGTAATCCATCTTCACCGTATTAAGAAGTCATCATTCATTCCGTTTTTAATTACCGGAACAGTCGCAGACTTTCATACAGTTCCACCCCCCCCACACACACGTGGAATGCTATTCGAATACTCACTGCTGTTCTTAATTACACCCTAGACGTAAAGTGAGCATAATTAATCGTCTTCTTCTCACTGTAAAGTGAGACGAACACTCGAGAAAAGCAAATGTTTTTATATCGCCAAAGATGCCAACTTACGATAACTCCTTTTTTTTTTTCTTCTTGTTTTAGAGAAATGTGTCAATAGCGTATTTCTGACGCCTTTGAGTTGTTCTTTTTAAAAAAAAAAATTAAATTGCACCCACATTATACACACAGGAAGTTAACCCTTTCTTAACCACCCACTCTTTTACAAGAATGGGAGGTTAGTTCGAGTTAACGTAGCCGTAGAAGTGATTCAAGAACTATTGGCGACGAGTCTCGCAATGGGCTAACGTCAGAGTCACATGATAACTATACTCACATGATTCCATGGTTTACGAGCTCATTGATCTGGTCAAGTGAAATTAGACCAGATGGGGATTAGTCCCACCACTCACAACCATCACGTGATTCCAGCCAATCAATTCATAAATCCATGTGACGTCACAGTCACATGATAAATGCAATCACGTGTTTCCAGCTGCTCAGTTCATGCACTTCGGAGTTGCCAATTTTTTAAAAGAAAATTTTTGCGTAAAGCAAAAGTATATATTTGTCTTCGTAAAAATACATAATTATATTTAACAGCTTAAAATTTAGTATAATGTTTCGTACTAAGTGTAATATATATCAATAAATAAAGAATTTTGGCCTTGAAATTATTTATAAAAAGGTAATTAAAGTTTTAGAATCATAAGAGAAAAACTGCTAAAACTTGTGACAATAAAACGCTTAAGATAAAAAATATATATATATATATTTCAAACCAAACTTTATTTTTTCGCGTTTTTAAATAAATTAATTGAAAGGAAATTATCGTCGGCCAAAATGTTTTTTAAAAAAAATAATTTGCAGATAAAATCATTACAAAATCGTCTGCCAATATGGAACTCTACAACTACTTAAATACTTCGCATCAAAAAAGATATGTGCAGCCAAAACCCAAAATTCGGGTAAAAAAAATTGAGTAAAAAGAATACATATAAATAACTTTTTTACGAAAAACACTGATTTTTATTACAGCTTATATTTTATATTATGAAATATGCATATATTTGATATCATAAACAAAGTCTACATTTTTGTTTATTTCTTATTATTTTTACATCTCATTAAAATTTGAATCTAAATTGACGCACTTGCAGTTAGAATATAAAAAATAAATAAATATTACAATTTTGCATTTCCTGATGTGAGGAATAAAAAGAATCAACATCATCAAAACTATAACAAACCGTTACATTTTATTCGAAAACTGGTAAACAGTTTTCTTTAAAGTAAATAATACAAAATGAGGGGAAAATAAAGAGATCTCACACTTTAATTGTGCTGTTTCAACAAACATTGTTAAAATTTGCGAAGAAATTGTAACTATTATATTCTTTACCCACTTTTTAAAGCAAAAGATGAATTGAGAAAAATTAGCAAATTTTGCGCATTCCTTTAACATTTAATTAAAAACAAAACAAACCCTTTTTTTTCAAGCCTACAGAATTCTACAAAACTCTTTAATAATTTCTCTGATTGAGCCTTTTTCTTCTTTTTTAAATGTTATTTACTTAAAAAATTTTTCGAAAAACGATTCAAAATCTTTCTTCTTTTTAAAGAAAAAGTAACTCAAATAGCTGTTTCTAACACAACTAGTTTCAAACATGCCAACATCAGGGAGGAAGGGGAGGGGCGTGAAAGTTAAAAGTGTAAAAAAGTAAACAAAAATAACTTTATTCGATAAAGATAAACAATTTTGAAAATAAAAAGCTTCAAAAACGAAACTTAATGACTTATGAAAACCAGTTATAATCAAGGATCAATAAACACCTACAGAAGCTCTTTTGTTAGTGTTGTTGGTGTGTTTTTTTAACTAGTTGGTATTTAAATGCATGATTATTCAAAAACGGTAGCTCTTGGCACTGCCAGGCAAAGTTATATTAATTAAAATTCTCCGTGAACAAAATTTGCTAATGTAACATGCGCGATCATGGTTACGATTATGTGTTCTGTACGAACAGTTAATGATCTTCATTGATTAATAAATTACCATACAAATTTAGACGAAACATCCCAAAACAAAGCAACTACATATTACGGCTCAATAACTGTTTCTAAAACTTTTTAATGGCCTATTCAACCAATTACTGATTACATCCGGGGATCTAAATGATCGTTTTCTGATGATTATTTTGTAGAAAATTAGTGCTTTTTAATACAGGGAAGAAGCTAGTAAGGGAGAAGTATTATTATGAAGTATTGCCTCAACAATATTTTAAACTTTTTTTGAAATAATTTTGGATAAGTTTCAAACAGAATAATGATGACGCAAGTAGTGTGGAAAAGAGTTTCCAAATCCATTAAAAGTTATCAAACTTTTATAACTGTGTAGCTGTAGGTTTATAAAAATACATGTGAAAAGGTAGAATTAAATGGTGAAAAAATATAATGACCCGTCTACAATAGGTAATGATATATTGTGAGTTTTAAAGTAGGAATTGCTTTTGTACTTTTGATTCGATGCATGTGTAGGGTATAAAATTTTTTTAAAAAAAAATTGCAAAGCATTTACGCGCTATTATAGAGCTAGAATCGATTTACTTATATAATGATCAGCAAAGCTTTTGTGTAATGTTTTACATGAAGATAAAAAAAGAGGTTTTTTTAATATCATTTTACAAGTACACACAAAGTTATGCATACACCAAAAAATTTCATGAGATTTAAATAAACTGTAACATTTTTTTTTAAAGAATAAATTATAGGACAGAATTTTATGACATTTTATATATATACATGTGTATGATAATACACAGTTTTAGTACTTTCTACTTTAGAATGATTTGATTTGTAAAAATTCATGTTTGCAGTTTCTACCTATATTTCCTCGCAATTTTTTTTTAATATCATTACATATGTGCACTCAGTGGCGCACACAAGGGGGGGTCCTGGGTGTCCGGACCCCCCCAAAGCCCTTGATTTTTTTCCGATTGATTCTAATTCTAAGTATATAATACGTAAAATTTAATTAAATATTTGTTATTAATGATTAATTTTATTAATTAATCCTAATTATTTATTCAATAATTAGTTTTTTACTATGTTTTATTCCTGAAAATCGACAAAATCAAAAATAGCATGATACAAGAATGGTGAACTTTCAACCCCGGACCCCCTTGAAAAATTCCTGTGTGCACTAGATTTTAACAAAAAATTCCTCTCTCATTAGTTTGTATTTTTATCGAACAAAACGAATATAAACTAATCCCTCATTGAACATAACAAGTGTGAGTGAGTCGGTGGCGCAACGTACAACCCCGCAACCTCCGCATCGCGGGGGGCCCAAAACTTGACTTTGCGGGGAGGGCAAATGTTCTCCGTTACGCCACTGGAGTGAGTGTTTATTAATGTCCCACTATAAAGCAACACAAGGGCTACTGGCATTGGACCTCATAAGTTTGAACCTCTGTCATGTGACGAGGACGTCTCCTGAGCTATTTTAATTTAATTGTTTCTAAACATACCTTCAGAATAAAATACAGTTACATTAAAAGATCAATATAAAGTGGTTCAACACGGAATATAAAGTGATTTCCATAAAATGTCATACACAAACCTGAAAGAAATACACCACAGTAAATAAAATAGAAATAATTTAGTTCGTAGTGAGGCCCGGGGGTTGGGAGTTGAGTTGAGTTTGGTGTTTTATGGCGCAAGAGCCAGTTTTGGCTATACTGCGCCAAACATTCATAGGTCTGTGGTCTGGACGGGAAAAGGAGAAATTGAATGACAAGATGGAGGGTCGAAAATAGAGAAGGATCACTGGGGTACCCCGGGGTCGTGACACCCGTGTTTACCAAAGATAGTAAACCCCTTGGGAAAAGGAAAAAATCACTAGGGTACCTCGGGATTGTGACACCCGTACCCACCTAAAGAAGGTGAGCCCCCTGAGGGGCCCGGGGGTTGGGAGCCACTGTCATAAGGGCATGGAACTAGCGAACAAGGATAAATGCTGGTAAAAATGTTCTGCAGAAGGCCCACCCGAGGCTGTTTGGCCAACGATTATGATTATTATTTGCAGAATGAATAATAATAATAAATAAATAACAATGAAGATTAAACTATACAGCCAATTTAAAAATCGTAGCTGTAAAATTATTTATCCATGAGGCATAAGAAACCTGTCAGAATTTCTTATGTTCCTGTAATTATTAGATAATATCTAAAAAGTTAGCTGTACTCTCCTAAACTTGTTGCTGCAACATACATGATTAACTGTTTTAATAAAATAAATATTTCATGAAAAAAAATCGCGAAACCCTTAGGCGTTACCTTTAAGCAAAAATGACGAATATAAAAATATTTCGTTGGGAAAAGCATTGACGTGTAACCTAAGCTTTTCGTTACGCTGTAAAATAGAATGTCAACAGGAAAAAAATTTCGTAATTGTTATGAAATAATAACTGGTAATTATTCATCAAAAATTCTTGAATAACAGTATCATTTATCGACTTAATTTTAAAGCATTATAAGGTATCATAAAATGAATACATTAATTATCGTAATTGAATTTTTAAAATGAATGTTGAAATAGATCAATTACGAATGATGATAAATTTTAATTTTGTCTAAGGTGTTTTTTTTTGTTTTGTGTGTGTGTGTATGTCTGTTTTAACCTACCTGCGTTCTGATTTTGATTAAAATTTCAACATCTTCGAAAAATTTTTCACGCACTGCTTCTATATTTTAAGTATTTTTTTGAAATTCTACAAATGAAAAAAAAAATTTAGGTAAAAGTTTTTTAGATTAAATAATTTTTTTTTAATTTTAATATTTGAAAAATATCTATTTAAAATCATTCGTTTGTTAATTTTTATAAACAGTGATCAGCTTCAAAAAAAATAATACCAAAATATTTATTAATTTTTTTTTTAATCTCGCGAAAAACTAAAAATCTAAGAAATAAGAATTTATCTTATTCTTTTTCATAAAGGAAACTTTCCAAGCGATCGTAAAAATTCCGAAAAAAAAATTAAGAAAGTGACTCTTTCCTATTATTTGTTCATGGGAAATGACGAATTTTTCTTTGCCTAAAATTTATTTCGGATGTTTAAAAATCAAAACAAACCACAAAATTCGGAAACCGCAATTTTTCAAAACTTGGCGGCAATTCTGTATCTTTCTCTTAATTTTGTAATACTTGACGCACTGCCAAATCTTTCTATCATATATGAATCATGATATAATTTTTTTTTCCAATACAATTTATAATAATACATACAAACTAAATTGCATTTAAAAATACTTTACAGAATAAATAATAATTTTCTCTCAATTTAGTAAGCAAATTTTAATTTTTATTATCAAAAACGGTTTAATAAAAAGAATATGACGTGTATAGATTCATGTGTATCTGTATACGTGTAAAAAATCATGCGTAAGTGTGTATGTGTAAAAAAATCATGCGTATGTATATTGAATATAACAAGTAATATAAAAAAAATTTTTAAGTCAATTCCTACTTAGATCAACAAAGAAAAATTTTATTTCATCTACTTTTTATTAAATAGTTACAATTAATATAAATATGTATATACATATGAAAAGAATAGGTAATTAATGGTAATAGTTATTAATTATTATTAAAGGATTGTATTGTATTGCCATCCAAAACAAATCGTGTCTATAAAATTTCAGTTCAACTGAATGCTTTTAAAAAGTGAGAAAAAACATTTTCAAGTTTTGACACAAGTCGCCATAAATGATGCCAACGTGGCTGTATTTGTAATTCTTTAAATAATTAGTTTTAATCCATTAATTTTTATTAATTAGAATTAAATTACTGTATTGTCGTCCAAAATAATCATGTATATAAAATTTCAGCTCAATGGAGCGCTTTTTAAAATGCATTTTATCAACTATTGAAAATTCCACGAAGATAAATAAATATATAGAGTGTGAGCTAATAGTAGGAATTGAAAAATAATTACTGACCTCATTATCAAAATTTTAGCTGTCGAATATAAAGAATTTTAACTAATTTTTACTGATACAAAAAGTTTTTACGGTTAAATGAACGTCAGAACTTAAAACTATTTTTTCTTCCCAAAACCCCTTGTGCAATATCAAGATTTTAAAATTTTGTAATTATTTTCTTTAATTAGAACAACATTTTCACAGAGGCCTTGTTTTTTCCTCAAAACCCCATTCCCATCATGTTTTTCAGCTTTGTGCGTTGTGTTTTAAAAACTTTCTAACTCCCAAAGATGAAGCAGTCCTTTATGTAGTTCCCTCATCTCAAAACACCTCAGCTTTTTTTATACAGACTTTTTCAACACATTTTTTTCCTTAAAAAAACGCGGTATTAATATCAATTAATAAAGAAAACAAAATGCTAATTCCATAAAAATAAATATTATATTTAAAAATAAATTTTTATCTTAATAATAGTTAGTCAATATACCCGTGACCCCCCTTCCAGGGTATTTGGGGGCCTAAAGCTTATGTTACGTTATGGCTTTTCAACCCTTTGCAAGATTCGACTTGGGGCCCATAAGAAGGGGGGCTAATATTCACCACTACGCCACTGAATCTAGCGAACAATTTAGTTATCTAATCTAAGATGGCACATCTTTCAATTTCTTCACGAGGTCTTTCAGATTCTTTAAAAGTGAAATCTTAGCGTTAAATGAAAGAACTTCGCGAACCCCACAGAAAAATGTTGGGGATACCGGGGGTCCGTGGACCACAGTTTAAGAACCACTGATCTAGAGCAGGGGATGGCCAACCCGCGGCCCGGAGCTGCATGCAGTCAGCTTGAATAATTTTGCGGCCCGCGAGAATCATTAACTTTACAAAATGCGACTATTTTGTTTAATATTTTTGTTTTTAGTTGTTGTTTTTTAACAAATTAATCCCATAATTGTTTCTATTTTATCACGCGCGCGCGCTGCTTCTGTTACTGCGAATCTGTTTTTTTTCCCGAAATTGAATTTCATCTAACATAAATTGAGCACAAGACTTAACGGACGAAAACCTACAACATCAATTACGATACGTAAAAACATACATATTGAGATCGACGTGCTAAAACCAAGCGAGAGAGAAAGAGTTGAGAAAAATATCTCCCTCTAATTAAATACATTAAACATTATTTGATCATTCCATTATTATCATTACATTATCTATGTTTGCATACATGAAAAACAATGAAAACAATAACATTATATCAATCTGTTTTAAATTTCCACTTTACTAAATGCTAGCAATGGGTCCAAATCTAATGTAAAGATATATATATTTATATGCGGCCAGCGGATTATAATGTTTTTCCGAAGTGGCTTGCGAGGTCCTTTGGGTTGGCCACCCCAAGTGGCTCACACAAGGGGGGGGATTGGGTCCGGAACCCCCACAAAGCCCTTTTTTCGATTGATTATAATCCTATGTATATAGTAAGTAAAATTTAATTATTTGTTTGCAGTAGCGCACACAGGAATTTTTCAAGGGGGTCCGGGGTTAAAGTTCACCATTCTTGTATCATGCTATTTTTTGATTTTGCCCGATTTTTCAGAAAAAGCAACCAAAAAAAAAAAACGCAGTAAAAACTAATTATTGAATAAAATAATTAAAGCATTAATTAAACTAAAAAATTTAATCCCATTAAAAAAATGTTTTCCAATTTTGGGGTATTATTATGCCACCCCAAGTTATAACCATCGGAAAAAAACCTCAAAAATGCTTTATGGGAGTTTTAAATTTTTTGAACCAAATTATTATTATGCGACTTTTTACAATAATAATTTTGTACTTTTTTTGTTTCCGAAAATCGACAAAATCAGAAGAATATGTTGGGCGGCGTATTGGAGCATGATAAGAGAGTGGTGCACTTTGACCCTGACCCCCCCAACCACCTTGAAATTTCCTGGTGCGCCGCTTTTCCACCCCTGATCTAGAATCTTTTTTTTATTTTCTTCCCTTTGGCTAGCACAAAGAGCAAACGATTTAAAACTCGCGACACGGCGATAATTAATTTGTGACGGTCCCCTCCATAAGAGGTCGAGAACACGCGCTAGAATGTGTAAACAAAGGCAGAAAGCGCAAAGCCTTCGGGACCGCGTCAGACCACGTACGATTGTTCGATTTAAACTTGAGATAGTGGGCTCGACGACATCACACGGTTGGGGAGTGATTTATTTGCGTCCATTAAACCTTTTCTCCTGAAGAAGATGCCGTTACTTTGCGACTACGTCTCAGAAGAAGGGAAAAAAAGAATAGATAACCTGTAGACAAACTGGCGAAAATCCATTATTTTTAGGAAAATAAGGTTAACATTTTGATGTCATTTTTTTTCTTTTTTGTCAAGAGATGCTTTAGCGTGATAAATGGATTTGAAATCAGTGCCAGGGTGATATTGTCTTGACGTTCTGATTTGGAGACAGGAATATTTTTCAGCTGTAGTTTTCTATCAAGTGATAAAGATGTTTTGTGCATGTGTGAATGTATAAAAGAAAATACTTTGTTAGGAGGACACATTACGACCAAAATCGGTCGAAAAATCAAATTTAATTTTTTTAGCCGGAATTATTATTTATATACTTTCTAAAACCTCACAAAATTTGAAAACTCCAAACTTAAAAAATGCAGAATTATGATAGCTTTTATGTTCTTTTTATTCACATCCTATGGCAAATCAAAACTTTAAACTCACCTCAGAAAGATAAAATATATAGTTTGTCTTCATTTAAAATGCTAAGGTTTTTTCATTGTGCCTAATGTTTTGAATTTTTTTTTACCCATTGCCAATAGTCAGTAGCGCACAAAAATTTTTTCCAAGGGGAGGGTCCAGGGTCGAAAGTTCACCATTCTTGTATCATGTTCCCTTTTGATTTTGTCGATTTTTAACAAAAAAACAGTAAAAACTAATTATTAAATAAAAATTAATATTAATTAATAAAATTAAGCATTAAAAGCAACTATTTAATTAAATTTTACGTATTATAATACAAAATTATAATCAATCGGGAAAAAAATCAAGGGCTTGGGGTTCCGGACCCTAGGAAAACCTGTGTTTGCGCTACTGCCAATGTACATGTAACAAAAGTTGGTATCATTTTTGATTCAAAAACGATACTTATTTTTAAAAATAATTTAACACAAATTTATACATTTTTTAAGGGAATTTTCAATAAGCATTATAAAAGAGGATTGTATAAATACGAATCATGTTATCCAAAAAACCCCTACCAACTTTTGTTATACATAGTTTTCGTATTGTAAATCAAATTTCTGCGCTTACGTAAATTTTTGTAGGAGGTAGCATTTTAAAAAATCCTTTAAATTTTCCCATAAAAAAAATTATATGGCTAGCTTTTTATGAAATTTTGAACACATAGGTAGCAACCAAAAAAATTTTTTAAAAATCCTTAAATTGAAAATTTTTAAGTAAGTCGTACCATGTCCCCTTAAGTAAAAAAAAAATCTTCGGAGTTTTTATGGAAAAAGATTAAGTTTTTTAATGTACAAGAAAAATTTCTGATATTTAAATTATCTAAATGATATTTTTTTTAAAATTTCTTAATTTAAGTCATTCTTTTTCCAAACAAAGAAAGAATTTATTTATAATACAACGAAATTAGTATCTCAAAAGGACCCTGGCATTATAAGATAAAAAGACCTTAAATACAATACAAACAAGTAATATATAAAAAAAATAGTAAAGTCAATTCCTACTTAGGTTAACATAGAAAATTTTATTTTAGTCAATTAAATTTAATTAATAATATTTGAAAAAACTGTATTAACATCAAGTGCCATCTACTACAAGTTTTAAAAATGTATTTGAACTTGAATGGATGAATAAAAAGTATTTTATTAACGGTTGAAAATTTGAACAAGATATATAAATAAATATATAGAGAGAGAGTGTGAACTAACAGTAGGAATTGAAAAATAAGATTTAATCGATGATTATTTATCAGCCTTCTTAGGGAACGAGGCCCTGTTAATTTCAACCACCTCCCCCCCACCAACCAAATGGTTTTGAAACTAATAAAATAGAATAACAAAGAAATATAAATAGGGGTACAGTAGGGCACACAGGAATTTTTCAAGGGGGTCCGGGGTGAAAGTTCACCATTCTTGTATGATGATCCTTTTGATTTCGTCGATTTTCGGGAACAAAAAACAGTAAAAAACTAATTATTGAATAAATAATTAGCATTAATTAATGAAATTAATCATTAATAACAAATACTTAACTAAATTTTACGTACTATATACTTAGAATTATAATTAATCGGAAAAAAATCAAGGACTTTGGGGGGGCCGAACCCCCTTCCCCCTTGTGTGCGCCACTGATAGGGTATATCATGATTTATAAATAATTTCAAAATCGTATGCCGGAAAAATAAAAATACTAGAACATCAAAGAATATTAAATCTGCCGAAGAAAATTCAAAACATTTTGCATAACGAAATTGGCAATGGAAAACTCAAAATAAATAAATAACGTACGATTCAATGAAGTGATAAAGCTAAAGCAACACTCCGAAATAATTATTTGTTGTGGTGGTCATGGTCAAGAACTCGTGTCAGGATGTTACTTTTGAAAAGTCCTGGTGTCACTGGACTCGGCATACAGAGGTGCTGATGTATATTAAATTTGTAGAGACTCAAAGTCCTCCCTTGGGGTTCGGTGAGGAGAGGGGGGAGGCATATCAGGTGCCATCCTCGTCCACTGACCATGGTTCAAAATTTTGAGGTTACGTGTTTCAATATAATGCCGGTTAATACACACTCACTCAAGATTTAATACTTCTTTGTTCTAACAAATCGAATATAAATTAAGTTTTCTATTTTCTCTGTACAGCGCATATTCTATTTAAATATCTTAATTTGTTTAAAAAAAAAAAAAATCGTTTGACGGAATAAATGAACAATTTCTGTAACTCTACCACACATGTTTTTCTTGATCATTGTGTATATATTTTCCTTGAAATACATATGGAACAATAGTAAGTAAAATGAAAATCAATTTCAATACGAATTTTTGTATCACCGGAAGTAAATGCCATTGCAGAGAGTGTGAGCGACCTTTCAAACCGATAATTCACAGGAAATGTAAAGAAAATCATTGACAAAACGGACAAATCAAATTCCACGTTACGAAACGGCTTTAGTAACAAAACTAATTAAAATCCATCTAAACATCCTCTTACACGCATTATAGTAAATTAAAAACCTTTGCATATTAAGACAAGAGAGAGAGAGGAAAAAATCAAAATTAATTTCTCAAACAGAATAGGGAAATTACCTTGTAGAAAGACAATTAAACGAAATATATGTCTTTTTTTGCATATATTGTTCGCGCCACCTTGCACAGCTGAACGCACCTTCACATCAATTTTTTCTTCCTCCGTATTATTTATTTATATAAAAATATGAGTTGTAGAAATTAAAATTATATTTCTTTACACATGTTAACTATCAAAATCCATCGTCGAGCGAACACAATAGTTCGAAAAGTAAAATACCGCGAGATGACATTGCGCGAATTGTCATAACCTTGATAGTGAATCAATAGTTTGTGTGTTATTATAAAAGCTTATTATTTTATTTTTAGCTTTATCTAAATACCACTACCAGTTTTAAAATGTTTCTGAATTGTTCAGCGCCGGTGTCGACCAAGACCTTGCGCAAAAGCTTTCGAATTCCTAATTGTTTGCTTTTTGAAACCGACCTTCTAACTTTTTTTTTTCTTTTCTCTCTTGAAGATTGAAAAACTTTGGATTGAATAGAACTTGATGGTTTTACGCAATTTCTCTTTTAAATGTCATTCTGCCTTTTAGTAAGGATTTTTAGAGACAGTTTAAAACGAGTGGGAGGATTTTTGAGGAGGAGAAAGCACTCTCTGATTGCGAATTATGGGAAAAAATAATATTTCACCCCAGAGAAGCAAATGTTATCTGATTGCGTTTTATGTTTGTGATAGTATTGGTTCAGCTATTTTTAATGAAGCCGTATTGGTAAAATTTTATTTTTTTGTTTCATTCCAAGGAATATTTATTTTTTGTCTTTGGAACTAAGAACTTGTTCTTCAAGAACATTAATTTTATGATTCGAATCTATCACGTATTGTACTGATGATAATTTTAAAAAGGTATTTAAAAATAATCTTTAAATTTTTTATCAAATTTTAAATCTAAATCATTTTATTGCTTGATTATTTATTAGCATCGCATTCTCTAACAACACAACAGCAATTGGAGATGAGCCTCTTAATTCTGAACCACGGTCAAGTGACGAGAACGACACCTGAGCTGACACCCCACTCCCCTTACTCCCACGGGGCTGCGGTAGTCTAGTGGTCATGGTTACAGACTCGTGGCTGGCGTGTCATGAGTTCGAGCCTAGTATCACTGAAGACCCGCATGTAGAGGGGTTGATGCATGTTAAATCTATTAAGGCTTAAAGTTGTGATATGGAAATTCTGAAAGGGAGGTGCAAGCGGTGTTATCCTCGTCACTTGACCGAGATTCAAAACGACCAGATACGTCACTAATAGCCATAGCGACCAAACCACTAGTCTACAGAGGTCATCCCAATAGAGAGGAAAAATTGGATCATCGAAAATGGAAAACAATCAGTTTATATTTTCATTTATTTCGTTTTCTTAAACTATTATTTCAAATTAAAGTAGTGATGATAATACCATGATATCCGTCAGTACTTACATTAAAAACTATTCAAGATATTTTTGATATTCATAACCAAGATTCCTCTTGACAAAGTAAGCAATAAAGCCATCTGCAATAAATTATTTCAATGAGGTTTTCACGCTCTGATGACTAAGGAAGATTGAAAAGTGGGTTGTTAAATCATTTTTCAAAACATTTTTTAACGTACACACACTTGAGAAAAATATTTGCATGAAAATAACTATCAAATACTTAAAAGCAATAGATTTGATGAATGTAATATAAGAGAGTATCTATTTTAAATTTAAAAAAATTAGGTGCATTGCAGGGAAAACTGGAGATCAGTGAACAAACTGATTATTTGCTAACGTCGCATTGCGAAAAACAACACGAGGCTATTGGGGACGGACCTCGTAATTTTTAACCATGGTCAAATGGCAAAGATGACGAAAATAACACCTCACTCTCCAAATATCCACATCCCGTCAACCTCGACAGGCTTAACATAAATGAGTCCCTGGTCGACAGTGAGTGAATATTAACGTCGCACTGTTCAGCTACACGAGGGCTTTTCGCGACGAACATCGTCATTTTGAACCATGGTCAAGTGACAAGGACGACACCTCAGCTGGCACTTCCCTCTCTTAACTATCACACCACACTAACGAGAGGACGTTTGAGCTCTCGACAGATTTAACGTGCATCGTTCCCCTACACGGTGAGTCTTTAGTGGTACTGGACTTGAACTCATTACATGCCTGCCACCTTGACCACTGGGCTACTGCAGCCCCAGGACTCGACAGAAACAATGCCAGCCACATGGTCACGACCATGACCACTCGGTTACCGTGGCAACGGGATACCACCTGTATGATTACCAGGAGATCAAGCTAAAAACTACTTACTGGCAAAAATATTTTGCATTTTCGCATTCAGGAACATATTTTAATTATCACCAAGAAAACGTTTTTTTTTTGAGAATGAAAATTTGAGAAAAAAATTCTTTTCATTCTATGTCCATTTTGATATTAACTGGTTCTTTTACATGTCATTTTGTCTCTTTCTTTTCACACATCTAATCAGGTTCTCAATATTTTTTTTTTTTTGTTATAAAAAGGGCGTTGTCAGACTCTTTTTTGAAAAAAAAAGGGGCGTATACAGTTTAGAAAATGACAGATGAATTATTATTTTCTCTTTAATTCATTTTTAGGACGGGAAAAAAAATTTATATAACTTTTTTATCAAAAACATACTTACCTATTCAAATATTGAACAAAAAAACTTCTAGAATGTTTACAGCTCAATTAAAATTACTTATAAAAAAAGAGCAAGATTTTAAAATGTTTTTACCTATGAAAAATTTAGACTAGTGGAATAGATATGTTTGATACATATAAAACGAAAAATTTAATACATAACTATTCGAACCATTATACATCTTAAAAATAATTCTTTTGTTAAACAATTATTTTATTAACATTTGATAATTACATTGGATGAATATATAACCCTGAAATTATAAAATATTTTAAAATCATAATCTTTATTTCTTTTTATAACTGAGTATCATGATCAGTAACGTAGACAAGGAGGGAAGTCTTCCCCCCCCCCCTTTTATTTTTTCCATGGAGCGACAGATTTTTAATTTTTACCTAAGAGAATTTTCAATTTTACCACTGATTCTTTTGCGTAGGGAAACAACTAAATTGGCTTTTTGATCCGTAATATTTTTAATAAACATTAAAAAAAAATAAAAGAGTTCAATCACAACTTGTTTTTATGAGAAATCAATAGGAAATATTACAAATAACTTTAAAAAACATCCGTAAGTTATTGAATAAATAAAATAGGTCAATATAAAACAGAAAATGATTTTCTTATATCATTTTTCAAAAGCCCTTCACGAATTTATCAACATTTTTTTTTAAAGTAAATGTTTAGTTTAATGGAAAGTAGTAAAAAAAATATTTATTTATAATAAAATGATATCGATTTTGGGGACTTTTGTTAGTTTTAAAGGGAAAGGGAAAAAGATTAAGGTCAACTATGAGATAAAAACTTGATGAATTCACAGTTAAAAAATTTTTATTTACTTAAAAGTCACTTTCCATGTTCCAAAGTTCGAAACACTTGGGAAATTTGTTCTCTTTCCAAACAAATGGCCATTTTTCCAATTTTATCTGTTTCCAAGGTCTGATTAAAAAGTATACGTTTTCCATAAAACGTAAAAAAATTCTTGTTTAGCCCTGAAAGTGAAGTGGCGAGTGCTGATACATTATCTGTCCTTTTATTTGCAGAATACGCCCTTTTCCACAAAAAGATTTACATTTGCGTAACAGTGAAATTCAAATATGTTATCTCGTGTAGCAATCAAAATTTTAATGAAATATAAATCGACAAAATGATAAATTCGTTTTAGCCTTGAAACGTTTGGTATTTTATAAATTTTTGTTTCAAATCAAAGAAAATTTCGATCAGATTTTTAAAAACTTTGAATTTATTTGCATAAAATACAGTAAAATCTTATCATAATTCAAAAACAATGCGAGGGTATAAAATTTAAAATAATCATGAATGAAATAGTTAAACCTTTTTTGGTTATCATCATTTAAAAATACACTGGAAAAAAAATTAAACACACTAAATAAAATTAAAGAAAAATATTAAATACAAATTAAAATAATATAATTTAATAATTAGTAGAATCATGCGCATGGATCATAATTTTTTTTAACAAAAATATGTAACCCGATTCAAAATAATGTTTTATTTTAAACAAAACTCAAATAGTTACAAACATATTTATAAAAAAATATTCATATTTGTTAAAAGAAAATTAAAATGAATGTAAAAAAAATACGCGATAAAAAAATCCAATAATGAAATTATACCGATAAATTTTGCGAAATTATAAAATTAACAAAGATGACAAAACTGTGATAAAAAATTAACATGCATTATTTATAATAGTTGTATAATTCCATACATTATAACTCAATTTTTGCGATGCGTAAGTTTTATATTTTATGAAACAAAAATAACTTCAGGAAAGAAATGTAAAAACAGAGCCCCAAATACATTTCTCACAGAATTATAAGTATATTCTTTCCCTAAAGTTTTGTTTTCCTCCAAATTAAATTTATCGAATACATTAATCTACCTATTCGATGCTGCGCATTTTTTGTTAAAATTTACGAGATCTATAAAACATAAAAATGTAAGCGTTTTTCCTGCGGTGTTGGTACATGTGAGGAGAAACAATTGTACGGAACAACTCTGTGGGGAAAAAAAATGCATGGCTTTATTTTATGGCGGAATATTAAATTTCAGCATAACTTTCATTACACAAATACGCATTCAGTTTTTTATTAATGAAATCCAAGGCAGTTTAATAAAAATAGTTGTTTATTGTTGATTAGTAATAGATATTACTTCGCATAAAAAATAGCAATATAAGTATTAGAGACATTGATGCGTTATTACTCAGTTCATAATTTTTTAATGCATGATTATAAACTATAATTATATACCTTTAAAAGTGTACTTTTTCAAATATTTTAATTCAAGTATAAATTTGAAATATATTTTAATAGTTGCTAATACATTTATTTAGCCTACAAATCCTATGGGGTAAAATCACGTACAATATAAATCACTATCAATACGATTTAAAATCTCTCTATATAAGAAAAAAGCTACTCGTTTATTAATCGCGAGATCACCGGATCTATTGCATCTACAGACTTGAAATTTTGCAGCCATGGAGTAGAGATCCGCTAAGAGAACGTTTTGCGGAAATCAACTCCCAAAAGGGTTTAAAGGTGCGTTATTATTTTAAAAAATCCGATTTTTGAGCTATTAGACCTAGAAATTCGGTAAACTTCTCTTTTTGAGTAGAGATCACCTAATAGCGACTTCGAGGGAAATCGACTCACTAAGACGGTTATGGGAGTTGTAGATAAAAATATTTTTCGTTTTTGAGCTATTAAACCTACAGACTTCAAATATGGTAAGAATGTTTCTTTTGTTGACTAAAGAATCTCAAAAAATGGATTTTGTAGAAATGGACCAGGATTAAGGGGTACGAGGGCGTAAATCGAGTACATTTTTCTCATTAAACTGATTTTAAAATTAAATATGCTTGCAACCAGTGGCGCTCACAAGGGGAGGGGGTATCCTAGGGGTCTGGACCCCCCCAAGCCCTTGATTTTTTTCCCTATTGATTATTTTAAGTATATAGCAAGTAAAATTTAATTAAATATTTGTTATTAATAATTAATTTTATCAGTTAATGCTAATTATTTGTTCAATAATTAGTTTTTTACTGTTTTTTGTTCCCGAAAATCGACAAAATCAAAAGGAGCATAAGAATTGTGGACTTTCGACCCTGGACCTCTCCCCCCTCCCTGAAAAATTCTTGTGTGCGCTACTGCTTGCAACTATAGAAGATATGAAATTAGGCCAAAATATAAGTAGAATAAAACTAGGACTATTTTATTTAATTTATATTTATTGATTTTTACGGTACAATTTTTACTTTTTTTTAGATGAAAAATTGACGAATGAATGTAATCATTCTAAAAAGAGCGCCCTCTGGTATCTTCCTCTTCTGTGGCCCGCAAACCAAAACAATTACCCACTCTTGTAATACGCCATTAGAAACACACAAGTCTGACACAAAGTAATGTAAATGAAATTATATTAACCTAAATAAAATACCCATAAAATTTATTTTATTTAAAAAATACGTTATTTTAGATATATTATAAAATAAAGGTGAAAAAAAAGTTAAAAATATCCAACATGATATTTACGACATAAATCGCGGTTATAGTTATAAAAATACACTAGCATTTATTCATCTTCTAAATGCAGCATAATGAAATTAATTGTTGTTGAAGTAGTTATTACGTTTGTGCACAGGTGGCAACGGATCAGAACCATTTTTCACGGCTAAAAAGTTTTATGAACCACATAACCAAACACGATTCGAACATACGCCATACACAACATATCATGAGGGATTTATTTACGAGGTTTTATGCTCGGGAAATATAACCGCACGTGACCACATTAAGGATCTTAATTAAAAGAAAAAGAAGTCACGCATTGAGCATATCATAGCTATTAATTGAATTGAATCGCCAACTACCTCACACGCAACAGTTGCGGTTACAGATCAATAAACGCAACTGTCCATCTGCATTATTAGCCAATAAACGCAATACAGTCGAAAAAACAACACCGGATTGGTTTGTGAATATCGGAAAATTTAATTTCGGGGTGTGGGGAAGAGGGATGGAGAAGCAAAATAAAATTTACAAAAAAGAAAAGGGAGGAAAGCGGAAACGTAAATGGCCCAATCTTACGTTTTGTGTCACAAAAGCAGGAAAATTTATGGGATTTCTTTTTGATTTATGGCATTATGCCTTCCCAATGCGCCAAGGTAAAAAGCTTGGAAACAATAAACATTCGAAATGAGTTGAGGAAACGAGGGAGGGTAATTATGAAACACATGCGTGGGTACGACATTCCGTGCCCTGCAAGGAACATGGATCGGCACATTAATAACTGGTCACGTTAGTTCTTTTTTGAAGTAAATGTTTGCATTTAGTCTCATTTTTATGTATTTGTAGTTTAGGAGTCATGTGTGTTGATATTCAACACGAGATCTGGACATGGGGGTTGAAGGAAAGGAAGTGGAATCTTGTGAGCATGTAGAGCAAATAAACCCATCTCGAACCTGTCATGTAGATGAATGGGGGTGATTTACTTGAATGCACGATCAATTTAGGGGGTTGCGTTTAATCAATTTAGAACTCAGAGTGAAAACTCGAAATGTGTGTCGAAATGTATACGATGGGACATTTCGTGAAATGTAATATTTTTTTTTAAAATCGTTTGCTTTTAATTTAAGGAAAGTTTGGAGAAAAATAATTAATACAAAAATGAAAAAAAAATCTTTTGCTTTAAAGAAGAATGGAAGCGCGAACACTGAAAGGGGAGGGAGAATAATAAAGTAAATGAAATGTAATATTTTTTTAAAAATCGTTTGCGTTTAGTTTAAGGAAATTTTAGTAAAGAAAAATGATAAATGCACACAGAAATGAAAAAATCGGCTGCTTTTAAAAAAAGAAGAATGGAAGTGCAGCACATTATATAAATGAGGGAGAGGTACTAATAAAACAAATAAAATGTAATATTTTTCAGTGGTAACATGACTCAAGCCCACAACTCGACGAAAACAACGCCATTGACAGCAAGTTCGCGACCATAACCTGTATCCCTAGAGAGCACGTTACCTGTATTTACCAGAGACAGTAAACCTCATGAGGGTTTGGCAGGGGGAGGTCACAAGCCCTTCGCACTTACCTAAATAAGGCAAGTAGTTTAATAATAAAAAAAAAACTAAAAAATTTTTTTTGCCTGAACTTTGACATTAAAAAATACCAATAATATTCTATTTAAAAAAATAATCACTGGTATATACCCAGTGGCACACACAAAAATTTTTTAAGGGGAGTTGGGGTCGAGGGTCCACTACTCTTGTATCATTCCCCAATACGCCGCCAAACATATTCTTTTGATTTTATCGAGTGTCGGGAACAAAAAAACAACAGTAAAAAATCAATTACTGAATAAATAATTAGCATTAATTAATAAAATAAAATCATTTATTTTATGTACTATGTACATAGTATTATAATTAATCAAAACAAAAGAATCAAACTCTACGGGAGAAGAGTCTGGACCCTCTGGGCACCCCTTGTGTGCACCACCGCATAAACCTCTTACGAAAAAAAGAGCGATAAGCCTATACGGCCGTGGGGCACATAAAAATTTTTCGAGGGAGAGTCCAGGGTCGAAAGTCCACCATTCTCGTACCAAACCCCAATACCCTCTGCCAATCATATTCTTTTGATTTTGTCGATTTGTGGAACAAAAAAACAGTAAAAAAAATAATAAATTATTGAATTAATGATTAACATTAATTAATAAAATAAATTGTTAACAGCAAATACTTAGTTAAATTTTACGAACTATAAATATAAGATTATCATTAGTGAAACAAATGAAAGGCTATGTGGGTTTCCGGACCCGTGGACCTCTCCCCTTGCGTGCGTTACTACTAAAAGGTATTAATAAACAAATTTTAAAAAAATGAGACTTTAGTTTTTAAAATCCAAAAATCTAATTTCTCCACTGCCCTTTTGCGCCAATCACCTGATCCCCCAATCGAATGGCACGAAATGATTCGTCACCGCGGGCTGCACTGTAGTAACTAGTGGCAGGAGAGAGCCTAATCAGCAGTGCAAGGCCGTCAAGTTGTTTTTCAGACACTAGAGTGAAAAGGTCTAGACTTATGTAGATATTTAAAGTAGGTCGGGGAAGAGGAACTTTGAGCCTTCTCTCTCTCTCTCTTCATCTTTTCATTTCCTTTTTTTTATTATTTTTATTTACTCCCTTTTTCCTCCTTTAGCGTTGACTGTCTGACAAGACGTCTGAACGGAACGTAAACTGAGACTAGCTGAATCAACTCCACGCCGCTGCTGGTAAGCTTCTACGTTCCGAAAAATACAGGGAGATGATGAAAAAAAAAAAAAGACGAAAGACCGTTTGCCCAATAAGGAAAAATCCTTTTCTTTTCTTTTTTTTTAAGTAAAAAAAAAAGGTGCTTTGAGATGTACATGAGGTTTTTGATTAGTTCTTAACTGGTGGTTTAAGTATGGCGATCGGTTTTGAAGATTAAGATTCGAAGAGATTTTAATTTTTTGTTTTCAATTAATCTTTTTAATTGGGTGATTATTATTATTTTTGATTTTTTCTTAGTGAATTATTTTATTTTATTTTATTTATTCGTATTCATTTTTATTTCAACATCTCTCTCTCCTCGGTTGAAGAAGCTTATATTTCAATTAAGAAAAACAATTGTAATTATAATTTTCTTTTTTTAAAAACTTATCTTCATTATCATTATCTCATTCTGTTTTGTTTTATTTATTATTTGTCCCCTTTTTTTTTTTCTCAAATTTAGAAAATTTATGCATAAAAGATTAAGTAATGGGGGAGCAAGGGGGAAAGGGGAAATGTTCGGTAAGTTAATCAAAGAAATTTAATTTATATTCTGGAATTATTTAATTTAATTTTAGGAGTTAATTTAACGTATAATATTATATATATTTCATTAAAATATAAAAACATTCAAAACTCTTAAAACTTTTAAATAAAAAAAAAAAATAAGTATATTTACTTTTTAATTCCGATCTTGATTTTTATAAATGAAAATTGTTTAATATTAATTGAATTACATTTAATGTACTTAATTTTTTTTATGATTCACTTTTAATAAAAGTAACAAAAAGTGAGCCCCATATAAAATTTAATTTATTAAACCGAATTTATTTTGCATTGCGTGTTTTTTAAAATCTACATGCAGTTTTTGTAATCAGTATTACTAGATAATTTTTTTATTTATAAAACCTTGAATTCTAAAATAATAAAAATATCACACTTGAACTTTTAAAATACGGCAGCACGTTGCCAACATGATGTAATTAATAATGGGGAAAAAATGTTTAAATCTCGGAAATGAGAGCAGAAAGTATTTCAGAAATTTTTTATAAAAGAAATGTCTTTATACTAATTTCCACAAAAAAAACTGTGCAATTAATAGAAAGAAGACTTATCGACGACTTCAAAAAATTACTTAAAAAAACGTTGAAAATTAAAACCCGCACAATTTATTTTGGCCTAAACACTTGTGCATCGAATCCTAACGCATTTAAGGTCCGGATAGTCATTTTATTACTCTGTCTTAAAACTTTCAAAAATCAGTTCTCAGATATAAACAAAAAAAGAAATAATAATAAATTATTGCCATTCTCAAATTGTGTCAGAAAATACGCGATTATTTGAACCACATAAGGGAAACACAAAGAAAAATTCTGCAAATATTTTTTCTCAGAAAAAACAACCAATTATGCTACAGTTATACACAATCAGGAAGTTGCATCTTAAGGGTATAGACATAAATAAACACCTACAACACGTAAAAGAAATACATTTAATTATTTTTTCACTTAATCAACGCCACTATCTAAAGCATTTTTTCCAGAAACACAGAACCATAAATCACCACCCATTTTATTCACCCAATAAAAGTGTCTTTTTAAGTGTTTGTGTACAGAACGTTTCAAAAGGTAGGAAGTGCTGATAATTTCTCTTGCTCAAGTTTCCTTTCCTAGTAAGAGCTTGGAGAGAGGCCAAATCCCTGACAACATTAAGGAACAGAAAAAGAAAAAACCTTTATATCGTCCCACATACTGCAAGTTCACCCTTTTTCTTTAATAGCAACGTTGCGAACCCAACGTTCTCGGAAACGTCACACCGCTTGCTCAAGACCCAAGTGGCTTACTCAGAAAGTTAACGACACGCCCCGTGAATGTAAGAGAATTTAAGTTCGGCAAATAAAAAAGAAAGAAAAGGTTTTGCAAAAGACATTTTAACTATATGTTTTGGATTTCGGCTGATTCGGCAATAGCTGTTGTAAAGTTTGGTAGTCTAACTGTTTAACCGACACTTACAATCCGGGTTCTTTCTAAAAAGTTTTGTTTTAACTCAAAAACGTTATTGGTGTCACTATTGTCAACGGATTAGAGTTCCATCGCTGTGTTTAACAACATTTAATTTTATAAACTGGACTAAATTATTGACGGTCACATGATAGATACATTCACGTGCTCTTTACCAGCGATAGCCAAACTTTTTGACCTCACGGACTAGTAAATTCATAATTTAAATCCCGCGGACCACATTATTAGGGTTTTTTAAGTGTTAAATATGTTTATTAAAAATTGTGATCTTACAACATATAAAATATATACCCAGTTAATAAAATGAAACTATCAGCTGTAACCAAGTTACAAAAGCTTTATTAATAAACCCTAATAAAACAAATAAAATAAACTAAAACTTTAAAAAAAATCAATTAAAAATGGTATAGTATGTCAATCTTTCAGCATTATACATTCCTTGTGTGATTAATGTTTCTGGTTACTTGAAATAACATTACGGATATTTGGATCCAATGGCGTTATTCTATGAAGTAGCATTTCTATAGCTTTTCACGTATTGTTATGAATTGAATAATGTTTCAATGCATCTTAAAACATAACTTAACTCGATGAGTAAGTATATTTCACATTTTTCTGGGGACCAGCGAAATTTTCTCGTGGACCACCACTTTGACGACCGCTGCTCTGTACTGAATTCAAAGCAGTCCTTAGTCTTACACTTGTCGTTTTACTTGTAAAATTTAGATAAAATTTCAAATTTGACAATTTGATAAAGAAGTTTCGCGTATTAAAATGCTTCCAAAAGTTTTTAATTTTTTGTTTAAAAAAATTATATTATACGTATATTTTTAAATCAAGCGTATTTAGTTTATACCTATGTGCATTATTTTTGTTGACAAATATGTACATCAGAAAGAGTTTCTGTAAAAAGCGAAAGATGGCATCAGTGAAGTGCATGAACTGATTGGCTGGAAACTCGTGATTACGTTTATCATGTGACTATGACATCGCATGAATTTAGCTCATTGTAGAGGAATCTGAATTACTTCATAAGACTAAGTAAGCTTTATAAATTATAGGTAGATGACTTTGAAATATCTGAATCATCATACATTCATAACAAACTACGGAAGAATTTTGAAAATTGTAATAGTTCGATATATTTTCTTCTATTGTTCTACAAGAAGGATTTATTCTGGAATTAGGGGTCAACTCACCATTAAAGCATTAAACAGTGGCGTATACAAGAGTGGGGGTTTGGGGAATTGAAATACCTCCAACAGACCAACAGTTTTTTAATTTTTAGATAAAGGTTACGCCTTTACGCTTTCGTGTTTTTTAGAATATAAACTCCTTCAAAAAAGAAGTTTGTGTACACCGCTGGTGTCATTCACTAGCTTGCCAAAGCTCACAAAAATTGTAAGAGTAATAGTAAGGATTCGTTTCCACTATTTTTGGTTAAAAATTCCTAATTAAAAAAAGAGACATTCATATACTTTATTCCGACTTCTGCGATATTGTGTTACCGAGACTCAATTAGATTTCGTTAGTAGTACGCTTAAACATTGCATTTGTGGCGGATTTTGCATGGAAATAAATTCCAAAAAGAAATATATTATCCCTCAGGCTAAAATTTAGAAACCAGCATGTGTGGTGCGTGTGTTTAAATAAATATCATAAAATTTAATAACAGAAGGTAGAAAATTCCATGAAAAGTTGGGGCTCCTATCCGAAATATGTGCTTCCTAAGCGTCGATTTAAAATCAGACTACATTGTGTCATACACTTCAAAGTTAATTCTAATAGTAATTGCTAAGATAATCTCCAAAATTATACATATAAGTTATTCACAAATTAGACAAAAATTATACCTTTTTAAATAACCGTTGTTTAGTTCTAACTTGCAATTTTAGAATCATTTTTTGGAATGCTTGTAAATCAGAAAGAAAAATTCACTTTTAAAGTTAGAATACGGGAAAATTCAAATAAGTAATTCATACATTATTAAAAAATATATATAAATATAAATCTTATTAATATAAATGTGCTTTAAACAAACAAAATGATACGTATTAATAAGCACGAGCAAATACATATAACTCGCGGGACAATCAAAGTGCAATAAATATTACGTACGTGAAATTTTCTGTTGAAGAATTATAAGTCTAAGTATGAAATTTATCGTCATAACATTGATTTCTTCTTACGAATAAAGCTTGAAGGACTCTGTTCTATTTTTAGGAATACGAACATTTCTAGTCTTAAAATTCATATGAAGACCAATATCTCTCACTAAAGGAGCAATATCGCGTTCGAATAAAAGAATTAAAAAATATTTTACTCCAATATTATTTAATATATACGTCTACCTATATAAAAAGAGAAGTCTAATATTCCATATATTCTACTTTAACAAAACTGCACACTTAAAAATGTATTCAAATCTTTTCATTGCACAGATAAAAAGTGATTTCAGTATATAAAGAAACCAGTTCGAAATGAAATAAGAAGCCGAATGAAGAATCAGAAATCTTTTTTCATCCGAATGAAGAATCGGAATCATTCATATAACTATTTTAAGTGTTTTTTAAAAAAAAAAACGAAAAGTCAACCAAACGATTCCTTCTTAAAGTTTCAAAATAAGTTCTTCCCAGAGTTGCTTTGAAGTGTTTTAAAGGAAATCTTCTCACAGATTATATATTCTTACTCCCTCTTTTGTTATTCAGTTTCCTTTTAAAAGCTCTGAAAAGATTTTTACTTCCACTTAATCTGAGAATCTCCCCTTAAAAAGTGTTTTAAAAATATCTATAAACTAAAAAACAAACTCACATCCAGATATCGTGGAATACATTCATTCAGTGTTGCGGTTTTGATTTTTGGAACTCTGCTACTTTTTTCTTCTCTGTTCATATATGTATATTTTTAGACCTCGAATCGCTTAAAAACAATCTCAAATTTTTTCTACTTTAATGAGTTCATTATTAAAACTGAATATGTGTTTTATCCTCAAAATATTTTACAATACTCATTTTTATTCGGCTATTTTTTCTGTTTATGTAAAATGCAAAAAATGCAAGAAATTCATAACTTTAGTTAATCTATAGTTAATTCCTAACATTAACATTAGCTAAACTTTTTGTTATGATCTGAAAACTTAATAAAATTACAGATGATATTAAATAAATAAATTAATAAAATTACTTTATATTTTAATGCCGAAGCTAAATGCACATTTAGCATTAAGCTGAGCTAACACCCAAAAAATTCTACATCCCACCATGATGAGGACATTGAATCCTTATACAGATTTAACATACATTATTCCTTCTACACGACAGGTCTTTAACGACACCAGTATTTTTTTTTTGAACCCGCGAATCGCCAAAGCCGACCACGACCATGACCACTCGCCTACTGTGGCCGTAACATTATATTTTGAACAAACTCAAGATGAACATGGACATTTGATGACAAATTCTTAAAGGGATATATATCGCGTGCAATAATAATATGTAACAATTTTATTACATTCTTTTTTTTTTCAATTCTAACATTCTTTTTAGTTGACTATTGCCATTATATACATAAACTTAAGTCCTAAGAAATCATTCAGTTGCACAATTGTATTTTTAAAAAGTTTATAATTAATGATTCGTTGATTATAACAACCTCTAATACAAAAAATGTAAATTTTATTAAAAAATAGTTAAAATTAGAAAAATTTTCTAATAATTGTGTTAACCTAACCGTCTTAGAGTAGAGCCTTAACTTTTGGGAAACCCCCTTTTTTTAGATAAAAATCCCAAAAAACCCCCCACTTTTTAGGTATATATAAATCCATTGGGTAACTACCCCGCATCGCTGGGGGGCTTAAGACTCTAGGGGACCCAAAGCCTAACTGACGCCAAGTAAAATTTACACAATTTATAAAATATTACAGGAAAAACCTGACTTTGGAAGGGTGCCTAATATTCTTCGTTACGCCACTGCATAAATCTATCTGTTTATCATTATGAGGTTTAGAATTTTTAAAACGTTCTATAAGCCGGAGGACTCTCGTATCAAAATAAAAAAATTAAAAAGATATGGTACTAGTGATAAAGCATGTGTCTGAAAAGATGATGTGTTCAAGAATGTGTCTCTCTGAAAAACGTTTTCCCGAATTTATGGTTTTGTAATCGTTAAGATAAAATAATCTTAATCTTTTTACACGAATATAATTTGCCGGAAAAAGGAAGAAAAAACATAGTAAAACCTTATCGTTAAAAGTTTCAAAATATTTCTTTTTTACAAAAAGAAATAGGAAGCTTTGAAAAAAGTGGAAGCAAGGTTTGGCATTTCCTGTTTCGTTAAGATCCCAAATAGGAAATTACAAATTACGCATTTTGTCAGCGCAATTTAAAGACACGTCAGATCCTGTGATTATACATTAGTCTAATTTAGCACATTCGATGATCTTTCACACCCAAGCGAAACTGTTTCAAAATTTATTTACCTCTTTTTTTTAAAAAAAAGAAATATAAGAATATACGTAACACATAAGGGATGCAACATAACAAACGGTGTTGATAATATTTAATAGTCATTCCGAACTTTTTGAAATAAAACGTCAGTTTAAGTATTGAGATTTGGAAAATTAACAATGTCACGTGCGCTTTGAAATATGATGTCATAGTAAAACAAGGCACAACTTCCCAAGGAATTTTAGAAAGCTGTGTCATCACAGAAACAGCATCAAAAAGGCTGTATTATTTATCACGCGGTTATTTTTTCAAAAATGAGATTTCAATTATATAATCAAAAGAGAGTAAATGAAATTAAATGAAGATAACTATTTGAATTGCAGCATTTTTAAGACTGTCTTTCATTTTGGACCAAAAGCCTTAAGGTGACCGACTATGTTTGGAACCGCGATTTTACAGAAGTGCATATAAAAATGATTTAAAAAAAATATTTGGAGTCAATTGAATTAGAATATACATTGAAAATTGTTTTAAGAATACTATTTCGATAAAAATACTACTTAAATGCCATTTTTTTTTTGTGGCCAAAATCAAAGAAAAAAAAAGAACATTTTTAAAGCATTTTTTTTATGGAAGATGGCTTTATACCAGTAGCGCACACGGAAATTTTTCAAGGTGGGGGGTCCGGGGTTGAAAGTTCACCATTCTTGTATCATGCTCCCTTTGATTTTGTCGATTTTCGGGAACAAAACACAGTAAAAAACTAATTATTGAATAAATAATTAGCATTAATTAATAAAATTAATCATTAATAACAAAGAATTAAATTTTACGCTCTATATACTTAGAATTATAATCAATCGAAAAAAAATCAAGGGCTTTGGGGGGGCCGGCCCCCATGACCCCCTCCCTTGTGTGAGCCACTGCTTTATACTTATATTTTTTTCTTCATGTAGCTACAGAGCTTGAGCTAGGATTCTTGTAAAATTCGCATTATTTTCAGAGTTACTATCAATTAAAATAATAAATAATGGGTGTTTTTATATGCTAAAATTCCTGTACTCTAATATAGATTAAAATATGAATAATTCCACTTCTAAATAATATGTATTTCAAAACTTCTTGTTTAATCTGTATAGAAGGTCTTAGCTGCAGTGGCGTAACGGAGAACATTAGGGCGCCCCAGCAAAGTCAGGTTTTGGGCCCCAAGACAGATCTTACAAAGGGTACGATGACGGTTAGGGGGTACGATCTTACAAAGGGTAGGTTGATGTCAGTTAGGCTTAGGACCCCCTAGAATCCTGGTCTTCCTCCAGCAATGCGGGGGTGTACATTGCGCCGCTGCTTAGCTGAATATATGTGGACAAAATATTATAGAAGCATTTTTCATAAAAGGAGAATGTTTTGAAAATGTGTCGTTCTTTCTTCAGTTTTTGCCAAAAATTGCATTTGTATATATATTGTAATAATATTCTTAAAACAATTTTATACGTATATTCTAATTAAAATGACACTAAATATATATAAAAAAATATTTATAAGTACGATTTTTTGAAATCACGGTTCCGAACGTAGTCAGATACCTTAACTAAACATGGAACTATTTTCAGAAGAAAAAACAATTGTCATTAACATTAGATGAATACCGGAAAAGATTTTGCAGGCCTAACTTTTTTAGAAGGGAATTAATTGATTGAGAGTTTCATTTTTCCTGACGGAGTTTTGTAATCATTAGAATATCGATTGAATCGATTGTTTCGTTTGATTGTTGAATATGATTAATGTGAAAACTTTAACGCAATTCAACCCGTTTTGAATTTGTTCAGTTAATTCATTTCATTGTCACTTTGATTTTACGTTTATAAAATTAGTTTATGGACAATGCTAGTTGTCATTGTTGGGTAGTTGGGTTTTAGCATGTAAAATTACTTTATTACATTTTCTTAGATATTATTAAATAACTAAATCAATAACTGTTGGGCATTCTGATCCACTTTATACACTCAGCAATTTTATACAAATTCGAGGAAAAATTCTGAGATATTAATTTCTTTTCCCTTTTTTTAAAAAATTTATCTTTTAGGAAAATTATTTATCTGGCCAATTGGGAAATTTAATTAAAAAGCTGGTGAGGAATTTGTTTTTGCCATTATTGTGCTGCTTTCATCGCGTTTATTTTGTTTAGCTTTTGACAAATTTATACTTTTTAAACCAAAATTATATATATATCTTTAATTTGCGATTACAGACGAATTTTTAAGACCGAAATATAAAACTTTACGTTTAGTAAAAAAAACGATTAGAGAGCTAAAAGTTGCTTATATTTTAAGACTGAATTCGAAACAGCATTTTTAAGCCACTCCCTAGCTTGTTGTTTTAGCCCAAACGTGTTTTTTTTTAAAGCATCGTTCTCCACATGTTTTACCGCGCTATTTTTCATCGATACCTTTGAAAAACTTCCTTCACCGCATGACACAAACACCTTTTTACAAAATCTACACACAATTTCGTGTGTTCTGTCGAAAGCGTTATTTTTTTTAATACGCTTGTTAGGACCATTTTCCAGTTCTAACCGTTTAACCAATGGGACTCAAAAATCGTCTGAAAGAATTCTAGAAGGGGAGGAAAAAAAGCACAAAAAGAACACCGAAAGACTGATTGCTGCCTCTATCCCAGGACAGCCCCGAATTCTCCAAACTGGGGTCGTGAGTTGGAGGGAGGGGTAGTCCAAGCGAACACGGAACTAGGCCAGTATAATAATAGATAAAAATGGAGAGTAGGGTTAGAGAGGAGATTAAGGTTTCAAAAGCTCCGCCTACTGCGTCAAATGACAGATCGTTGGGCAGCCAATGAGGTGCCAAGCGGAAAGTCGAGTAGGTGGTCTTATTGGATTTAAAGGCGGGCAAAAAAATGTTCTGCAACGAGGAATTCGACAAGGCTTTTGATGTGGGGTTTGGGGAAATCTTAAGATTATGTAAGTGTGTTGTTTCGCGTAGATCAAAATGACAGGGTTCACGTTCGTGAAACTGCAAAAGAAATTTTAAAATGGAAAAAGAACAACTGATGTAAACATTTTAATAGAGTTATGTGTTTATAGAAGTATATATTAGAAGAGACGCAATTCTTGACTTTGGAATAATATGCCTTACTTTTGAATTTTTGAATGAGAAATGTATTTTCTTTGAGGATGCAAATTATTCATAGTTAGAATAAAATCATTTGCAAAAATTCTAAATAACAATTTTACGTGTGTGTGTTTCAGAAATGAGTCTACTTTTTATTTTCGATGTGTACATTTGAATTTCTCATTTTATATTGCTGATTAAAACGATCATCTTTAATAAAAGAGAAATACTAACTAATAAAAATTTAAGTAATCCAGAATATTATAAACGAATTAGCTATCCTTTCACACACACACACACACATATCTTGTTATTTTTCTTATCCTTATATACAAGGGGAAAAGATGACTAATTATAATATAAGCTGTGTAGAACAAAATCTGAGTCAAAACATTTGTTATTTATACTATTATACATAAAATAAATCCCAGTGGCGTACGTAAGTGGCGGTTGGGAGTTAACCCTCCCCCCACAGACTAACAGAGGGGTCCTCCCCTCATAAAAGAGGTCTATGTACGCCACTGGTAAGTCCAATTCTTTTTTTCGAAACCGCAAAAAGTACAAAATAAATGTTTCAATTATAAGAACGGTAATTATTCCCCAATTCCAAAATTTTAATACTAAAACTTTTGATCTTGAAATTTACATCAACACTCACTATTTCTCAATATCGAATACGTAAAAGTATAAGGTCAACTAAATTTCCTTAGTAAATATTTTTTTTTTTTAAAGAAGAATAAAAACTTTATGTCAAAAAACATAAAAACCACGCGATAAAACAAAATTGAGGATAAGTAAACTCAAACTCCGCTAATTTCAGACAAATTTACGCCATCAAAGAAAACTTAACTGCCTAATTTAACAGCCAATGAGCGAGCGATTTCTAACAAAAACTCCAAACAACCAGCAATTCATTTCGCAAATTAACAACCCCAAACTTAAAATGTATACTCGGTCATATAATAAACCCAAAGACAAAAGTATAAAATATTCATATAAATGGGCAAGCATTCTCGGAATCATTTGGAACCACATAAAAGGAAATGGAACCCCCCAGCGCAGTGCCGTTTAATAGTTGTTTAATAATCGCTAATGCCAACACAACAAGGGCAGGAAACGGTACTGCCATTCACGTCACAGTGAAAAGAAATAAAATCATGTTTTATTCACGACTATTGTCATTGTGCGCTCTTGCAGTTTAGAATGTCTCATTAGGAAAAAACATTCCAAAATCTGCTCGGGAATGATTGCAACAGATTATGTGAAAAGTCGATTCTATTGGAACTCGTAAAAAGTCGCTCTGGAACTTCGACGAAATCGAACAAGGATTGTAAAGTTCTTTTATTATTTTATACATAATAAATGTTGAGTATACCTCTTTTTATTTTTATTTCTGTATGTGCCGTGACTCATTTTTAAGCAGAAATAAATCCGGAAGTAGGTAATTGGACGAATTTTTCCCGGCAGACGATATCGCACCAATCACAAATTCTTATTTTTTGTTACGTCAGCGAAGGATTGTAACAAATAACCAATAACGTGACTTCCTTTCAGTGTGAAACTCAAATCAAAACTTATTTATAAATCTGTATCCGAAGCGTAACGGGAACTTGGCATGTATTCGATTGTGTATTGGAACAAGTAGGGTTAAGAGCCGGCCATGTTTTAGGGGTAGAACACACAATTTGCTGTTTGTAAAAAAATAAATCAACGTATATAATAACACGTCTACTAATTCTACAGATCTTTTAATTTAATTTGGCCTTTAACAAATGTTTTATTATGGTTTCACTTGGGTTGTAACGGGTTTTCTTCACGCCCTTCTACTAATCCTCAAAGGGGAAAATACTTCCAATAAATTGTTTGATTGGAGAAACTCCTTCTGTAAAAGAGTCGTGAATTACGCAAAAAAAAAAAAAAGTAGAGCTACTATTTAAAGTGAAGTGAACTGAATTGAGCTCGGGGAGAACTATAGCAATTAGAAGTGTTAATGTTAGTTCAAATCATAGTTGTAAAATTAATAATTTAATTGCTCGTGTGCCTAGAAACCGGATTAGTTCAAGGAATTGAGCCTAGTATCTTCAGTAATAATTATTAGAACAGATAAAGACTGATTCGCTCCCCATTGGCTGTTGCCAAAATCGATATTAATTGATATTAATAAGAATAAAAAATTTGATTTGTAGAAATGCCTTAATTCGGTGAAAGCTCGCCATATGATAATATGTTTTAATAAAACAAAAAGGATATTTTTTTTTTAAAAAAAAGTAGTAAACTATTGATTATCGAATTTCGTGAAAAAACGAAAATGTTGGAATGAATTTTATTTATGGGGTACAAAAAGTAACTAAAACCAAATTCTGTTTTGCATAACATCCCATAATAATTATCTAAGTGTATTTATGAGGCGAATCCCACATCTAAAGCCAATGTGAAACAGACTTAACAAGAACATCGGAATTTTTCTAAATCAGAAACTTTTCGGGTACATCTTTCCTTCTAAAATTCAGACATTTTAAAAAAATAACTGGTAGTTAAATATAAATTAATTATTTGCTCCATTGAAATCATACTATTCCTGCTGTTCATGTTTTACAAAACTTTATCATACGTATTATCTAAAACAGAATAAACAGAAAATCACGCCAAAATCATTAAATATTTATAAAAAAGCAACAGAAAGCTGAAGATATATAAAAGAATATCACAAATAAATACTTCTAAAAAATACGAGACGCGGATCTACTACAATAGCAATAACAAATCTCATTTGATGTTTGCTTATCGATTTTAGACAATTCCAATATCTTCTTCGCAATAATTAATTTGAAGCAATGTTATTTATTATATCCAGAGATTCATATAATTTCATATCCGCTCAAAGTCGCTTTAAAGAAGCAGAAACAAGAGCTAAGCATCATGGGAGATTTCATGGGGAATTAATTCGTTGAGCAATTCTTACTTACATCACAAAAAATTCCGGTACTTGTGTTTACTGCATGCCAGGACCGGCGTAGCGTAGAAAAAAATTGAATAATAATGAAATAAATGTTTAAAGAGAGTACGGCATAAAAAACACAGGTGTTACTATAAACTTCTACGGCACTTTTTCGTTCGCGAATTTTTTTTCGGTAAGCAAATCGACAAATATGTTCTCTCTCTCTCTCTCCGTGCTTTTTATTGTTTACACTAAAACACGCTCACCGGAATTTTCCCCCCTCTCCCAAACAAAATTTTTCTTTTCTTTTTTTCTTCTCGTGTTTTAGCTGGTTTTCCCACATTCGTTTTGAAATAAATTGCGAAGTCTTTCTGCGAGGAAGCGTAATAAAAAGTAATTGTTTAGTTTCAGCAGAAGTGGCGAAAATGAAGATGTGCATTATGTACCACCCTTTACACCCCCGCCCCCACCTTATTTAGTACTTTTTTTCTTTTTTCTTAATTAAACGTAAAAATTTCGTGAAACAATCTCAAGTTGCGGGCTTGAATTAAAGTTTCTCAAATCTCTTGGCGACAAGTCTCGTAATCTTGAACTATGACCAGGGACGTTTTAAGACTCTTTAAAGGCCCTAGGCCTCGATCTAAAAGTAGGCCCTACCCTAGCCGAGATCTTTAAAAGTAGACAGTATACAGCATGCATTGTCAAATACTCGTTCAAATGGTCATTTGAAACAAACAAATGTGAACGACTTGCAATCTCAGAAACCTAGGTACAAACCGGCTCGACCGATGGCCGCATTTCGATTAAATGAGTTGAATGATTAATTATAGTAAAAGGCCAAGGCCCAGACATGGACAACGGTCATCACATAATAATAGTCTTACCATTTTTGCCAGTTGACATGCAGTTTGAAATTCCCTGTTTTTCGGAGAATATGTTCGGGAATAATATTTGACCACATTGAAATTATCCGGATCATTATCTTATTAAGACAAAGTCGAGAACGCCCTCCCCCCTCGAGAGCAAGGCCCTGGGCCTAGTTTGGCCATGCGTTAAGACGTTTCTGACTATGATGCATATCAAATTCTTTTCAGTTTTAGCTTCATTTAAGTAGCTATAGAACAAATCTCTCATCGCTCTTAACGACAAAAGCACTATGTTCTATGGGTTCAATCACGAATTTAAAAAATCATATGGTGTGGTGTGGAAATCTGGTGTATGAGGACCAACCTTAGAAGTCGTCCTTGCAATCTGACTTTACCACAAAGAAAGTGAGTGAGAATTATACTAATGTCGCACTATAAAAGCATTACGAGGATTATTCGTGACGGACCGCCTAATTTGGAACCATGGTCAAGTGACGAGGACAACATCTGAGCTGGCACCCACTCTCTTAATTTCCACGCAACAGGAGAACGTTTGAGCTTCGACAGACACTCTTTTATAGAAGCAAGATGTTTGTTACAAGTCGTTTTTGCATGCAGCGTTATTGCAAAATAAACAAAAACAAAATGTAGGCTTACTGCAAACTATAAATTTATTTATCCATCGTTTCTGCGTATTAATTAATTAATACAAAATGATATCTTCTTTTTAGAGGCTATAATAGAGTTAAACAATTTATCTCAGTAAAATACAAATTACTCAATAAAATAAATAAAAACTTTGTAACTTTTTTTTTTCAAAGGCCAACTTAAACAGTTTATTCAAATTAACCAGCGCGAACTCAACAAAAACCATCCCCGTTGCGTGTACATCCGTTTTTAGCACTCGATATAGATACTTTGCATAGAAAAGCAATAAAAAGTAATAATTTTTTTTCATCGATAATACACCTTTACACATTCAAAGACTTCTTATGATAGTTTAGATAAGAGTTTTCTTTAAAAAAAAACACCACCATAGATCATTATTGTCACCATGTTTCTGTTGCTTCGATTATAGATAAGAAAAGGGATTATTTTTCGGAAACTTCCCTAACGGAAAATCATTCCAAGTTGGATGCAGAAAATAATTTAACAATTATTCGCTTGATAGAGCAGGGATTTTTACCTGAGCTGCATGACAATAAAGCCGAAATGTGATCCCGTAATAAGGGATTTTCAAGAGTGAAATATTCAAAGTTAACAAAAAAGGAAAATTGTAATACAAGAATTGGCCATGAAACATTCAGTAATCTAGCATTAAAAGATAAATTTTAAAAGACTGAGAGTTAATAAGCTACTTTTTCACACAACATCTAACCCGCTTAAACGAATTTATCTGTGTTCTTTTCATATATGTATATATTACACGAGTATCAATTGAAATACGATATATTTTATCTCGAACACTTGAAATATGATAAAAATTCTAATATTAGTCAATAGTTGATATAAATTCAATTATTGCAATGGTCTTTAAAAAAAAGAAAAATACTTTTGTTCGATTTGTTAAGTATTATAATTCGTTCGAAGAAAATTAGTCAAACCACAATACATTTGATCAATGAACATAGAACTACTACCGTAATACATTTTTCAATGAACATTAGAATCACAATCGTAACAGAATAGAATTCAATGAATATTAGAACCACAGCCGTAATGCATTTGTCCAATAAATATTAGAACCAATATCGTAATAGAATTGTTCAATAGACTGCTTCATATGAAGGTGTATTCTAGTTTTTGGGTTTTTTTCTTGAAGCAAAAAAAAGTTAATCCTTTTACCCCTTTTCAATTACGTAGAATAATTTCCGTAATACATTTGGTTCAATGAACATACGAATTAATACTGTCCCCATTTATCTAGAGAATATTAGAACCAATATTACAAATAGAATTGTTAAATGAACATTAGAACCAATACTGCAATAAAATTGCTAAATGAACTTTAGAACCAATACTGCAATAAAATTGCTAAATGAACTTTAGAATCAATATAATTGATTGGATAAATATTAGAACTAATAGCACAATAGACATGTTCAATGAAAACTACAATTAATACCATGATAGAATTGTTCAATGAAAGATAGAATTAATATTATAATAGCTGTTCAGTCAATATAAGAATCAACATCGAGATAGATTTTATCGAGAAAAAAAAAACTCATCAAAATCATCATCGAAGTACAGTTATTCATTGAACTGTAAAATCAACAAATGCCACAAAAAGAAAATGCTCTAAATATTAAAATAAGCACCACAATGGATTTGTTCAATGGGGTTTAGAAACAATATTGCGATAAAACTGTTCGCAAAACTCGGTGAAATTTAGCTTCCGAAAGATCATAGGATATGTTATTTATTTAAAGCCAAAAATACAACACAAACAAAATGTTGATAAATCCTTACATTCATAAAACCAACGCTCTGTACGAATTTTTGGCATCGAAAACGTAAATTTTAACACAGGCGCATACAAGAGTATGGTTTGGGGGCTCAAATCCCTACCATAAGCCAACAGATTTTTAATTTTTAGCAAAAAAATTACGTCGCTGTCTACTTTTGTCAACGTTTTCTCAAAAATATAACCCCTCCCGTTAAAGTTGTCTGTTGCACGCCACTGAATTTAAAACAGTTTAATAACAGTAAAGTATCGAAAAAATACAATACAGAAGAATTGTTGGAGAAAGAATTTCTATTCTAAAAAAGCCATAATTTTTTCTTGATCAAACTTGCAGTTAAGGAAATTGCCAAATATATAACGCTTCAAAAACAATTATATATATAATTTAAATACCAAAACAGATATATATCTATTCTGAGTCTAAAATTAGTTTTCAAACATCATATGCTACTCGATCATATCAGAAGATTGAACTTTTCTTTAAGTACTAGTTTGCTATTAGTTGTGGTATAGGACAGGGATGGCGAACCACTGGCACGCGTGCCATTGGTGGCACGCGACACAATATTTTGGGCACGCCACCGATCAAAACGGTTTGCATTTTTATTCAAAATATTATTCAATATGAAGTGTTACGAACAAACTCGAGTAATCGGTCGCAGTTTTCAGCGAGCGATTTTTTCAGTTCAAAGTATAATCGGAAACGTTCCAAATTTTTTTTATGTCTCCTGTGATGTAATTTCATTTAATAAACTGAACTTGTCCCAATTCTATTGGTTGGAAATTGAAAATTTTGAAATACAACTGATTAATTTCCAGTCTAGTTTAATATGGATTCCAAAATTTGTTGGGAAAAAAGGAAAAAGCTTGAATTGGAAACAGAAAGATTTTAACAAGCAATATAAGTAAAAAATATTAATAATGAAAGTTTGGAAACATGGAATTCGTTTAAAAACACATTTAACTGTTTTAAGTAGCTGTGTTATGCTATTTTAACCCTATTTTCACCTACCCACGCCTGCGAGCCATTATTTTTAGCATTAAATAGCATTAAAAACTCGATTAGAAACTCTTTGACAGATGACTCCAATTTAGCATGCATTTTGCTAAAATAACATCTTACAATCTTAATATAAGTTATTTTTTTATATAATCAGCAGCAGCAGCAGCAGCAGAAATCACACTAATGTTACTTTAATTCGAATTGCACGTATAACTATAATATTTACTACCAGTAGCACACACAGGAATTTTTCAAGGGGGGGCCGGTGTCGAAAATTCACCCATTCTTGTATCCTTATTTTGATTTTTCGATTTTCAGGGAAAAAAACACAAAAACTAATTATTGAATAAATAATTAGCATTAATTAATAAAATTAATCATTATTAAAAATATTTTAAATTTAAAATTTTAGTATATATAATTAGAATTATAACCATTCGGAAAAAAACAAAAAGGGTTTTGGGGGTTCCGGGCCCCATACCCACTGTTTACCCCATAAGATTCAAAAAAGTTTTTTTTTTTAAATTAATAAAGATTTGAGTTGTCAGTACTTAAGTTTTATTATTTTTTTCCAAATCCAAGTCAAAAATTTTTTGACGGGACGTCTAACCTCATTAAACATTTTTTAGAAAAATGGCCGTTGATCCAAAATTCCCCACCCCTGGTATAAGACTTTCTCATTTTCTCTCTATATTAGAAAAATTTATTCTACTTCTTCCCAAGGATTATTCACCGAGACGAAACGCACCAGTAAAAGGAGTTTTAGGAAAAGAAATACATGAATCCAAAGCGCAATTTCACCCTTTGAAATCGGTTTAATTGTGATTTTTAAGATAGTAGGAGTTGAAGAGAAGGCAATAGGATACGTAGTGGAATAAAATAAAGGATTATCTACCTAAAACAGGAGATTCCTGGCCTTTTCTCTCCGCCACGCTGCTGAAGGCAGAATCCCACGTTCGGAACACACCTCCCAGGGCTAACCAAGAAATAATAAACTTTAAAAACGGGATCAAAAATATTATGGGATATGGTTAAAATGTCATGCGTCAAAACAATGCTTGCGTTTATGTAAGGGAATAATATTTAAATTGCCATAATTTGATGTTGTAGTAAATATCAACCCATAGGGTTAAGTAAATTTGCAATAAAATAATTCTTAATAATTTAAAAAAAAAGGAAACTGGCCTTAACGAACAAAGGAAGAAAAATATTGATGTGATTGTTATATATAATATGTAAAGTTTTTATAACTTAAAATTGTAATAAGATATTTTTAAGGGGGCATCAAACTATTTATAAAAAAAACAAACATTTGATTGATTTTTTTATAAAATTTTTGGTTGCTTTCCATGTATATGTATAACGTAAAAGAATTTTTGTGCTCAAAATACCACAAATAGCTAACACTAATTTTTTTTAAAATAAAAATTTAAAATTCTGGAGTGATTTTTAATTCGCTACTTTTCCCTGGAATAATCAACGTACACACATAAGATTTGATTTACAAGTAAATCAAACCATGTGTAACAACAGTTGATATTCGTAAAATACTTCTTTTTGTGAATGCTTATTGAAATTTCTTAAATATGTGAATTCTAAATTCAACTATTTTTCAAAAATTAGTATTGCTTTGATTCAGAAATGCATACCAACTTTTGTTACATATATTCATAGCAACAGTAAGAAAAAAAATATCAAAGCTTTTGGCACAATAGAAAAAAACCTTAGCATCGAAATGAAGGAAAACTAATATGATTTTTTTTCTTTCTGTGATAAGTCTGTATAAAGTTTTTATCTGCCATTAGGATGGGCATGAAAAGTTACCCATAATGTACATAAAAGTTATAACTCTGTTTTTTTTTTTTTTTCTTAGAACTTCCAAATTTTGTGGGATTATAGAAAATATATAAAGAATATTTGATTTTTTGACTGATTTTTGTCAATGGAATTGAATCGTACTGTGTTCCTTTAACATTTAGAATGTTAAAATGCCGAAATTTATGTTTAAAAACGCTAACGAATTTGGTTAGTTACACATAAAGAATTAGACCATTGTTTAAAAATTATATTTTGTATAATATCTCTACACATTCAGTCTATATAAACACCACTTAAACCGTACAAAATATAAATACGAAGTAGTTATTTTGATGTAAGCAAAAGACAACAAGGGGGGAAATTGTAATTTCTATTTAAATACTAAGGGTTGAGTCACAAGAAAAATAATATTAAGTGTAAAAATTTTCTGAAATTATAGCTGGGGTCTTCTAACACTGGTTCCGGTGCAGAAAAAGGCAACATTTTTATCCTTTAACGTTGACGTTACAAATCACCGCGATTAGATTCAATAAAATATTACAATGAAAAACCGAAGGTAAAATAAATTTCCACTGACATTTATTCGCAAAATAAAGCAACAGCAGAAATAAAAGCAACATCCTATTATTTAGCCTTGACATGAAGTCAGAAACTGGACCCTAAATCCGTTTACACAAACAGAGAAGCTTTTACATAATTCCACGAATAAAATATTACAGTCAACGTCCAATTTGTCCAAGTTTCAATTGCCAGTCTTCAACAGGCGGACTTCCTCTCAACTCGGAATAAATCGAGCAAAGAATTTCGGAAATCGTCAAGTCCGGCTATTGCCATTCTGTGTAACAGAATAAGTCGCCCTAAAAGAAGTATACTTTTTCTCTTTTTCCTAAAGCACGACTTCTACCGGACGTGTTAACAAAAGTTCCCGCCAAAAAAGAATGCGAAGACAAAGAAAGGAAACATTTTCTTCCATTTTTTCACTCTTTGTTTCCGCGGTTGTAAAAATAGTACTCTGGGGAAAGGTGAAAATCATGCTTTCCCACACCTTTAAAATAAGCACCACTTTGCCATCTCGCCCACAATGGAATTTATGTTCCAATTGTTGCAATTGCGAACCATAGATACATGCAGGATGGACAAACAGTGGACACTAAATCAAAGAACCTATTCGTGACTGCGCCAACAGAATGGCAGAAAGAATTTTCCACTTAATAGAGCACTTCCCAGGATTTTTGTGAACAAAATAGTCTTAGAGACAGTTTTTATATTGATCGTGACTAACTACCAGGCTTTGTTTAGAACCGCTCGACTTTTTTCTTTGTATAGGCTTTCGGTGACTCTTTCATGAAGTAGAATTTTTGTTCATTCTTACTCACTCCACGGTGCTTTTGATACTGTGTGCGATTCAAAAACCATCAAGGAGCGGAAAATAGCTCCTTTTTCGGTGACAAATTTATACAAAACAGACCTGTCTCGGCATGTTGTGAAGTTTTGAAAGATCATGCCATTCCTGAATTACAAATTGCCCACTAAAATGGCGATTGTGGACACATTTTTAATGGATTTATGCATATCAAAAACGTGATCCCGAAAGCTTGCTACAATACTTTGGATCTTAAAGTGGATAATGGTTTAGAATTTGAATTTGTTGAAAAACTTTCATGCCATGACTTTTCAAACATTTCGCCAAGTTTTACAAATCATACGCCAGCAAACCTTATTCTTCATGAAATTTATAAATTAATCATAATTCTTAAGGTGACTAACTACCTTAGACGATCGGAACCGTGTAAATGAATTTTTTTTTAATATTTAGTGTCAGATGAATTAAAATAAATATATAAAATTGTTTTAAGAATATTATATCAAGAAAAAATTACTTACATACAATTTTTTTGGCAAGAAATGTAGAAAGAATGACATACTTTCAAAACATTCTCCTTTTTTGAAAAACGCTTCTATAATAATAGCTTGCCAATATATATATAAGCTATTCAGGATGTTGAACTAGGATTTTTGAAATATTTTCATTATTTTCAGAGTTACGATCAAATGAAATAATAGCGGGTGCTTTTTGTTAAACTCTACTCTAATATATTAAAATATAAATAAAAACACTTCCGAGTTATACATTTCAAAAATTTTAGTTCAGTCTGCATAGAAGTTTTAGCTATATACACGCAAAATATTATAATTGTAGAAGCATTTTTCATAAAAGGAGAATGATTTGAAAATGTCATTCTTCCTACACTTTTTGCCAAAAAAAAAAGCGTTTAATTAATTTTTTTTTGTAATAATATTCTTAAGAAATTTTATGTATGTATTCTAATTCAACTGACACTAAATATAAAAAAAGGATTCATTTATACGTTTTTTCAAAATCAGTTCCGAATTTAGTCAGTCACCATATAACGTTTAAAGTGGAAAAGTAGTTTTAAAATGAATATTAGATAGATTTTTTACTGTGTCCAATTTTTATAACATAATATTCCAAATCTCGCCTCGTTTTACAATTATAGAGCAGTAAATTTTGCCCGAGAAAAAAAAAATTCACTATAATACAACAACGGTTAAACATCTAAAATTTTCAATACATCATATTCGGATATCTCTCCAAACTGTGCGAATTTTTTCCCAACACAATCCCAATTTCGGTAATTATAACTCCTGACGTATAAATATAGTGAATAATGAATGCATACATTAAGAATATATCACCAAGTTTTATTCAGCACAATCCAAAATTATATTTCCGAATTTGCACAATCCCCTTTGTTCAGCTTCAAAAGTTGTTGATTGCTAAATGCTTACGTGTTAAAATCTTATTACCTAGTATTTATTACATTACTTATTGCCTATCTTAACGTTCATTAGATATATATTTCCCTAACAGATTAAGCACGATCTAATGCGAAACACGTGTAAGACTATTATCGCTATTTTCCGTCTTTAATTATGTATTAATGATGCGAGTTCATTAGCGAAGCAATTAGTTCAATTCACAGCAGAGATGTGTTGTAATTTTAGTCTTAAGCAACTCACACACTAATTATATTCATCAATTAAAAATAACTTTTTTTAATCAAACTGATATCACACTTAAAATATTCGGAATTTTTTTTTTTTCCCGAAATAACCTTAGTTTAAATATAAATCTAACCATTTTTTCGGGAACAAAAAAAAAATCAATATAAGATTGAAAAGAATTACATCCTGTTTCAAGGCTAAAAAAATTTCACAATCAACAAAAGGTAATATTTTATACAATAATTAATTCTCTGCTTTTAAATATTACACAGCGCATATTTTTAAAACTGAGATATTAGATACATCAATGCCAGGGCGAACAATTACTGATGGCGACAACAACAAAAAATTCAATTAATTTCATTTCATTTCAATTTAATTTTTATGACTAATCATGCCGTCGAAGTATTGCGCCTTTAAAACATAATGTACTACAAATAGAATTTAAGTGTTTTTCTTTTTTATAACAATTGATTTGAGATGGCGTTTAAACACGTCATTTATTTTAATTAAGATGTATTTCGCAATGGGTAAAGATGTTTCCAGTTTAATATTATAGAAATAATTGAAAGCTTTTCTACAAATTCTGAGAATTCTCAATTTTTTCTTATCGGTGTTTTAAATTTTAATTGGCTTAATGTGCGAGTAAAGCGAACTAATGTAAATTTGCATAATATCTTATAATTGGAGTTTTGTAATGCATACAAATGTTAAATCCGATAATTGAATTATATTTCTTTTTTGAAAAGTGACACATGATGAAAATTCATAAAATAAATTACATTGTCTTGTGTCTTAGAGGACTTTTGGAAAGCTTAGTACATTTTGCACCATTTAGAACCATTTTCTTTAAAAAAAATTATTGTATTTTTTTGTATGCATTTAGAATTAATTTTAAATTAAATTTGAAGAGGTTGATTTATATTTTCATATGTTTTTAAAACAGTATTTTGGTTTCATTTTACATATGTATACTGGGAATTACTAGAGATTTAATTCTAATTTTTCAATCGTTAAAAAAAAATTTTTTTTTTCTTAAATTTTTCAATGGAAAGCTACAAAAATATTTTTTTCATCTCATTTTATTGTACTACAGGACAATAATATTTTCAGGTTTTAAATTAAATTACACGGAACTGATTTTCAAAGGGAATAATTCAGAGAGGAAAACACATGTAAATATAATTAAATATTATTAAATAAGTTTATAAAATTAGAAATAAGGTAAAATGCTTTGAAATTTGATTGCAGTACAAAACACAACATTTTTATCCTTAAAAAATGCGTTTTAAAAGCATAACATTTTAGAAATTTTTTCTACACGTATTTATTTATTTATTATTTTATCACGTGAAAACATTTGATTGTCTTTAAACAGTTAGTGAGTTAGTATTTTCCTGTTTTAACAGCTCAATCTCACATCAAGAACTATATATATATTTCACCGGAACATATGTTATTTTTGTTATAATAATAACAGAGTGCTTCTCAAACTTTCAATATTTGCGACTCAATATTCAGTCATAACTTTCATCACCCCCCTCCATAAAATAACAAAATTGAATTCAAAAAAAGCTGCGATATGACTTAAACCACTTAAGTGTCACCAGTATATATAAATGTCTCAATCAGCCAAAGCATTAAGTGCCCTGGACGTATATATACGTTTTTCCGAAGTATAATCTTTCCTGTGTACTGCTATCCCTAAAATTATTCTGAAGGCTTTGGAATGCAATAAAAGGATTTACTTATTTGGAAGAATTTGCTCCTTTATTTCTTTTTTCTTCCCCCCTCCCCAATACATCACCTATGCGCAATTACGTGGAAAACGGTGACTATTTGGGAGCGGATCGCGTAATCTTTAATCAGCAGTTTTTAGGGATTAATTATAAACCGTACACATTATCAAGAGAAGTATTAATTTTTGTAAATAATTTTATATATGACAAGCCCATGGAGTCGCTGGTAATTTTTAAACTTGTTCTTAACTTAGTATTTTTAAATTAATTATAACATAGATTGTGCAGTACTCTGATACATTTATAAGTGTATTATATCAGAGTAAAGGTATATTTTATTTTTTATTATGTAAGGATGTATTTCCTCTGTTTACTTTTAGTAAATTAATAATTTTTTAAAATAATCTTTTATTTTCGACTTCTCAATATGCTCGCGCTGCCTCGTAGAATTATCAAGCACCCCTTGAAAGCGCACCCCACAGTTTGAAAAACGCTAATCTAACATCTTCATGATATAAATTTCACTAACTCTTAAAATATAATATTCTGAAATTTTAATTTGTACGTACTTTTTTTTAAACTCTCTCTCCCTTTCTCTGAACCGAGTATATCTCGATAAAATAAACAGAGCAAATAAATTATTTCTATTTGAAAATTTAAACATCTATGAAATTGTTCCTTTTAAAATCCTTAAATTAATCAAGAAATGTGTTTGGACATACTATTGCATCAGCTGACCCTAAGATAAACAAGTGATTACTTTCAAATTTGTAAAACTGTTATAAGAATTTTATTTTACGACTTTTTCCCCCACAGAGGTATCGGTCGACCCAATTTACATGATATCTCAGAAATCGCAGCTGTTCTTTTTTGATGACGTAATAAGCGTATCGAATATTCACAATTCAGGTGTCCACACCTGAAAGTCATAAAATAATGAATATCAGATCGAATACGCGTTGAATTTGTTCCAGAGGACAAACGAACAAAAAAGAAGTTTCGATGCTTTTTTAGGTTTGCTGTGTTCTTTAAAAAAGTCGAAGATTAACTACGAAACCTACAGAATAAAAGTTTTGAAAAAGTTCTACAAATGTTTTTAAGTTTAAATATGATTAATTCTAAGAATAGACGAATGAAAACATCAAGATCTTTCAAAGAAGAGTTAATTTTTTAAAAAAAATTAAAGACGATCTTCTTTTTAAGAACTATTCATTCAAAGACCGCCGAAGAAAGTCGTTTTTAAAAACTACAAATTCTAAGAATGTTGAAAAGACGCAATTCTAAGAACAGTTTTTTAAATCTTATACTGTTTTTATTTTATTTTTATCTTAATGTCTCATAACATTATGTATTCTGAATACTGCAAAACTTAATTGAATGTTATGTTTTTTAATTTCTTCAAGAGGGTTTCAGTTTTTTAAGGCTCAAATGTTTAGGTTAAAGTACTATCCATTAAATTTCAGACAGATTGTAGGTAAAAAAAGAATCAATTCTTATTAAGGATATTTTAACAAGAACATTTACATGCTTTTTAAAAGCGTAGTTTTCGATTTCAAGTTTTAAAGGAGAAATACCGAGATTATATGTTTGTAAAAGTTTTATTTCTTTCAAAACGGAATAAGTATTTAAAAGTTATTTTTGAGCATTAGAATTAAAATTCTACCATTGCAATTAACACAGCTTAGTAATTCCTTGTAAATAATTTCAGATGAATTATTAAATACTTCTCAACTACATCTGTAAGAAACACAACAGCACAATTTTTCAGCACAAATGTCTGAAAATTAAAATTTTTAAAATTTTAGACAATGCATATGTTTACTAAATTTAATTAAAGAAAATTTTCGAGAAAACATATATCTTAATATACAATATATTATGAATCGTAAAAAATGACATTTAATATAAATTATACTAGTTAAAAGTTACTTGTACGTTGGATTAGCGATTTATAAAAAAGTTATATCACATTTAAGTCAATGATGTTTTTCCTTTAATTTTTAAAGCAAAATGCATTTAAAAAGCCTTAAAAACAAATTCATTTTTCCTTTGAAATAACATTCAAAACAAATTTTCTTACCGGAGATCAGTTACATAAAATTGAGCTTACTATCAGAAAGATTGAAGCCACTTCGATACAAATGACAGCTTGAATGAATTTATCAGCAGTTTTATTAGGATATAAAATAAACACTTCATGCAAAGCTTTTAAATGAAACACTAATGTTTAGATTAAAAATGTCGACACTTATAAATTGATTTAAAAAGTGGCGAAATTGAGTTAATGAGAACGCGAATGGCAACAGCTCTGTCATTAAAACCCAACTTTCGCGCGAGATTCACTATTAACGTTATTACTTAATCTCTAGTTAGAATTTGAATTTAATTTTTTTAACAGGAAGTGAGAAAATTACGCATTGGTTCGATTCCAAAACATAAAATGAAATAAATCATATTCTGTCTGTCACAAATAAATTATGATTAAATTAGATGTCTTATAATGTAAAATATATAGATATATATGAAAAGAAATCAACACGCATAGACAGGGAGATATATTTAAGAAACATTACAACTGATTACAGACGGATTGCAACAATCAATTGCATCAATTTTCAAAAATCTCTGAAACAAATGCCAATTTTTCATTACTTTTTCTTACTTTATTTTTTATAGAGAATAATAAAATATTTATTTCTTGATTAATTGTTCTGTCACTACAAAATGAAATTCTATTAAGCTACAGTATTCGTTCTCCTGAAGTTTAAAATTGATAATTTTTAGATACACTTTGATGATTAAGTTAACTAATGATAATAAATGGATTTTTTTTTTATTTTCCTTGCATACATTTTGATAATCTTTTGAATTATGACGCAATAATCATAATTAAAAAACGTATTTTTAATGTTTTTGATGGGAAAAATTACTATAACTGATGTATAATAAACACCTTTATAAAAAGATTTCTTAATCTATTGAAATGCTTTTTACAGCAAATTTTGATAGATCTTTTAAATAATTTATTCAATCAAAAGTATATTCAGGGAAATATGTAATAATGAGCTTAAAATAGTAATGTAATGATTAATAATGAACTAAGAATAGTTTAATGTTAAGGATTTATTGTTAATGACAATGCTAGCAAGAACTATTTGTCATCAGTAATATATTTCAAGATTTTAAAAGCTGTAGCCATTATCTTCCGTACAAATATTTTCATTCTGCATATTGTTGTGTTTCTATTTTTTTTTTTCAGAATGAAGTGTTTCTCATATTAGTAGTTTAATAAATAAAGTAATATCCCGTAATATCTTTTTTAAAATGATTTCATTTAAATTTCGCTAAAATTTTTAAGGCAAGATTTTGTGTTAAACTCTGGATTCGAGCCAATAATCTGCAGATTTAAATGAGCAACTGATTACACAAATCAAGATTTAAAGTTGTTTTTTCTTTTTAGATTCTTATTAAGATCAAAAATAGCTGATCTAGCAATGCCATTTCTCTTATAATCTTAAGTGAAACAAAATGTTGTAAACACCACGCTATACATTTTTAAAAATAAACTTATCAATGTCAAATTTTTATTCCCATTTTAGCCTACCTCTTGAAATCAACTGTTAGAAAATCTGTGATTTACTAACTGATCCAAACGGATAAAAAACGCAAAAAACTACCTCAAAGAACACAATACCCTATCTCTCTTTTTGGCTTTGTATACATATATGTTTTTTTTAAATAAATCCTTTTAAAGCCATTATCATGAAAAATCCTCCAAAAATCTGCTTTGAAATTCCAATTTTAATCCGTTATTATGCAAAAGACAGATTATCCTGACTTAATTCTGCGTATTTCTTTTTTAAAGAAAAAAAAAAAAACTTAGCGAAAATGCGATTATATTTGAAAAATAAAGTAAATCATTCTTCATCAGTTTTCTCCAAAGTAGAGTACGTAAAGGGATACTTGGGGGTATACGAAAGAAATAGATGCATTATATGTATATTAAATGGGGTATTTCTTATAATCAGCTTCGCTTTAAATGTACGCGATTACCAAGAAAGTTTGGAGATCACTTTTTGTTATGAGCCCCACACATTTAAAACAATGATATTTCAATATTTCCACTCCTAACATCTTTTCTTTGAACTATAACATATTTGATAAAGCGAATTAAAATAAAATAAAAAGAATTTTTTTTATTCAAGATTTTCAAAAGCACATAATTGATATTATATAAACTATATAATTTTTTTCTTGTCAAATTACGTCTTCATAAACATTTATAAAGGAGATTTCTTCGGTTACAAACAAATTTTTTTATGTCGAGTCGTCGGAAAATTAATAGTTATCCCAAATATACATTCTTTAAATACTATAAAATAGAATGCATTTCAACAGAAAATCTATATTTTTAAAAGATCTATGAAATATTTTTTTTCATATAACTTCCCGTATACATCTTTATAACACTTGCGTAAGAAAGACGACTGGTAACAAATTTTTTTCCGTCAGTATAAAATATAATACTTCCACGATAATCTTTATCAAACCTTATCCCTGAAAAATTTGAGCCATCTCTTATTTTTAATATAACTTTTTTGGCAAACACAAATTTAAAAATGTATTTGGTTATTAATTAAATTGATAAAAAAGCTTCAAAAATTCTTGCTGTTGATAAAAAGAGGGGAAAAATTAAGTTTTTTAAATTAAAAAATGCGAGTAAATTCAAAGTTTTAACAGTATAAATATCTTATCAAATTTTCTATGTATATGTATTAAAAACCAGGAAATACAAAACCCACAAGTTTTATTGTTATAATCTTATCCAAGACGAAAAGTTTTAGATAAGATTGTATGTACACATAAAATCTTATGCAAAACGGAAATCTTATAAGTACGCATATTTCAAAAATTATTGTACACAAAAATTTGCACACATTAATTCGCAAATTTTAATGTTCTAACATTAACTCAAATGTAGATTTTGAATATTTTGAAATAGTTCTTTTTGAACTTCAGTTAAAAGCATTTATCATATAGTAAACTTCAAAAAAAATTCCTTTTCATTAATATATTTAAAACACAATTCTTCTGATAAATGTTAATATTCTTAAATTCCAAAGGGATGATAGTACATATTATTTACATCAACTCATCGAAATGAATGAAGTATAGACTAACTATTGGTGGGGGTGGGGTTAATTTTAAAATAAAAATGTTTTGTTTATTCGTCATAAATGACAGATAATTACGAGATTGCACAAAAGTTTTAATCAATTCAATAGAATTAATTTTAATTTATACAAAAAGAAATTATTTTATTGCTATAATAAAAAGGAAATTAAAAAAATAACAAATTATAAAAAAAATCATTACAAAACCTGAGGATGAAAATAATGAAATTTGCGAATTTCTAAAAGCAAATATAGAGAAAATTCGAACATTTTATGTGATATTTAAGAATTTAATCTTTAATCCTTTACAATATTCATGAGGCCACACCACAAAGTAGTTGATAACTTGGGTTATTTTAACAATTAAAACTCAACCCCTTCAATCCTACTAGTGCAGTGTTGAAGTAACAAAACGGCACGAGAAATTGTTTAAGAAGTGTTTACTAACGAGCATCGAAAGAAGACTGGCGAGTACAATATGCGTAAAAAGGCCTAATATGTAATAATAATGTAAACGCGCGTCTAACATTGGATATGCTCTACTAAAACTGGTTCATCCTAATCTTTCACTACCAAAAAAAACCTATTTTATGTATATAATCAAAATATTAATCCTAATTCACTTACCGCCTTTTATCGTGAAGGCAGACGTCAAAGAAGCCATTCCGTAGATGGTCCCTTCACTTGAAGGGGACTTAGGAGACGAGGGCCCGGTGACAATTGCTTCGTCCTCGCAAGCGACACGGCCCATCAGTTCATCTTGGGCCTGGGCCCTCCTTAGGGCCACCTGCTGGGCCATCACCCTCTGCCTCTCCGCAATCAAAATGCAGTTGTTACACCTGCAAGATCTGAAGGGGCAATACCTCTTATGCCCCTTCACTTTGGCCGTGATTTTGTGATTTCGACACCTTGCACACTTCGGATTTCTGGAGCCGCCCGTGGCATTATTAGCGGGCGTTACCACGGCGGTGGGCCGGGGCGTCTCCGACATCAGCCGACTGGCTGAAGGCGTACAATAGCCCCCTCCCCTTAGTTTTGCAGGTCCGTGGAGTGGGTTACTGTTCGTTGGAGTGGTGCTACTGCTGGGGCTACTCGATCGCCGACGGATCAACTCCCCGCCGGAGACGGTCACCGAAATGGGGCTCTCCCCACCGTCACTCTCGTACTTGACCCGCTTAACGTCATCATTGTCACTGTCCGCAGCGGCCGGACGCTTGACCGTCTGCTTGTTGTTGCTGGTGTAGCGGATTAGCAGTTCGCCCTCACCAGTCACCGTAGCATCGATGGGGCTTCTATTCCCACCGTACTTGCCCCGCTTAGAGTCCTCATTGTCGCTGTCCGTCGCGGCCGGACGTTTGACCGCCTGCTTGTTGTTGCTTGGTGTAACGGATTAGCAGTTCGCCTTCTCCGGTCACCGTAGCATCGATGGGGCTCCTGCTCCCCCCATACTTGACCCTTCCCGAGTCTTCGTCGTCGTCACTGTCCGCCGTCGGCCGCTTGACCCTTTGCCGCTGCTGCAGATCCATGCCGTTCTGTTGCAGCTGTTGGGAAGCGGAGATGAGGAAAGAAGACGCGTTACCCGCTTGCTGTGCACGCGTTCTGGCCTGCGAGAAGACCTGCGACTTCATTCCCCGCTGTTGCGACTGGACGCCCCGTCTTGGTTGGTTGGAAAAGTGGCTGCCTTTTCCTCCCCGAGCGAGAGGGGGGTCACGTGACGCGCGACCACTCTTCCTCCACCACCTCCTCTGCCTCGCCTCGTCTTCTCTCAGGCTGCTCAGTTCTGCGCGTACGGTAGGAAACGCCAGCGCGCGAGTTGATGAATTTGCCGGGCGAACGGCGCGTTTCTCGCCGATGGGATACCGATTGGGAGCCGCCGCGCGGATGGGGGAATTTACCGGTGAAAACGATTTACAGGTGGGCTGCCTTTCCCTTATTAGTCAATCGGTAACTACACGCAGATAAAGGGAGGAACGGTGGTTGGTGGGGAAATAGGAAATCACCGCCATAAGCGCTGTGTGCTCAGATTTTATCATATCTGCCAACAAATCCACTCTTTAGTACATTTAAGTACTGTGGGGCTAAAATTCCCTTTTTTATTATCTTATCTTGGGGTTTACCCCTAAAGGGGTTTTCTTCCTGCTGTTAATTTTTAATTTTTTTTTTTAAAAAAAACGAACACAATTTTCAAACACTAAATTTTTTTAACTTAAAATTTTAAAAATTAATACATAATACTGCAAATTTTTAACACATCACAGGTATAACTGAAAAAGGTAATATAAAAATAATAAATTATATTTTGGGGACCTTGGGGAAATTTTTGAAAATGATTTTTTCACCAACATTAAAATTTTTTAAAAAAGAAATTAAGACTTAAAAAAACTTCATTCATATAATTTTAAAATTTTTTCAATCATGTACCACTTATTTTTTTAAAAAAATAATATAATCAACATCAAATATTTAAACAAATATTTCGCTAAATTCCGGAAAAATTTATCATGATTTTAATAACTTACTTATTGCAATAACTCTGAACACAATGAGTAGTTATTTAAAACGCTGCGAGAAAATTTTAATTGCAATTTTTTTTCCTGCATTCAAATTTTAGTAAAAAATAGCAACATAATTAACGTAGTAGTTTTATCACCCTATTTTAAACAAATGAAATATAATTCATTGTTTCTATATCATTTCGATATGGGACAGAAAAAAATTGCAACATTAGTAATCATTTAAGAAGGTAAAAATTTATAAAAAGAAAAAAAAAAATACTGCAAAAATTAGCATGGTCTTTTTTAACGTTTAACAAACTTAATTTTTTTTCTTTTTTTGGTACTTTAATAGTAAGGTTTGCAAATTATTAAAAAAATGTGTGGTGTGACAAATACCTTTAAAAATACATCTTAAATCTAAATAAAAATACCTTTAGTAATCAAGGACAAAGTTAAAAAATGTTTCTCATTTTTTTATTTGAATAATAAATAATGAATGAATTACTTTAATCCCAATTAAGGTAATTTCACAAAAAGTAAAACGATGTCTTTTAAACGTAAAAAAATAAAATCGAATACGTCTTAATAATTAATCTATCAAAAATAAATAAATGTATAATACTTTACGTACACTATACTAACTTCATAAATTTTGATTTAGATTCCAAGGTATAGTTATGAAGAAACACTTATTTTCCAAATTATTCTTAATTCATAATACTTATAATGTTATAGATGCTAACATATGAAGAAATCGTTGTTTGATTTGTTAAAACATCCCAAAATGACTTTTGAAAGGGAATTCAAAATTGCATTAATATCCTATTGCAAATATGATAGGAAGATTAGATATGTTATTTAAGTTTTGATCATAATTTAAATAAAGGTTTCAAAAAGTAGTGCAATGAAGATAAAATTGAATGTCTTAAAAAAAACACCCAGTATAATTCTAATAATATACCCAAACATACAAATTTCACTTAAGAATTGGAAATTCAAATTTGGATGCTGGGTAAAATTGGATGCTCTCAAAGACAAAGCAAACCACATGTAACCTTTGAATATTCTTTTTATTTATACTAATATCTGTAAATAGTCGAGTGTTTATTTTTGTTTTATAATTCAAAAATGAATAAAACAATAACGTAATTCCTAAAATTAGATTAAAAACGAGATGCCGCCAAAATTTGGCAAGAAAGAGCCCATTTCTATATTTCCAAACAACTTGGCGTTAAACTCGTAAATTTCAAAATATTGAAATACGTAACTTTTTGATTTAAAGAGAAGGAGGAAGCAAAAATAGAATATTGTAATTTTTACTATTTGCTTCTATTGAATTCCATTAATTATTTCACTCGCTCTCTGACGAACGTCTCAAAATAAATAAAATATTTCCTAGTTATATTTTAAATTAAATCAGGAGAAAAAATTAGAATTTTTAGCTTTCCAAAAAATTCCTCCGAACTGCGTTTATAAATTTACAAATGACGCGATCATCTATTTATAGAACATGCCAGTATTTTCCTCTAATGAAATTTTCTCGTACTTTCTATAAATTTTTCACAGCAATGTGAATTGCAGTCATAGAATTGTATATATTTCAATAAGGCAAATATTCCTATTTTAACAGTCTTCGATAAAACTTTGAGGATAATTTTTGCTGTGTTTTATCCAGAATAATATTGGAAATTTCGTACCTAAGTTGGTTTTGTTTCTGGTGTAAAAATATATATATATTGTTTTAGAAATGTATAATAGGCAGTTGGTGCCAAAGTTATGATATTCAAAAGTATGCATAACCAATACTCTTAACTAGAAGACCAAAAATAATTCACTGCGTCTTTTACAAAAATTTTGGAGAATTAAAAAAGCATTGTTTTGCAGAAACTGTTTCATTGCTAAGTAGAAAAATTTAAATATATATATATATATATATATATATTATAATAATACCAAATATATATATATGCACTCTAAATAGATATTCACAATTTTGTAAAATGGCTTACAAATGCAGATAGCGTTTTGGATTTGACTTGAGTTAATCAGTTTAAAGTATCCGACTACGTTTCGTAACCATGATTTTGCAAAAGCGTACAAACGAATATTTTTTTTAATATTTAGTGCCGCTTAGGTCACGTATAAAATTGTTTTAAATCTATTTTTACAATGAAAAATTATTTAAAATGGCATTTTGGCAAAAAAAAGGCATAGATTTTTATTTTCAAAACATTCCCCCTTTTATGGGGGGCCTTAAAGGATAATATTTTGCCTATATATATAGCTTAGACCTCTGTACAGAGTCTGAACTGGGATTTTTGAACTATATAACTTAGAAGTGGATTTATCCATATTTTAATGCATCAGAATAGAAAAATTTTAACAAAATAACACTGGAAATTATTTCAATTGGTAATAACTCTGAAAGTAATGTGAATCTTTCAAAAATCCTGTTTCAGGCTCTCTGGGGGTTTTAAATATATAAAAGAAAAAAAATTATTTTTTATTATAGAAACATGTTTAAAAAGGAAAATTTTTTTAAAAACCCCAAAAGTTCTTTTTTTTGCCAAAATTTTTTTAAATTTTTTATAAAAAAAATATTCTTAAAACAATTTTATACGTCAATAGGGCTAAAAAAAAATATTCGTTTTTATTTTTAAAATCATGGTCAAAAACCAATGGTCGGGGAAAACTGCAAAATTTTTGCGGCATTTTTTGAAAATATTATAAGCACTAAACAGTATTTCTTAGTTGTTTTCTTAGTTGTTGGAATTTTAATCATAAAAAAATGTACACATATGATCATAATATTACACTAAGAAAAGTATGATGCTCAACAAATTTCAGAAAATGACAACTTTTGGAACCATGATCCTGAAAACAAAAAAACGTATAAATAAAAAAATTTTGGAAAAAGTAAGTTGAATTAGAATATACATATAAAACGGTTTTAAGAATATCATTAAAAAAAAAAAAATAGATGTACTTTTTTGGCAAAGAATGAAGAAAGAAAGACACATTTTCAAAACCTCCTTTTATGAAAAATGCTTCTGTATCATCAATAATGTTGCCTATATGTAATAGTTTGCTATACGGGGATTGAATTATGATTTTTGAAAAATTCAAATTATTTTCAAAGCTATTATCAATCGAAATAATAGCGGGTATTTTCTGTTAAAGTCTCTCTACTTTGATGTATTAAAACATGAATAAAGTCACTTCTAAATTATATATGTCAAAAATCCTAGTTCAACCCTTATGTAGAAATTCTAGCTATATATACCGTAAAATCTGGCGTATAACGCACTTTTAACACAAAAAATAAGATCGAAATTTAAGGGTGCGCGTTATACCCCGGGGGAAAAACGATAGAAAAAACAAAAATTGAGCATAAAAAAAATTTATTTCTAAACATATCGAAATACTCTTTATTTTTAAAAAATGGCATGCCTTATGAACTAAAAGAGAGTTGTAGTTATAGAAGTATACTATTTTTTTCAAAAGTCTGGGATAATACCACGAATAAATGACTTCAAAACATAAGAGCATTGTATACTAATATTTCAGATTTCTTCGTAAAAAGGGGTGGCTTTATACGGCGAGTATTTTAAAAAAAATTAAAAAAGCGCTTGAAAGTATAGGTGGCTTACCCCGGTTTTTTAAGGAGGTAAAATATTATTATTATTGAAGTTTTTTTAAAAGGAAAATATTTTAAAAATTTTTTTTTTTTTTGGGAAAAAATTTTACCTAAATAATTTTTTTTGTAATATATTAAAAGATTTTATATAATAATTTGGGTTTGGGGGTTTTTGGGCCTTAAAAAACTTTTTTTTTTTTTATAAATTTTAAAAAAAATACGAAACAATTGGGTTTTTTTTTTTTTTGATTTTTTAAATTTTTAAAAAAATTTTTCAAAAAGTTTTTATTTTTTTTTCCCGAAAAACACAAAACAAAGGGTGTTAAAAAATTCTTTAAGGCACCTTGAAAAATTTTTCCCTTTTTTAAAACTAACCTGACTTCTAAAAAAAAAAAAAACCTTTTACGCTTTTCAAAATCCCCTTTAATGTAGATTAAAATTTCAACACAAAGGTAAATCTTTGCACGCTCATTTCCCCCAGAACCGGGGTGTTAAAATTTCCCCGTGAGAGAGGCACTCTGATGTTGGTTTTATTTATTTTTCCCCCCCCCCTTTTTTTTTTAAAAAAACCTTGAAAGCTGAATCGACTTTCTCTCGTTTATCCATCAGAAATAAACATTACGATATATTATGTAATATGAGACGTAATATTAAATGATAAAAGAAGCACTTATCACATTTTTCAGGATGAAAAATGATTCTACGTTTGAATTGACTGATGAAATGACTTTTATCATTACATAAGATGATAAAGAATTTCCTATACATATTTGGGAATAAAATTTGTCTCAGAAAAAGTGAATATAGAATCTGGAAAGATAAGTGGACATCTGGAAGCGATTTTGAAACGCAGTTAAAAAAAAAAAAAAAAAACTTTGTCCTTTCGAAAAATTTAATTTTTAGTCAATTCACTTTGTACATCTCCCTTCATTTCGTGCCCGAGCAAGTGGTCATGGTCACGAACTCGTGACCAAAAGACTTTCCTCAACTCAATTTTCGAGTTCCCAATTAGCGTCACAAAAAACATCCGGGAGAGAACTAATACAGGTTCAAACTGACACACATTCTTTGCATGGGTGGGTGGGTTTTTTTTAAAATGGGGGTCATCCCCCCACTTGGCTGTGGATCAAAAAAAGGAATAACCCCCGTTTGCTTCAAAGTGAACTTTTTCAAACAATTTTTTCCCCCCAGAAAAAAATAGTTCCAAAGGGAGTGAGTTTTTTGACGCCCCTTTAAAAAAGCAACACGAGGGCTATTGGAGGGCAGTTTTTTGGGTCAAGGCGAGGATGACACCTATCCCGGGACTTCCCTCAAAACCCCGCGGTAAAAGGCAAATTTTGGGTCGTGGGGCAGTCAGTGGATCCCAGTACCACTAAAAACCCCCCGGGGGCGAAGCCCTTAAAACTGTTGAGAGGACAAATGTCCTCCTATTGTGCGTGGGTCGTTAGGGAGGGGACGTCAGGTTGTCCCCGTCACTTGACCGGTTCGCGAGGTCCGTCCCAAAAAATCGTGTAGCTGAACGTGCGACGTTAATATTCACTCACTCACTCTCCAAACAACCATACCATATTAAAGGGGGAGTATTTTGAGTTTGACAGATTTAACTAGCATCAGCCCCTCTACACGGTGAGTCTTCAGTGGCACTAGGGCTCGAACTCATGACACTCCGGCCACGAATCCGAGATTATAACCACTAGGCTGCCACGGACACTAATTCCCAAAATAAGAGTACTATATATATGGTCATTTCGAATGAAGAATATAAATAGTTTTATATATCTTACCGTTAAAGTGTATGATTCAGTTATTTCGTAGAATAACTAGGTATTTCATGAAATACTGAAAAGTCAAAAGATGAAATATTTAACTTAATTGAAAAATTTTTTTATGAAATAACTAATGAAGAACCGTGAAAGCGAAAAATAAACAAAGTTGCTTTACAATTATTTTTTTATGTGTAACATCTGGCCTATCATTGTTTCTTTACTAATGATAACCTGCTTCGGCCTAGGGAGGGCTTTAGCACTAAAATATCATTTCCCTCATGTTAATCCTATGGTGCCACTTTTTTTGATGGTAGTGGGTTGATATTTGGGGGATCGACTAAATTAATGTTCAGATCACGAAACCCTGGGTGTATCTCCCCTCTACAGGGTTATTTCCTTTAAATCTCGAATGCTAGACCCCTTGGTCATTCGTACCTGCCTAACCATAGATATCCCTATGAGCTTTCTGTATGTATAATTTCATTGCAAATATCCTATTTCCTCTCCTCCATTTCAATCACCCTCTGCCGTTTTTCATACTTTAACGCGATCGAGTACCTAATCGTTATTCTGTAGAATACCTAGTTAAAGCGTAGAACTCAATATTATATACTTTCTGACGGTTTTTTCATGAAATACCTATTATTCTGAAATAACGGTTTCCAATTTAACGGTAAAATACATTTATATTACCATAGATTTTTTTTTTGGGAAAAAAAAATGAATATTTTTTTAAAAACCTCAAATTTCTTTAGGTTTAGTTCCCGTATGGGGAAATTTTTAAAGAACTGTGCTTTCCGTCTTTGTAAGAGATGTTAAATTTGAATATATTTAAACAGAAATCTCAAAGGGATTCTACGAAGTCTGATTTTCAGAATTCAAAATATTTTTCAGCGAATTATTACGCGTTTTGTTAAAACAATCCTAAATCGGACTTAAAATTTCCATTATTTCGTATTATGCGGTTATTTTTATGCATTACAATCATTCCATAAAGTATTAAACCTTTTTTTAAAAAAAAAAAAATTAAAAATAGATATGTTTTGAAAACATGTTTTCCTCCTACTTTAAACAGTTTTTCAAAGAAATGATTGAATGTGTATAATTTCCATGTGATAAATTTAATAAAATGTCATTTAAAATTTTAAATGAGCAAAAATAAACCAAATAATAAAATTCCTTCATTTTTTTTTCCCTTGTAAATATAAAACTTCAATCTGTTAAAAAAAAACACCGTTAATTTCTTTTATATTTATTTATACTGTGTTTTGAGAATTTTGTGAAATAAATAGAATTTTACACATATTGATAATTCTGATGAATTCTCTGTTCAGTATATTTCTGACAAATATCAAATGTTTAAAATAACAGCAAAAATAAAAATTGAAAAATGAATTTAATTAACAATTTACTCATTTTTAAGAGATATAAAAATTTTGTATAGAAAAAGCAGGGGGAAAAATCATGATTATTACATTACATTTTATGCATAATTTTATTTAAAACAGGTTGAATTTTTTTTATTAAATAAATATACGTAATAAAATTCTAGAAAAAAAAAAAAATAATATCACGCTTTTTAATGTAGATAAGGTTCACGCAATTTACAAGCAAGAGTAAATAGATATGTATTCTGGATCTCTAATCGAAACAATAGGTTTCTTTAAAAACATAATTTACACACATACATAAATTCACAATAATATCAGTTCAAGCTCACACAAGCACAGAGCACAATAATATAAATCCGCAATCACAATATTGCATGAAATTAATGAAAGACATAGTCACTGTCAGGGTTTTTTATAACACTCCAATGTGTTGCTTCTCTGCATCATCTTTATTTAGGCTGGAAAAACACTTTGCGGAATTCCAGACAAATCTTGTCAAATAATCTTTCTGGACTCTTCTAGACTTTTCTCGGGTTATTTATTTTATCGCCAAATTTGGCGACTTAGCAAATTTGTCTGCAAACTTTCCGCAAGATTCGATATCAATTTATCATAAAATCAACACTCTTTAAATCACTGCAATGAATGTTGAAAATAAGCAACTAAATGCAATGTTCAAGTAATATGTGATAATAATAATAAAAAATTTAAATATAATGAAATTCATCTCCACTATTCAATACAATAGCTTTTAGCAGTTTAATCTTGCAACCTTGGCTATTTTGGCTCATTTTATAAGAATACAACGTAATAATGAAATAAATGCAATGCTAAGCAATGTATAATAAGAGAATGAATAGTGATAAAGTTTATAATGAATTAACAATAAAACTGGGAAGGGCAATTGATACCTTTTTCCTATGAATTCAATTCGTCTAATAAACGCGGAAAAAATATATAAACAAATAATAAAAATACTTAAAAAAAGGCCAATTACTGTTTTCTTTAAAAAAAATTAAAATTTCAAATACAGAAATCAGGTTAAGCTTACAAGTCTTATTGCATGAGATGTTATTATAAATGTATACAAATCAAAAAGGGAAAAATCATTCTCGAACTAAAGAAAAATTTCGAAAGCATAAATATTTTATTAAAAAAATTATAAATAAATATAATGAGATTACTTTATTTGTTTTCAAAAGGTTTTCACGAGTTTTTTTCTTTTTTAAATAAAGAATGATCATTTTCAAATCAGTTTCTATCAATTTAGCAGCATTTTTCAAAACTACGACGTCCGTTGTAATCAAATATCAAAAAATTCTCTTATAAAAAATATTTAATATAATAGTTACTTTGTTTTGATATTTGGATGCTAAGCTACGCTCGTGGAAGTGAGAAAAGAAAAAAAAAATCAGCTAACAATAAAAACACTTTTGTTTAAAATATGGAACTAGTTTCTCGTGTTTTACAATGTTTGGGAAATTGCAAGTAAAACTTATCCATGGAATTTACTTTTGTTGTTCAGCATGGATTTTTTATAAAAAAATCAAAATAAAACATTTATTTATAAGATAATGTTTCGCAGGAGTAAAGAAAAAAGAAAACTTTTTAAAAATGCCATAAAACACAAAAAAAAAAAAAGTGAAGATAATTTAAACAAGTTTGTTGAAGATTATAACAAAGAGTAGAACATAATTTAAGATACAATACTTAAAGAAAGATGAAGATGTAAACAGCAGAGTTTTTATAAACACAAGCTAAGTACAAAATAGTTGAAATGATAAGCTAAAAATCGAACTGAGGAAATGTTTATGGTAGAAAATAGAGTTATGAAATATTGAAAAATATACAACGCAGTAAAGTTACTTAAAGGTACTTAAATTTAAAATCATAATTAGGCGATAGGGAAAAAACCTAATTTCGGATTTTATAATCAATTCACTGAGAAATTTTTAAAAATTTGGAAAAACGCACAAAATGATTTGGCAAAGAGTATATAAATTGCATTTTGTTTAGAAATCATTGAATTAAAAATACAAAAATTGATATCCATGGACCTCAGAAACCAATTACACTTTATAACAGCAGAATCTCGGTTTTAGTGTTTTTAGTTTGAATGCGCATAAATTTTAAAGGATCAGAATTAAAAAAAAAAATCCCTTTCCTGGTAAAAAAGAAAAACTTTCAGGGATCTATAATAAAATTTTGAATCAAATATTTAAGTGTTTAAAAAAACATATAAACCCAATTAAATACAAAAATTTAGTATATTATACATATTAGTTAGTCTTAACTGAACATTTTGCTTTATTATACGTATAAATAGAAGTATTGAAATTCAGTCTCTTTAAAGCAGCATAAATAAAGGTCTCAAGTTTAACCGAAAACAGGACTTAATTTTTTTTTTAATGTACTCATCTTCAATTAAATTTATTATTAATGTCGCATTTAGAAGCAACACAAAGGCTACTGACGACGAATCTCGTAATTTTGAACTTCGCTCTGATCTTTGCGATCTGCTCAGTCTCAGACGCCTCGACGACATTTGACTTTAATGTTGTTTCCTGCATAGTTCATATAAAGGCTGAGAAAACCCTCTAGCAGCTTCTTAAGTTTTCTCGTCCAATTATCATCCTAAAGTCTTCTGAATTTTTATACGGACATCTATTTTTGTCAACAAAAGTATCCTTAAGATCACTCCTACTCTAAGATTACTAATTACTACTCTTCTCTCTTGGCCCACACAAACGGGGTTTTACCATTCATAATGCACTTTACGGCGGAGAAGCAAACAAAATTCGAAATTTTCGTATCATACGTAATTTTATAAAATATCAACCAAAATGATTCATTGAATTCTCGACTCTTCATAGAATCGCAATAAATAAAAGAATGATGATCAGAACTTATCGTTAAACACAAACACGTTTCTGTTAAAAAAAAAAAAATGAACACTTTCTCTTCTTTAATTTGAATGTTTCTTTTATTCCAGCAAATGTATTCCTTTTTTTTCTAAATTTGTAATTACTTTACCAATTTATTTCAATTCAGTTCAGTAGTTCAATTCTATTGCTATTAATCTAATGTTCTTAAACAAAAGATATCCGATTTGCTTTTATAAGCATCATTTAAGAATATTTTTTTTCGCAGTGTAATTAAACGATTACAGTTTGTTTCGATCGGTATTAGTTTTGGAATGCAGATATCAATAAAAATTTCTCAAGTAAAAAAAAGAGTTTTTACCCCTTCCCTGAGAATTTCATTCTTATTCTCGCTCAGTTATTTGATTTTCTTGTACACCCTGTAACGGATCTATATGCGCTTCTTCAATTAATCCTCTTGGGAAATCTTTGGGCTATCCATTCGCGTTATTCACAAGAGGAGAATCGTGATGTTTAAATTAACTTACTATATATAGTCGAAGTTTTCTAGCTTGAGGGGAGCAGGAGAGAAGATATACTCGAGTCAGGTGAGATTGCTACAGAAGGTATAATATTAGAATTATTGTGATTTAAGACTTATTAGGAGGAAACTTTAAAAAAAGTGACGTTTCTTCACTAAGATTGAATTGATATTAGATTAAATCAAATGATAGGTTAGATCCTTTATTAAGGTAAGGATCAAGTTTAAAGTCTCCCTAATCGTTCGCGTTTTCCTGTTGTTCCATTTCCCTTAGCATTGGACATTTTTTTTTTTGAAATTGTGTCTGTTCTTTTGTTGATAAATAAATAGATTAATTGGGTCATGTCAGTGTTCCTTCCCCCCCCCATCTAGGGGCCGGAGAGAGGTGAAAGCCTCTCACAATCCCCTTAACTGTACGAAAAAAATTAAATAATTCTCTATTACCCATTTTGTGGAAATGTGCCCCAAATCTGTTTTTATACTGTTTGAATTTGATTTATCAACTAAATATTATATTAAACTAATGAGATGAGTTATCAAAGAAATATTTTATAAATCTGAAAAAAAAGCAGAGAAATGTATATATACGAAAGGGACTAAATGATTGTTTATTAATATTACCCTACAAAGCAGCGAAAACTATAAGGAGGCAGGACAGATAACTCCAAAAACAACCCTTCCACCCACACAAGATTTAATAAGCATGAAAAAAGTAAAGATGTGATGATGCACATTCACAAAAGGCAAATGGAACGCACAATCGCTGTCAAATGTTTGACTTTAACGTTGCATCCCGGTAATACATTCTAAAGCTTTCGATATCTGATAAATGCTTCTCGAACAAGCTTCCTTTCAAAAAATAAATTTACTGTGACTCTTGAAAAAAAAATAGAAACTTTAGAACGAAAATGGTTCATGTAACAGCTTTAAAATAATAATATTATAGTAAAAGATAACACACCACAGTCTCGTCAGAATTCATAAAATTTTTAACGACCCAAAACAAGATAAGTTTTTGAAATAACAAAAAAAAAATTAATTAAATTTCACTTTATGTCAATAGCATCTATAAACAATAGGTTTTTCCACCGTAAATAATGATGGACAAATTTTACAATAAGTCAACACTGCCAATTGAATAGGGAATTGGAATAAAAAAAAAAGTTAAATCATTATGATTTTTAAATAAAAATTACATCCTTTTTTTTTTAAACAACTTGTTCGAGACGAGTACAGACAGAACGCAGAGAATTTCGCATACCTTTTACACCTGTGTCGTGAAATAGAAAAATCATTTTAAAACTTTCAATGCTACACTTGGCCTTTTTCTTTATGTAATAAAAAGAAAATCGTGTTTTTACAATGGAAAAGGTAAACAAACAATTACTTTCACTATCTCTGAGAACACACTCTGCGAGATATAAAATAAAAACGTGTGAAATACAAAACTTACTCTCAAAAAGAAAAACACGAAAAAACAAATCAAGAAAAACACAAGAAAATTTTCTTATGATGGGATCTATATAAATAGAATAAAGAATATATACTTTTAGAATTTTTTTTTATCGTCTTCCATGTTCTATAAACAAAGTGTTGTTTAAACTTTATTACTCGAACATGTCGTATACTAACGACAGTTTGGGGGCGAAGTTTTGAAAATATGTAAATGAGGAAGTTTTTGATAAGAGATATATATGGGAAAACATTCTAAACAAGATTCTGGAAGATAACGAAGTATTTATCCACAATATAAAAGAGTCCATGAATAAAATTGATTACTCGGTCGAAAAACAATTTTTTTTTCCTGTGAAAATTATCGTCATTTTCTCAATTTAATACAGATGCACTCCTAATTCGAGTGTTTTCGCAATAATTTATAACAGCACAAAAATTCAGAGAGTCATTGACAGTTTGTTGAACTGAAAAATTAATGAACTTAATTCGACAAAGGCCGAGTTTTAAAACAATTTAAAACCATTTCGGGTCTATTAATTCTATTGTTAACTATGGCGCCAGCACGACCGGGCCAAATGATGCCAAATGACACCGGAAAATAAAAATTGCGCCAATTATTCAATTTTATAGCCCTTTTTTTTACTAGTCTCATTTCGAAATGTAAATTAGTTTATATGTATGGAATTTCCATGTATATACACAGGAAAATACGTATTTTTCCTGTGTAATATAGCTTTGAAATTCCAAATGTTTTTATAAATGAGTGAAAATTATATTAATGACGCACTGCAATGCAACACGGCTATTGGCGACGGACCACGTAATTTTGAAGCCAAGAAAAGGAAGGGAATGACAAAACCTGAAGGGGAAAGGTAAAAAAGGGGGGTTAATTTTTAGTTTTGGCCCAAAGAACTGAAAACTTTAAAAAAATTCCCTAAAATAAAATGTGCTTTTTAACCTTTTTTTTTTGTTTTTTAAAAAACCCCAATATTTTTTTCCAAAAACTTCTCACACCAATAAAGCCAACGTGAGGACTTTTAATCTTGAGTTGTTTAACGTGCATCACATTCTCTCTACGCGGCTGGAGCTCAGTGGCGTGAGTGAGATTATTAACGTCACACTACAAAGCAACACGAGGGCTATTGGTGACGGACCTTGTAATCTTGGGACTATTTTAAGTGACGAGTAAAACCTGAGCTGGCACCCTCTCTCCAAACACCACCACCACGCTAACGTGAGGACTTTAAGGAGATATTTTATGAGCACCAACCTCTGTACACGATGGGTGTTCAGTGGCATCATAAGACTGAACGAAACTCAACGACAATGAGTTCGTGACCACGATCACTCGGCCTCTGCTGTCACGTTTGATTAGCCATACAATCAGTGGCGTAGCTACCGCTGCATCCAAGATAAGGGGCCCGCAAGCTACAGAGGCCCCAACATGTGTAACAACAGTCTCGATAACAGGGTTCTCATTTTTAAAATTGGTCGCGGTAGCCGAGTGGTATAGGTATCGGATCGTGGCTTGCCTTGTCACGAGTTCAAGCCCAGTACCACTAAAGACCCGCCGTGTAGGGCAGCGATGCACGCTAAATCTATCGAGAGCTGAAACGTCCTCCCGGTGTGGTGTGGTAGTTAGGAGAGGGGGTTCCAGCTCAGGTGTCATCCACGTCACTTGAACATGGTTCAAATTTACGTGGTCCGTCGCCAAAAGCCCTCGTGTAGCTGAACAGTGCGACGTTAATATTCATTCACTCACTCATATAAAAAAAGGGCCCCAAAGGAATTTTGAAACAGGACCCACTCAGAACTACCAATGTCAGTGCATACAATCAAGCCAAGTGGATAAACCAGTTAACTGTGCCGCACTCGTTTGAAAGCAGACAGCTATCTATGTGTGTCACGGAAATCGAGCGATGACGAATATACTCGCGAGATGGGTTATTATTAATACCTATTTAATTTGGTTAACATAAACTTATATATCATATATTACTCAAAAAAACTCAAGAAAAATCGCATATAAAGGTAAGAATTTAAATTTCTTCTGAATTTTAGTGACCGCGTCAAAATTCCTGGGTTGAGTTGAGTTTGGTGTTTTATGGCGCAAGAGCCAGTTTTGGCTATACTGCGCCAAACATTCATAGGTCTGTGGTCTGGACGGGAAAAGAAGAAATTGGATGACAAGATGGAGGTCGAAAATAGAGAAGGATCACTGGGGTACCCCGGGGTCGTGACACCCGTGTTTACCAAAGATAGTAATCCTCTTGGGAAAAGGAAAAGATCACTAAGGTACCTCGGATTTGTGACACCCGTACCCACCTAAAGAAGGTGAACCCCCTGAGGGAGTCAAAATTCCTGTACTGAGACCTAACATATATTGATTTTTTTCCTTCTTTACAGGCAAAAAATTTTCTACCTGTTTGACACAACGAAAGTTGCGGAATAGGTGCTGTAGGGTTGATCCCAGTCCTCTTACCAGAAAGCATGCTTGCCATTCCCATCCCAGTAAACTAACTATTTTTTAGGCAGGATGTCATTGGCTATTACTCTGTCAGCAAGTGGTTTAACATGTAACAACTGGCATTTGTACCACTCGATGGCTGGGTAGCTTCGGCTATCAGCTATCAATGGTCTTAGCGCCTGGTCGGCGTCACGCATTTGTCCCAAGGCTGACCCTACCTGAAGGAACCCCATTGGTAAATAAAATTTCCGACTTCTTCCTTTGCCCCCCTTTTAGGCTAACTTCTAAAAAACATTATCTTCGCACATAAATAAATCCGAAATGAGAACTTATACTCTGTTTCAGCCGGAGCGTACGGGAATACACGAGTTCATCTTAAATATTTCGAATTTTCTATTTATTTGTTTTACTCCGACTGGCTTTAAAAATATTCTAAACATCTTGAAATTTGAGAATATGTCACATGTTCTTCTCAAAAATGGCAATTTAAACAGGCAATGGTCACTACTTTTTACGCCATGACGAGTCTACTCGTCAGTACATCAAATCCTGTGTTCTCCATGACGAGTCTACTCGTCAGTACACCAAATCCTGTAAGTTCTCCATGACGAGTCTACTCGTCAGTACACCAAATCCTGTAAGTTCTCTCATGACGAGTCTACTCGTCAGTACACCAAATCCTGTAAGTTCTCATGACGATCTGCTCGTCAGTCTGCAAATCTGTAAGTTCTCCATGACGAGTCTACTCGTCAGTACACCAAATCCTGTAAGTTCTTCATGACGAGTCTACTCGTCAGTACACCAAATCCTGCAAGTTCTCCATGACGAGTCTACTCGTCAGTACACCAAATCCTGCAAGTTCTTCATGACGAGTCTACTTGTCAGTACACCGAATCCTGTAAGTTCTCCGTGACGAGTATACTCGACAGTACACCAAATTCTGTGTTCTCCATGACGAGTATACTCGTCAATCACAGTTAACTGGTTAAAAAATTACTATATATATAAAATATTCCGCAATTCACAAAACAAAACTAAGCGAAACTGAAAAACTACAAGCAGACCAAAACCCATCACTCAAATAAGCTCCCTGCACCCCCTTGAGAATTCTCAAAAATACAACCACGGGATGAGTGTATTAGAAAGTAGCACGTGCGTCAGAGCCACTCCATTATAGAGAGAAGGGTGAAAAAAACAATTTTCGATATTAACTAAGACAAAGTGTGCTATCGTGCTTTAAGTTCAACAAACACATAAAAAAAAAAGTTCAGAAAAAAGGAAAAAGATAAAAAAAAAAGGTTCCATCATCAGATAGGTAGATCATTTAGAGGGAAAAAACCGCATCGGTAATCCGAGTGCGGAGTTGAGTGGCCCATTGCTTCTGTCCTCAAGTTCTCCCAATGAGTTAGAGAGGATGACACCTGGAGGTGTATTCAGACACTGTCTCGTCGGTGTTTATTCGACAGGCGGCTTTTCCCGCCACCTTCCCCCTCCCCCGCAAGCCTTCCCCTCTGACGAGGGAGAGAACTAAATTCGCGCGGAGAGGAATGGCTGCATCCACTGCGCATGCGGACGCAATTTCAGTTCGGATAAAGAGTTGGGATTTAAAACGAATAAAAAGGGCGATCCCTTCTTTTTAAAAATCATCTGGCAAAATTTTTTTTACAAGGGAGAAACACTTATTTTTAATGTGTTATAGTTCTTAAATGTAATAATAGTTTAAAATAATATATAAAAACTATTTTATAATTTAAAGTCTTTAATGATTACATGCTGTTCATACTGTTATGTATTATAAATTTATAATTATAATACAATGCTAAACATTTTACAGTTTCTTCAATTCCTAGTATTTAAATCACACTATTTATCTTGGTGGAATTTTTAATCGTTCAAAAATACATTTTAAAGCGCGCAATTGAGCTAAATTTTTATATACATGATTATTTTGGATGACAATACAATAATTTAACTATAATTAATAAAAATTAATGGATTAAAATTAATTATTTTAAGATTTACAAATACAGCCAAGTTGGCATCCTTTTTGGTGGCTTAGCGACCCTTTTGGCGACTTGTGTCAAAACTTGAAAAGGTTTTTTCTCACGTTTTAAAGCCTTCAGTTGAACTGAAATTTTATAGACACGATTGTTTTGGATGACAATACTATACTTTAAGGATAATGAATAAAAATGAATGACCACTTAATGTTGTGATTCTGTCCTATGTATATACACATATTATATTAATTGTAACTATTTAATAAAAAGTAGCTAAAATAAGATTTTTCTTTGTTGATCTAAGTAGGAATTGACTTCAAATTTTTTTTTATATTACTTGTTTTAAATCAATTTTCGTAGCATATTTTTAATTTAATCGTTTTCCAGCGACCACAGATGTTGAAACCAACTTGACGAGTTCATATTGGACGTTATTCTAGTCAATTCTGAGTTCGTGTCTGAATCTTCGAAATGTTCGTCTGTAGCGAAGCTGATGCACATGAAAACTGGTGATCGCGGTAGTCGGGTGGTAATATTCGCGAACTAGTAGAGTCGTACATTAGAGCCCCGGTGCCATAAAATCTGTCAAAGCTGAAAGTTCTAACGTAAGAATGGCATGGAAATTTGCAAAATGCAGCACCGACTCAGGTGTCATCCACGTTACTTAATTAATTCAAAATTGGGTCAATAGCATTCGCGTTTTTTCAGAGTGCAACGTCAATTTAAATATAAACCCAAAGTTCACATCACACCAACGAGGGACTTTCAAATTCGACAGATTTCACGAGCATCATCCCGCCATGAACAGGAGCTGGTCAGGCATCGGGCCTCTTTTTTTTTTAACCCGTTCAGGACCATGATCACATATATGTGATCACGCGTTTCTCCTTCCACGGTATCATATATGTGACTGAGCTTTCCCTGCTCGCAGACCCATGATCACAACGGTGTGATCAGAGTTCGGAACGTTTTTATATCAATCAGTGGTGCACACAAGGGGAGGGTCCTGGGAGTCCGGACCTTCCCCCCAAAGCCCTCGATTTTTTTTCCGATTGATTATAATTCTAAGTATATAGTACGTAAAATTTAATTAAATATTTGTTATTTTTTAATGATTAATTTTATTAATTAATGCTAATTATTTATTCTATAATTAGTTTTTTACTGTGTTTTGTTCCCGAAAATCGACAAAATCAAAAGGAGCATGACACAAGAATGGTGAACTTTCGACTTCGCCCCCTTGAAAAATTCCTGTGTGCGCTACTGATATCAATTTTTACAAGCACTAGATGGCGGTTAAAAACCGTTTTTTTTTTTTTTTCTTCCGAATAATGTTTTACAAACATTTTAACTTCAATATTGCTTTCGGCTACGTGTATTTTTTTAATTAGATCCGAGACATTTATGAATATAAACAACTGCACATGTTTAGATTTTTCGAGAGAATCGGACATTTATAGTTTCGTGATCTATTGCTCTACTGAGATTTCTGTTTGTAGTTTGATTGAATATTAAAGTCGCACTGTTCAGCTACACGAGGGCTTTTGGTGACGACGGACCCTGTCATTTTGAACCATGGTCAAGTGACGTGGACGACACCTGAGCTGGCACCCTCTCTCCTAACTACCACACCACACCAACGGGAGAACATTTCAGCTCTTGACAGATTTAACGTGCATCGCTGCCCTACACGGCGGGTCTTTAGTGGTACTGGGCTCGAACTCGTGACAAGGCAAGCCACGATCCGATACCACTCGGCTAGCGCGGCCACATGACACGCTCTGACAAATGGCCATTTTTTAACCTGGAAGACAGTTTTGAAAGAGAGTCATTTGTATATTATAGCATTAGAAAAGAAATTTGGAGCATTTTCCTGCACAGAAAAGAGATTTTCTGATAGCCATCAATTTAATCTTGAAGACGGTTTAGAAATAGAAGTCATTTAGAGTCCATTTTATTCTAAATTAAATAAGTGGAAACCGAAAAAGGAGAATTATCGTTAAAAACGATTAATCTTCGCATTTGTAAACGGATCGAAACTTTGCCCCTTTCGGGAAGGAGGAAAGGGTTGCCGACCCTTCTTCCCCTTCCCCTATCTTATGAGAACTTAGGCCCGTATTTTTCGCTCGTGTTAATGAGGGTGCTGGAAAATGAACACACCGCTGATTTTTATTGGAATTAAACTGTTTAACAACCAAAGCAGACGACTCGGTTAACGTTTTAATCAAAGTCGGTGCTCACCCTCCCTCTCCCCATCCCTGTCTAGACCCCCACCCCTGTCTTTCTCGTTAAGGAGAAGTTTTGGAAAACAGTCTGTGTTCTTTTCTGGAAGATTATTTCTTTGGGGAGGGTGGAAGCCAGTTATCTCGATGTCTTCCCCTCCCATTTCAGGGGGGCGGGGTATTCTTTTGTTGTTCTGGCGCGCACCAGGAGTGTTTTTCGGACAAATAATTCAGAACGCCTCCTCCCGTTATTTGTGTTACTCCAATTAACGTTAAGGGATGTTTTTGGGGGGTGGGGAAATCTTGTTTGCGTGGGAGCTTGTTGGGGATTAAAGTCGATAGAAAGATTATTGTGGAAAAGAAAGAAGCTTAAAAAAAAATTATAAATTAAGACCGACTATTTTAGTTATTGTGTACGTCTAGGGAATTTTAATTATTTTTGATGTTCGGAAAAGTTCAGGGTTCAAATAAAGTACGTTTTAAAGAAATTTTCCAATTATTTTGAGTCACCCCAGAACGACATCGTATAAACATTGGTAAGATTATGGGATTAATCTATATTCTTATAAAACTACTTGAGTATCCAGTAGCGTAACGGAGAATATTAGCCTGCAAAGTCAAGTTTTGCCTTTAATATTTTATAAATTGCTTAAAATAAGTACTTGGCATCAGTCAAAAAGGCTTTGGGTCCTCCTCCAGCTACGTGGAGGTGTACAGTTACGCCACTGTGAGTACCACATAAGAATCCCCCAATAAAATTATTTTTGTTTAATAGGATATGCTTTGTTATTTCTTTTAAATTTATATACAGAAGTTGAATAATTTGTATGGACCAATGTTGTTCGAATGAGGGCTGTTATAATAATCAAACTCAGTGGCGCACACATAAATTTTTCAAGGGGGGCAAGGTCGAAAGTCCACCATTCTCGTATCATGCTCCAATTCGCCGCCTAGCATATTCTTGTGATTTTGTCAATTTTCGGAAACAAAAAATAGTAAAATTAATTATTGAATAAATAAAATTAGCAATAATTAATAAAATTAATCATTAACAACAAATACTTGATTAAATTTAACGTACTGTATGCAAACGATTATAATAATAAAAAAAATAGTAAATCAAGGGCTATGAGAGGGTCCGGCCCCGGGGACCCCATCCCTTGTGTGCATCACTGATCAAACTCATAACTTAGAATCCCGTTCTAATGGCGAAGTGGTTCAAAATCACGCAATCGTTGCCAATAGCCCTCGTATTGACTCCGAGTATGACATTACTACAAAAATCAATCAAATGATTAAGACAATACCTTACTCTCTTAATTTCCACACCACGCTCTACCACTGAAGATCCACCTTGTAAAGAAGCTGATGCACTTTAAATTTGTCATGGCGAGTGAGTGAATATTAACGTCACACTGTTTAGCTAACACGAGGGCTTTTGGCGACGGACCTCGTCATTTTGAACCATGGTCAAGTGACGAGGACGACACCCGAGCTGGCATCCCCTCTCCTAACTACCACACCAACGGGAGGACGTTTGAGCTCTCGACAGATTTAACGACCATCACTCCCCTACACGGCGGGTCTTTAGTGGTTCCGGGCTCGAACTCGTGACATGCCAACCACGATCCGATACCTTGACCCCTAGGCTACCGCGGCCACACTTTAAATCTGTCGAGGCTCAAAGTCCTCCCATTGGTGAGGTGTGGAAGTAAGAAGAGTGGGAGGTCAGCTCAGGTGTTGACCTCGTCACTTGCCACGGTTCCAAATTGCGAGATGAGTCCTCGTGTTGATAGAGCAATGTTAATAAAGTACTCACTCCGCACTACGCCAAACGGTAATTCAGTCAACCTAATTACACTTTATAAGCTCAAATTCTTCTCCTGATACGCTGTGTTCGCAATTTCTAATCACTCTGAAATAAACAAGAACGATGTACGTGATGACATTTCACGCAAACGAAAATTCTACACGAAAAAAAAAATTCCAAATCAAATGCAATGTACAGAAACGTGAAACGAAATCGAATATCTCTTTCCACGGAGCTGCTAAAGCATAATCTCTTCTGTAGCATTAAGTTATTAATAGCTACCGTATTGGTTAATCCGATTACAACGTAGGGGAATAAATGAGATTTCAGCCTGCCGTAGAAGTTGGAGTTTGTTTTTGTAGGGCTGTCATCGCCAAGTGTTGGTGAACAAGATCCCCAGGAAAAGAAAACTTTTCAGATAAATATCCCATTATTGATAAGAAGCATGTGTGGCTGAATGTAACTATGTACTCCTATATATACTAGCCGTTTCCCTCCCGCTTTGCTGGCTATTTTATGATGTTGTATGGCTTTTTTTTAAAATGTTTTGACATTAAGTTTTATAAAATTAAACTTTCGATTGTACAGAAAAATCTTCATATAGCAGGGATGGCGAGCCTATTGGCACGCATGCCATTGATGGCACGCGGCACAAAATTTGGGGCGCACCACCGATCAAAAGGATCCACCGCGATTGATTCTTCAGTCAAGGAACTTTCAGTGAGATTTTCTCAGTTCAATGAATTATCAGAAATGCTCAGTTTATTATATAGCCTGATGTGGCATTATTTGATAAACTTAACTTGCCCCCAATTCGATTGGTTGGAAATCGAAAAATTTGAAATATAACTTATTGATTTCTAGTCTAGTACAATATGGATTCAAAACTTTGTTGAAACAAGGGGAAAAGTTAATTGATTGAAACAGAAAGATTATACAAGCAATGTACGTAAAAATGCCAGTAACGAAATTTTGGAAACATTAAATTCGATTCCAGATACGTTTAACTGTTTGAAGAGGCAGGCTCATACTATTTTAACCATATTTTCAACGACCTATGCCTACAGTCATTATTTTCAGGGATGAATAACATTAGAGACTCGCTTAGAAACCACTTGGCAGAAGACTCCAATTCAGTATGCATTCTGCTTAAGGTATCCGACTACGTTCGGAGCCATGATTTTGCAAAAGAGTATAAATGGATAATATTTATGATATTTAGTGTCACTTAGATTAGAAAATGTATATAAAATTGTTTTAAGAATAGTATTACAATAAAAAATTATTTAAGTACACTATTTTGAAAAAAATAAGCATAGAATGACCCATTTTCAAAATATTCTCCTTTTGCGAAAAATACTTCTATTATAATAATATTTTGCCTGTATATAGCTCAGACCTCTGTACAGAGGCTCCACTAGAATTTTTGAAATATATAACTTAGAAGTGGGTTTATCCATGTTTTACGACAACAGAGGGGCGAAATTTTAAGAAAAAAACGCCGATAATTATTTTAATGGGTTGTAACTCATGAAAATATGTGAATTTTTTAAGAAGCATAGTTGAGTCTCTGTACAGAAATTTGAAGCCATATACAGACAAAATATTATTATAATAGAAATATTTTTCACTAAAGGAGAACATTTTGAAAAAAGGTTATTTTAAATTAATTTTTTGCCGAAATATTGTATTTAAATAATTTTTTGTCAAAATGTCCTTAAAATAATTTTATACATGTATTCTAATCTAAGTGACACTAAATATCATGAAAATTATCCATTTATGCACTTTTTTAAAATCACGGTTCCGAACGTAGTCGGATACCTTAAAGTACCACCTTACAATCCGAATATAAGTTATTTGTCAACTAATCTGCAACAGCAGAAATCACGCTAATGTTACTTTATATAGTTTGAATTACACGTATAACTAAAACATTTACTCCTATAAAGTACGCAATGTATTTTTTTTGTGTTGTTAGTATTTAGTTTTATTGTTTTCCCAATAACCACAAGTCGAAATTATTTGACGCCACGTCTATACCTCATTAAGCATTTCTTTAGAAACAATGGCACGTTGATCCATAAAAGTTCTCCACCCCTGTCATATATATAGCCTTCGCCTCTTGATTTCTAAAGAACTTCAAATATATATATATATATATATATATATAACATTTTCATTCTTATAACACCCCTTAGGAGTCAATTTCCAAAAAAACATGTTTATTAAATTCTCAGTCCATAGGTCAAATAGTTCAAAAACCCAAATTTTTATCTAACGCCCCCGTAATCTTCCTTGGGAGTCTATTTCTGCAAAACTGATTCATCAAGGATTTCTACCAGAACAAAATAAACATACTTGCCAAATTTCAGGTATGTTGGTTCAATGGTTCAGTAAAGGATATATTTTTTGTCCCTGACGTCCCCCTAAACCCCACTAAGGAGTCGATTTCCACAAAACTCATTCTTCATAAATCTACTCAACAAAAGAAACGTGTTTGCCAAGTTTCAGGTCGGCGAGTCAAATAGTTCAAAAACGGGAATTTTTTTTGAATCGTCGATTCCCGCAAGAACCATTCTTAGCCGACCTCTTCTCAACAAAATAAACATGCTTGCGAAATTTTTAGTCTGTACGTCATAAAAAGGAATTTTTGTAACAATTCCTTTATCTCCTAACCCCCCTTGGGATAAATTTCAGCAAAACCCGTTCTTAGCGGATCTCTACTATTATATATTATTAGATATATTACTACAAGGATATATTAATAGTAGATATATTATAGTAATATATCTAATAATATATAATAGTAGATATTATTATTAGATATATTATTATAATATATCTACTATTATATATTATTAGATATATTACTATAAAATATCTGCTATTATATATTCTCTACTATTATTACATATCTACAATTATATTCTGGGAAGCAACAGACCTCTTGATTCTGAACCACAGTCAAGTGACGAGGACGACATTTGCGTACTGGTACACTATAGGCTCTACGAAGAAATTGTGTCAGCATATTCTGCTACAAAATTCATCTAACGCCTTTTAGATGTGCATTTAACTTTCAGTCACAGTTAAGAAATAATAAATCAATCATCCTATTCATCAACATTGCCTTTATTAATAAGAGTATATGACTAACATAAAGCTTTGTGTGCATAAAAGTTATATAATTTCAAAAACTCAACATATAAAGCAATATAATTTTAAATAAAATTTCAAAACATGCAAAATATTGAAGAAAAAAAAAGAGTAAAACCTATTTTGTACATACCAACCACTAAAATAAAATTATCAAGAATTCTTTCAGCAAAACGAATCTAGCCGCTAAGAAAAACAAATTAAAAATTCATAAATTTTAAAATCAAATGAACAAGCATTGTTATTATCATCAAAATCACATTTTAACAAACTCTAATCATAATTTTCTTTTCGGCCTCTTTCAATTGGAAAGAATTCAATCCAGATTTTCCTCAAGCCGTGTAATTTTACATAAAATTCGATTAAAGAGAACACATCTACCGTGTTTGATTACTACGGTCTTTCATTATATTAAACTAAAATGTTGTTTATTTTTACGAACAGGGTAGACTTCATAATATTTTATTTCGCCATTGGGTTGGAAGTAACATAACCGCACTAATTTAGGGAATACGTGTGGATTGTTTCCCTACTTTTCCCCAAGTTTGAAATCAAATTCTTTATTGCAAACAGTTCTAAACACTTTCTGGTGAGGAAGAAATGATTACTACATCTTTAAAATGGATATTATTATTTTTTTTATAATATTAATTTTTAAAAATAACAGTTAATTCAATTATAGAGGAAAATAGCATGATTTTATATACGTAAGGTATACAGATACTAATACAATGGAGGTTATTACAAGCATAATTAATTATTTTTGTTTTGTTGAATTAATTTTGTTTTCCTTTAACCTGTTGCGTTAAGTGATGTTTTAGATATAAAACTAACGAATATTTTTTTTCGTAAGAAAACAATATTTTGAAATTTTATTAAAAATACATCATTTCGACAAATTAGAGTAATGTAATAACAAAAGAGGAAATACTTTTTTCATAAAATACGAGTATATTATAAATAAAACACAAATTTAAAAATAATTTATAATTTTTCAATTAATTTAATTCAATTCAATTTCGACAAAGGCTCGCAAGTACAATACCGTTAGAATGGAAAAACTTGCCCTATGTGAAAGTAATCTTGTCTTTGATTAAAAAGAAAAAGTATTATGAATGGGCACCATTCAAATTCATGAATCGAAAAAGAAAAATTATGAATCCTCATTATTTAAAATCACTATATAGCCAAAATATATTTCTACATTTTTATTTTCAACTCGTGAATATATGCCAAATTGAATTTTAAAGACAAAGAATAAATTTATTCGCAGATTATTTATATATATATATATATATACCTAAATTGAATTTCGTATAATGTTTTAAGTAATTTTGAATTTTAAATAGTTTTCCTTTTGGTTTTTAAACATTTGTTGCTTCTTAAACTTCTTTTAAAAGAATTCAATTTAATGTCTTTAAAATAATTTTGCATTTTAAATACATAAAAACGAATCTTGAGAACTAGATATTTATATTCTTTAATTCTCGAATTTGATTTTTAAAAAAAAAGAAGAAAAATTCATTAAAAGAAATTTAAAAACATTTATTAAAAATAAATAACTACAATATTTATTTTTAATTGCACTTGTATGCTGTGCTGGAACACTTCTTCAGAATAACAATATTCAGTGATTAGTTTTTAAATTAAACTTTTAATTATGCTATTTTATTATTCTGCGTAAGTGTATATTAACATCACACAGTCAAGTGACGGGGACGACACCCCTCCCGTATGAGAGTGAATATTAAGTCGCACTGCTCAGCTACACGAGGGTTTTTGGTGAGGGGACCTAATAAATTTGAACCATGGTCAAGTGACGAGGGCGACATTTAAGCTGGCACCCCCTCTCCTAACTACCACACCAAAGGGAGGACGTTTGAGCTCTCGACAGATTTAAAGCGCATCGCTCCCCTACACGGTGGGTCTTTAGTGGTACTGGGCTCAAACTGATGAGACAAGCCAGCCACGATCCGATACCTTGACCACTAGGCTACTGCGGCCACACAACACCCTTCTTTCCGAACTTCCACACCACCTCAACGGGAGGACATTGAGCCTTGACAGATTTATCGTGCATCAGTCCCTCTGTACGGCAGGTCTTCAGTGGCATTGGGCTCGAACTCCCAACCGGCCACGAGTTCGTGACCATAACCACTAAGCTACACAGACCACTTTATTTTTCTGCCTACATAGGTTTGACTCATAGATTTTTTAGATGTCACACGAAATTAACCTAGGGCTACTGATAGGGACCTTTCAAGTGACGAGGATGACACTTGAGATGGCACCCCTTCTCTCTAGGTTTCCACATCACGCCAACGATAGGACTTTGAGCCACAACAACTTAAATGTGCATCAGTTCCTCTAAAAGGCGGGGGTTCAGTGGCACAAGAGATCATGACTCGACAGAAATAACAACGGTCACGAGTTTGAGACCAGTCATGGCGCTGTAAGAGAGGGAGATATAAGCGCAGGTATCATCCTCGTCATTCATCGCACTCCTTGAAGAACTCCTTTGACTTTTTAAAAGAGACAACAGTGAGACGAAAAAAGCTCATCATAATTTCATAAGGAAGTTGGGTTAATCTATAAATAATAAGCAAGAAAAGAAAATCGAGGTCGATTAAGATATATACAGGTAAACCACAATTACACTACATTTTGTAAGCATTGAAGGGAAAAGAAAACTATTGCAGCATTTTATTTTCCTAAATAATACACCTAGGTAACACTCGTTATAGTTCTATTTTACTTTTAGCAATCACTTTAAGTTTTTTTTTCCTTTTCGATTGCACTGAAATTTCGCAATAAAGTTTCTGAAGAAAGAATATATCAATTTTTAAAAATATTACAGATTGCTTTTTAAAAAGTAAAGAACTTGAAAAGGGCAATTTTATTCTTCTACGTTGCCATTGAATAACAAATAGATGACACACAAAGGCACTGCAGATGTTTTTTTCAAAGTTCTGTTTAGAAAACTAATCGTCGAATGTGGCAAACGATTTACGAAACAAACGGTTTTATGTGTATTTCTATTTTTAACAGAAAACAAGGAGTAACAATACCTCGGAATTTCAAACTGAAGAATGTTTTCGTTCGATAAAAAAAATTAAGGAGGCAAAAATGCTAAAGTTTCCGAAATTTTGTTCGATCATCGCGAATATTTTTAAAGTGTGTTTGCATCCCACACAAAATATATGTAATATAAATTATAAAAATAAATATAAATTATATTTTGTAAAAAATATTTAAATATTTATATTCTTTTTTTCGAATTATTCAACATTTTCACCACTTTTTTTATTTCAAACAAATATTTTAATTGTTCATTGTATGTGGTTGTACTGTATATTTTTTAAATAAAAATTCCACTCGTATTTAAATACAAAATAAAAGAATTCATGAAGTGGATTTTAATTGATTTACTGATAAAGGGTATGAACTTTAGAGAATTTTTCCCCTATTATTCGCAATATTATTTGAAAACAACATTTTAAAATAAATTAGCAAAATAATTAAAACTCCCCCTGATTTCTTATTTACAATAAGAATTATAATCTTGTGATAGTGTTTGAATTTGAAAATTATGAAACATAGAAATATACTTTAGTTTTTCCTCCTATCTCATCGTTTTTATTTTATTACGCTTCGAAAATATAAAATAACCTTTACAGAAACTGAAAATCAATCTGTGAATTTTTTTTTAATTCTTTTTCTTCTAGTGTGGTTGGTTATTGTAAAATATGAAAATCTTAAGAAAGTTTTGTCAAATGTTAAACTGTAAACAAAAAGTTTAATCTACCTTGGTGCTGCCATCTATTGTGAAATATAAGTACTAATCATTGAGAATCCAGGTAAGCATATTACATTTTAAAAAAAGCTGGTGACTAAAGAAATATTTTCAATATTAACAAAAAATAAACTCTTCGAAAATTTAAAATTTTCCAAAACAATAAAATTAAAATGATTTCTTTTGGTCTCTCAGTGGCCGAGTCGAGAAAAATTGTAACTTACGTACATAAAATTAGATATTGAAGAAAAAATGCAACCTAAATTATAATTTGTTTTTGAATATGTTTAATACAAAAAAGATTCTTTTTAAGAAAAAAGAATGTAAAAGAAAAACTTAAGATATCTTTTTTCTTCTTATGCTAAGGTAATTTTGAATTCAAAAAGCTAAGCCCTAAAACTTTCATTCGGTCTTCTTAAAACTTTGTACAAATATATTTTCTTTATGAAATTATTACAGAAAATTATGAGTTTATTTCATTTTTTTATTACACACACTCCCTGGTCCTTTTCAAAAGCTGTATAAGGTAAAAAAAATTTAATTCAAAGTATGTAGTCGTTCACTTTTTCGTTTTCTGAAACCACTCATGACTATTCGCAATGCTAATAACATAGAATGAAGGAAATATAATTTAAATGAAACTTAAGAAATGATACGGAAGAGAGAAAAACACTTATATAAGCAAAATAAATTATTAAAACGTAATGGTACAGCTAAATTTTTACATTTCAAACTATTTTTCGAACAATTCTTCGATTACCTGTGTTATTTTTAAAATATTGTTAATTTTATAGTATTTTCAAGATAAAAAAAAAATCGAAAACAATTTTCAACCATATTAATTTTAAAATTGCAGTTATTATAAAATTAAAATTATAGTATTTCTTAACATTTTTCTAAAAGTCTGAAAAGAAATTCTTAATTTTATTTTTAATGATTATCATTTTCGAAATATTCGGTTATTATACAGTCTTAAAATCAAAAGCTGTTTCGAACATTTGCAGTCGCATAGACTGTTTTGTAAGTTAAAGTGAAGTTTTCATCTTAAAAGTGAATGTCCCAGATATTTACGAACAAATATATTAAATACTTTAAATATTATCATTTATGTCATTTCGAATGTTATTCTCTGTCGAATCTCTCAGTACGTCGATTAAAATTAAATAATAAAAATGTAGAAAATTATCGTCCAATAAATTCAATTCATATTGTAGAATTTTTTTTTTTGAAAAAATGGAAGCATTAACAGAAAATAAATATATCTTTCAAGTATTATATTTACAAAATACATACACATAAATTGTTTAATAAAATACACGTAATTGTTTAATTAAATAAATTGTTTAAAATGATAAACTTAACGCGAAAAAAAATGAACCGTTTTCGAAAAAAATAATTTCGATAAATTCCAAACCAAACGATAAAAACTACGCATTTCAAAAAGAACTAGCTGCCAGCACGAACGCAAAGCTGTGACGTCATTGCTTGTAAAAATCGTGACGTTGCCAATGGAGGAGAAAAATTAAATATTGATTTTAAAGTTATAAGTGTTCATATGTATCGTAGTACAAACATAAAAGCGATAGAACAAAATCTTAATGACAGCGAGACATCTGGTGGTCATTTAAGAAAGCAACACAAACCACTTAAGAAAAGTATAAATGACTGACTAGAAAAAATATTGTACACAAGATGGCGCTGTTATATAAAATCCAAAGTATGGAAATACATATATCGATTAATAGCGAAGAGGGCGAAAGAAATAAATTATTAGAACTAACTAAATGCAATTTATAACAATTTTGGATGTGTATTATTTAATCAATTTGAAAACATCAGAATGTGAAAAATTTAGAAGTAAAATATTAATTCTATTTCCAAATCGAATTTTTGTAAAGCTTAATAATTTTTAATTAAAATTAAAAATGTTGCTTCGTATTTTTCAAAGATAAATTCAGTAATTTACAACAAAGATTGCATGAGGAAAAAAAAATTGTTCTGTTTAAAGTGCATATCATCTCATTAGGAACAGGAAAACATTATCAATGTGTGTGACGAATGTTACAAATTTACGCAATATTTTTTTCTCTCTATTTTAAACGATGTTTTCTTTGAAAATAAAAAACTCATACTAAGTCATTTTTTTAAAAATTTTTAAAAAGATATTTTAAAACAAGAGCAAAAAAAAAATTGCTTTAAAATTGTACGATATTTTTAAAGGAGTAGTTTCTATATAATCATTTCTAAAAATTCTCCAAAAATATTAATGGTAGATAACAGTTAAAGTAAAATTTATTTTTGTTACGCACTCTTTATTTAAAGCTTTTCCGGAGAATATGCAAATTTTTAATTCAATTGTTCAATTTTGACGATTTTGTGATTTTTTGATTTTTTTTTTCAAAATGACTATTTGTTTCAGGATATCTAACACTTAAATAAATATTAACATTTAATTTTACTATTAAATATAACTATTTTAATTTTGAATTCAAATTTTAAGCGGAAATTTATTAATTTGATGTTCATTAAACTAATATTATATAAAACCATTTCTCCACAATAAAAAGAAAGTAAATTTCGATTGAAAATAACACACAGAGACGAAATTCCTATTGTTCTTCTAATGATATAAAATAAAAAATATATATTCTGAAAAAAATTTATATAATTTTAGGAATAAGTAAATCTTTATAGAAGAGATTAGAAAAAAAAAAAGAAAAAAGAAAAAAAAATGGAACTGATACAAAATGCAAAAAACTCTTCGAAGAAAAACATAACGTTATTTCTGTTACAAAAACAGAACTTATGTTTCTCGAAAAATAAAAATAAAAAATTAAAAGGTGAATAAAAATGATAAGATAAGTAAAATTATGAAACAATAACAAAATGCAAGAGTTTTTGTGATAAATTAATTGATCGCAAAGAGATATGTGTATCACTATACAAATTTTAAACGTAATGATTAAAAATAGCCCAACCATGCATGGATATTTTTCAATGTAAAAATAGACTTAATGTAAGAAGTATTTCAATGAATAAAAGTTGTCAGGCATAATTTTATTTGAGAATTGCAATTTTCGAAAATAATTTACCTTTTTTTGTAACGAAAACATGAATTTTTATATAAATGTCAAACTAATTCTTTTTATTCTAAATTAAAATCAGATATGAATTTTTTAAAAAAAATATGTGTGTATAAATATAGAAAATTAATTACCCTATTCATTCGAATCTCATCCGCCATCGATTCTAAAAGCTCTGCATCCCAAATTCTCTACGCGTTTTTGTGAAAAAACGAATAGTGTAAAATGGTTTATCAATATCCGATGTTTCAGAAAATTAAAAAAATAATAACTAAATATAGAACTGATAATAAGTGAATAATTTATTTATTTTACCACGGTATTGAAAACATACAAGAATCCTTATTTGCTCTAATCTACAGTGTCGTGTTCAATTTCTCCATCCAACAAATTTTCCCACCTTCGATTCTAAGCCGCACCCGATTTTCACTAGCAACAACATAAGAAAAAACGTGCGTCTTATTAAATTATTCCATCCATTTAAGGTATCCGACTACCCTAAAATTGTGATTTTTTTCAAAAATTGACAATTTTTTAAATTTTTTATTTTTTATTTATTTTTTTTTATGATTTTATTTTATACGCCATCTTGTTAGCTTAGTAAAAATACCAAAATTTTTATTTTCCATTCACTGGAACAAGAACTACAAGTGTTTCAGTAAAAGCAGATGCCATAACTTTACACAAGATGTCAAACTTTAAAATGCGTTTTACTCGAAAAAAACAAAGTTCAAACGGGGACAGCGATTGCTCAAAAAGTTTTGAAAATAATTTGCTGAAATATTTTGTGTATGTTCTGTATAACAGTAAAAGTGTTTTGACCTTCAGATTTATCAATCGCTGTTTTATTTCAAAATTTACAGTCCTTTATGTGAATATAATCACAGTTTTTTTTTAAGCAATTTCATGTAATCAATAAGACAAAGTGTGCTCTAGTTTTTGTAAAAATTAAAATATATCTTATCCTGAAGGTCATTTCAAACATGAATAACAAAGTAACGCATCAAAATTCAAAAACTGAGAATTTGTTCATAAAATATTTGTACAAAGCGGGCCCCGTTTATGCAATTTTTTTGTACATTTTCACCAGTTTTTTCCCATTTTAATAATAATAAAAAAATTTCTGTTTTCAATTTTAGGTTTTTTTCTTAAAATGTACTAAATAAATCTAAAAATCACAAAAAAATCTCCATATCTCCATTTTTCAAAAAAAAAAAAAAAAGTTGTTGCAAGCAGTCGGATACCTTAAGGTATCCGACTACATTCGGAACCGTGATTTTGCAAAAGCGAGTAAATGGATAATATTTATGATATTTAGTGTCACTTAGATAAGAATATATGTATAAAATTGTTTTATGGACATTATGACAAAATATTATTTAAATACAATATTTTGGCAAAAAATTAACTTAGAATAACCTTTTTTCCAAATGTTCTCCTTTTGTAAAAAATGCTTCTATTGTATTAATATTTTGCCTGTATTCAGCTCAGACCTCTGTACAGAGGCTCCACTAGAATGTTTGAAATGCGTAACTTGGAAGTCGGTTTATCCACGTTTTACGAAAACAGAAGGGAGAAATTTTAAGAAAATACGCCGATAATTATTTCAAATGGTTATAACTCTGAAAATAATTTGAATTTTTCAAAAATCATTGTTGAGCCTCTGTACAGAGGTCTGAGCTATAAACAGGCAAAATATTAATACAATAGAAGCATTTTTTACATAAGGAGAATATTTGGAAAAAAGGTTATTATAAGCTAATTTTTTGCCAAAATATTGTATTTAAATAATTTTTTGTCATAATGTCCTTAAAACACTTTTATGCATGTATTCTAATTTAAGTGACACTAAATATCATGAAAATTATACATTTATGCGCTTTTTTAAAATCATGGTTCCGAACGTAGTCGGATACCTTAAAACAAAGAAAATATCATAAATGCCACCCCCCACCAAACGGTTTTTTATAAAGGATGTATTTTAAAACATCTTTAAAAAAAAAAAAGGAAAAAAAAACGCCAACGCCTTTCAAGACTCCCACTCATATTTTCCTCTTACAATAAAAGGGGAGAAAACTCTATAATAACAACGACCCTAAGAAGAACTAACTCATCAAACCAACATTGGAATTGATTTTTCCCTCTTGGAGGAAGCTATCCTTCCTTAACAAGGCTTAACACACATCCTTGCTAACGGGGAACTTTTGGTTACTTGTTTACCACTGCTAACCTCCAAAATCAGACGTAGTCTCATTTGGAAGATATTACTGTCTCGATTTAGTTCAGTGATCGTAGAATTTTGCGCCGTTCGTCGCGTTTCCCTATTGTCCCGCGATTTTAACTTTATGTGAAAGGTTGGGAATTTTTTTTCTTTGAAGAAAGTTTGACAAACATTTCGAACGCACGGTGGAAATGTAATTTTTTTTTAAAGAAACCCCGTTTCTCTCGTTTACAATTACGTGTACATTTTTTTACCCACAGATTTCGCTGACGGGAAAAATTAGAAAATCCCTAAAGTAGGGATTTTTCGCCATCCCGCTTGGGGATTGAAAGCAAGGAATGGCTTGTTGAAGTTGGTAGGGCCCGTTTTAAGTGTTCGAGTAGGGTTGAAAAAAAAATTTATTTTGAAGTGTTTTTTCATTATTATTATTTTATTTATTTAAGAGCACGACAGAGTAAAAACTGAAATTTTGCAAAATATTTATAAAAAAATTTTAAGAAAAAAGTTTGATAGAATGTTTTTTTTTTGAAAACTAAGATTTTTTACATTCCCCCCCCCTTTTTCAAAATAAAAATATACTTTTCCTTAATTAAAATATTAATTTTTTTTAGAGAAAGACATGTTTAAAAATTGCACAATTCACTGTCCTAAAAAATATGGAAAAAAGTAAAGAAATAAAAGATTTTAAAAATATTTAGAAAATATATTAGGCCGAAGTTCTTGTTATATAATATACCTTAAAAACAACAAATTAAAAATATACAGAGAAATAAAACATGCCCTTAAAATAGTTAAAATTTATCAACTTTTTTTCCTGACTAAAAATAAAATATCTTCTTATAATTTAAAAAAAATTATTTTTATCAAACTTTTAAAATGACAACACATTCGACTTATAGAACAATCAATTATAAAACCAATTTCAATTATTATTCATATTATATTTCAGTGATTATTGATAATAATCATTATCATTTTGTAATTTTTGATCATAAATACGTTTAATATATCCACTAAACATTAATATTTTAAGCAAATACTCCAATATGTATTAATTTCCGTGTTACAAAGTAATTCCTTATTTATTTAAATAAAATAAAATTTTAAGCCCATTAAATTAACAAAGCATGTGAATTTATTATAAAATTTTTGTAATCATTATTGTACCATGCGGCACATCAAACATTATATATTTGAAAAACAAATAATTAAGAATTAAAAAAAATTCTGTAATTAATGAATTGTGTGTGTATAAAAGTATATTAAATAAATTTTTAGGATTAAGCTCAATTTATGTATACAAAGAGAACTTTCTTGAAATATCAATCTCCTGTTTTACCCCCTCTTTAAAAAACTAAATTTTGATAAAATATTTTGTTTTTAATAAAGCACTAACTAAGTACGCCATTAGCAAATGACAACATTATAAATAATTTTATTAACACATCATCACATTATATATCTGAATTTCTTTTATTTTTTTTTAATTTCTTATTCAAGAATTTAGTTAAAAAAATAAATATTCCATTTCTCAGATTAGCAAAAAATGTACAGGATAAAAACTGCAGTAGCTAAATATCTCCACCAAATTCAGTATTCAAAACCCAAATATGAATAAGAATGATCGCTAATTTTTACCTCGCAGTTTTACTCAAAATCTCTAAAATAAATTACTGAAAATAATTTTTTTAAAAAAAAAAGTACAACATTGTAACAGCATTTAATCCATTGGTGTATTAAGCAACAATTACTTATATCCCCTATTCTAGAATCATTTTTCAAGTGGTCATTTATCCAGTCTTACTCGATCAGATAAAATCATGATCCCTATCATTAATATTCCAACCTCTCCCTTTTTCTTTTTTCCCCTATTAAAAGGGGAAAAATCTTCACATATTAATATTTCTACCTTGGTCAAACACTACAGCAAGTATAGTTAAATAAAATCTCAACTAAAACAAGCAATAATTGACTGCGAAACCGAAATGCGTAGGTAGTTAGAAGCCGTAGGGAAATTCTTCCCCATGTGGGGAAAAAATTTTGAGACAGTAGGGAGCAAAAGTGCGACACTGCGAGGTTCAAAATGAGACGGTAGTCTGGAGAACAGGGTGCACCTACTAGGTCAGCAGACAAAGTTACTAGCTGCTTCGTATTGATCTGCGTCTGGAAATTTCGGCAGGCGAGACACAACTCCCCTCAAAAGTTTTCGCAAAAACTTTTCCAACGGGCTCTTTCGAGGAGGGAAAAGTGCTCTAAAAGCTTTTGGGGATCCTCGGCCCCTTTTCCCTGTCCACATTTTTCTCCTCGAAAATTCTCGATGGAGTCTTAAGCGTATAAAATCGTTTCAGTTTGGCATGCTTTCGGACTCGGTTTGGCGCGAAACATTCCGCCGATGCTTTGGAAGTGAAATATCGTTTGCGCGCTCGCTATTTGGAATTGTTTAGTTTGAAGAATAGCAACAGTTTACGCTCTCTTTCTTTTTGCGGTAGATAATAATTTAAACAGATATTTCTTTTAAAAAATTCCATTTTTTTATTTACTTGTCAAAAGAATTCCTTTTAATATCTTAGAATTAATTTTGGGTACATTTTTTAATTTATCATCCGAAATACAATTGGAATATTTTTTTTCGCGTTGCATTTGTTCTTTTTCAACAAAGAAAAGATTTAGGAATATCATTTCTATTTTGAATTTATATCTCAAACTAAAAAAACTTTAAGAAGAAAAAAATTCGTTTTTAAATTAACCCTTTATCTACCAACGGTACTTATAAGTACCACTCACTTAAAATTACATAGAATAACCATTTTTACGAATACGATACTTGGCAGGAATATTATTTAAATCCACTCTTTCAAGATATATGGCAGCACGGGCTCTATGATGAGTATTTTGCGGGGAAGGCGAATAGTTTTATAGCAGAAATTCTGCGTTTTCAGCTGACGGAGTTTTCAGGGGATTGCGAAGATTGTCATTTTTGTTCCGAAAAAATAGTTAATGTCAAAAGATGTCTTTTTTGTATGATAATGAAGACCCTAGAAAACGATTTGACTATTTAAAGTAAACAGCGTATATAATTAATTTTGCAGTTGAATATTTTTAATTAATTAATTAGCTCTAGCGGATTAAATTTCCAAAAGTTGAGTACTTTGTTTATGTGTATATCCTTTAATTTCCAATGTAGTGATTAAAAAAAAATTGCATGAAAAAAACTGCAGTAAATCATAATGTATAGTAGATATAAAGGGTTAAACAAATCTATTTGATTTTTTAATTAAATTATAGGTATCACATTTATACATAACTTACTCATTATGGTCGTCCTCAGAAACTTTTTTTTAATATAAAAATTCCATTTTTTCCCTTTCAAATATAGAAAAGAGTAATTACATTTTAAGACATTCACAAATTGTCTAAATCCTGTTAAAGCATTCACAAATTGTCTATGATCCAATATTTGTTGCATGTACTATAAAATCAGCGTATAACGCACACTTTTAGCACAAAAAATAAAATCGAAATTTACGGGTGCGCGTTATACGCCGCGTATAAAAATCAGAGCTTTAAAAATAAAAAAAAAGGCGAGCAAAGGAAAAAAATAGACTTCTACATAGGTCAAAATACTGTTTCTTTAAAAGAAATGACATTTATTGTGAGCTTTAAAGTTCTTGTTCCAGAAGTATACTATTTTTTTTCTCAAGCTTTGATAATACTTTGAATAAATGACTTCAAAACACAAGAGCATTGCGCACGTACTCTTTTCAGGTTTGTTCTTAAAAAAAAGGGGTGAACGTTATACGGCGAATATACCAAAAAATTAAAAATTGCAGCTTGAAAATATTGGTGCGCGTTTTACGCCGGATTTACGGTAACTATGTTTTTATTAATTTTGCAAAATCTTCGATTGCTTACGGAAATAAAAAAGATTTTTCCATTCTAATATTAGAAATGAAACATCTTGTTGCCAATATTCCAATTAAAGTGTTTAAAACTGTGACTTTTTATCTATATTAAAGTTAGAAGACTATTCTAAAACAAGAACAATTTTCCTTCGCGCAAATAGTTTAAAAATGAATGTATTTTCGAATGCATACGTGTACTTATTAATTTCGCACCATTTGCTTTTTCTTTATTGTACATTTTTAAAAATCATCATTTTTCCCATTAAAATATTTATTCTTTAAATTTACAACTTGATATTAAAAACAACTTTTCTACAATTCTTTTTATCTTTAAGTATTAGTTAATGAATAATATTTATTTTATTTTATAAACGAGAATTTTATATTTATACAAAGAATAGAAAATTCATGCAACAATTCCCGCTATAAGAAAATAATGCAAACTTTAGTTTATTAAATCCTACTGATATGTGGCGTAAAAGGAAAGTTTGGTAAGTCTCTCTCTCTCCCCCCCCCCCCCCCCTTTTTTTTTTTTCTCTCTCTCTCTCTCTCTCTCTCACACACACACACACAAAATACAAAGTCGGTTGCGAATAAAATCGCGCGGCTACAGTGTAAAATTAAAAATACAAATCATAAAAACCAGTTATATGTAAATACGTATATCTAGCAATCACCTTCTTTCAAAATCAGTTTTGTATAATATTTTTAATTTTGTTACTCTATTATTTTATTAACGTTGCATTAAACCATTTATAATTTCATTAACGTTACTCTATAAAGCTGCACGACGATCAACCTCATAATTCTGAACCTGGATCAAGGGACGAGGACGACACCTGAGCTGACACCCCTCGCCAAACTATCGCACCATACCCACGGGAGGACTTTGAGCCACTACAGATTTAACGAGCTTCAGCCCCTCTACACAGTGTCGTCTTCAATTGTACTAGGGCTCGAACTCGTGACACGCAGGCCACTGCTCGTACTATGGCCGCTTGACTACCGTGACCCCATTACAGCATTAAAAGGGATTATTAGCGACGGACAAATCTATATTAGATGCTGATTGCAACAATGTACAGATTTCCACATCACACTACATGTGTGTTGAACTTTTTTTAACATATATATTGATTGATTGATTGCATATTAATGTCGCATTTAGAAGCAACAGAATGGCTATAAATGAAGAATTTCGTGATTTTGAACCCCGGTCCAGAGACAGGGAGCTGCAATGTAGAAAATACTAAGAATTCTTTATAAAAAGTTTTTCTTGCGGAGTAGTTTTTGTTGTTACTAATGCCACCTGATAGGCAAAGGCCATATCGAGGCCCACGAAATTCATCACGGCAAAGAACTAAGTGACGCCTGTCGTTAGCCGTAGCTTTGAGCACCATACAGGTGACAGTACGATTTGGCTCGGTTACACTCCAATTTAGAGGGAGAACACTCTGGTGGTGGTCAGAGGCCTTCCACCAAAATCACGAGAGGACTTGCGGCTCGACGGCTATTTAAAGTACCCCTCATGCCGCGAAGGCACTATACGTTTACAAACATCCATGTCTTTTCCGGGATTCGAACCCAGACCCTACAGCACAGCAGTCAGCCTCGCTAACCACTATACCGGATTAGCGGAGTAGTGAATAGAGTAAATAATTTTTAACTTGCTAATAGTCTACTGTATAAAGACTAAATCCGAAAATCGCTCTTTTTGGGAGGGGTGATGATTATCGCCTGTGGCGTAACTTAGAATATTAGGGTCCCCCTGCAAAGTCGGGTTTTTTGGCACCAAGCCGGATGTTATAAAGCAGTGCTCCGCAACCCCTGGTCCATGGATCAAATACTACCGGTCTGCACAAGAAACATTAAATTATTTCTCTTTTATTCACTGTGGTATATTTTTCATAGGTTTGGGCAACTTTTTATGAAAATCACTTAATATTCCTTGTTTAATCACTTTATATTCATTTTTTGGTGTAGCTATATTTTATTCAGAAGTCACGATTATATATAAATACAATTAAATTAAAATTATTAAATCAAAACAGTCTAAAATATAAGCAATCAACATCCTCCCCCTCAGCGGGCCGCGGTAAAATTAACAAACGTTGACCGGTCCGCTGCGATAAAAAGGTTGCGGAGCACTGTTATAAAGGATACGTACTTGGCGTCAGTCAGGCTTCGTGTCCCTTAGAATCCTCCCACCCCCACGATGCGGGAGTGTTCGTTACGCCACTGTGATTATCGTTATTGCTTTACATATAGAAGAATTAGCGAGAGTATCGCGTTCATCGCCTCAGAAATTACGCGAGATTGAAAATTTTTAGACTTGAGGTCTAAAAAGTGAACTCAATTGTTCTTTAAATTAAAGTTTTCTCTTCAGTTTACAAAAAACCTTAAAAAAATGTCAAAGTAAAATTAAAGTGTTTTTTGAAATTTGCAAAAGATACAGTATACAGTTCAAAGAGGAAAAGGATAGAGAAATATTCATTTTTTTCAAATTCATAACAAAACGTTCAAGAAGTTTATATTGGCTGTATTTCCCAAGGAACATATTTTTTCTTTCTCAAATCTGATTCTTTAAGTTGTTCTCCAATTAGATTGCACAGAGATTACAAGGGCAAATTTTTGTGCACGCAGAATAAACAAACGAATAAACCGAATAGATTAATAACAGGTATAAAGTATTTTAAATTTAAGAGAAAACAAGCTTACCTTCTAACATTATACATGTAATCAATAAATAAACACTGTATATAATGTTATTCATATTTTATTTTTTCGTAAGCTGTAATCCATAATAGGCTGACTTATACTTTTTTTTTCGTTCGTATTTATACCATTTTGTTAGGCTTACTTATACTTTCTATTTAGTTGAAAAAAATATGACGAAAAACACAAACAAGTCAAAAATTCTAGTGGTAATTCATTTTCAAAATCCTCACGATCTCATTGTTTTATAGCGTGAGTCTTTTTGATTACCTCTACGCGTGCTTGGTTCGGTCGTTTTTAATTAAAGTTACACTAGAACAGAGAGATGTGAACATGTAGTCTTAGAACCATCAAGTTTCAATACTTAATTTACGAGAAGATTAGTTACAAACTATGGATATAGTGTGAAACTCTCGAGATGAAGGATATTGTCAACAAATATTATTTCAAAGTTTCGAATACAGTAATTTTACTTCAGAATGACGAAAGATTCAATTTTTTACTGTACCCAAGACTGGGGAGATCACCTCAATATATGCCCTGTGATGTTGACTGTGTCTTTGGATACTTTTTATCGTGCTACATTATACTGAGTTGCTCGTCGACTTATGGCCAAAAGATCGGAGATGAACATATAGAAATTTTTTAAAAAAACTCTTCTTTAAAGTAAAAAAAATTGCCAAAATAAAAAAACTTTTGTGGTATTAAATGTGTGAGATTTGATTTAAACAAGACAAATATGTTATTCGTATATTTAATCTCGCGTGAAAAAAAAATCAGCATAAAATATGAGCATCTGTGAAATGCGAACTACAAAAAAATGGGGAGGGAATTTTTGTACAAATGTACTGCGTTCGGGTATACAAAATAACAGAATGTACTGAAAATGGCATATAAAAGGAGTGGGGTTGGGATTCAACTCCCCAAAGAGAAATAAATTTTTAATTTTTACTAAAAAGCAGGGGTGGTCAAATAGCGACACAGAGAGTTTGTGGCCTGCGAAAACAGTAAGAAAACCAAACCGATAGAAAAAGGTTTTCTATATTTGAGTCAAGATATATTTGTGAGTAGTTTTCCTTGCATCAAGATCAATGAGAATAAATACAGATACAAGTTGTTCCACACTAATTTGCAGGCTCTGATGAGAATTTCAACAAGCCACCTCACTCCTGATTTCGAACATATTGTAGAAAAGTGTAATAGGTACATTTGTCTCATTAAACTGATTCTAAAATTAAATGTGCTTGCAGCTATAGATATGAAATTAGTGCAGCAAAAAATTGAATTAAACTTTAATTATTTCATTTAACATATTTGTTGATTTTTATGGTACAGTGTATACCTTCTCTGAGATGTACAGTTAACTAATGAACGCAATCATTTTTAAAAAGTGAGGCCTTGAAGCTTCCCTTGTGTTTCAAAGCCCAAAACAATTCACGAAAAAACCCCGTTTTGCACGTGTTTTTTGGGTGAATTTTAAAAGAGTCTTTTTCGCCACGTTACTGAAATAATAAAAATAAAATGCTGAAACTGCAAATCACGTTTTTAACTAACCCCCTAAAAAGGGGGGCCCCCCAAGTGTCTAAACATGCGAAATTCCAAATCTACGGTTTTAAGAATGTAACCCCCCCAAAGGGTTTTTACGCCACAAAGTACTGATAAAATAATATGAAAAAATATACTGAAATCCAATTTTTTTTTAAGAAGTAACCCCCAAAAAGAGGTCTGTGTACCCAAGTGTACTAAAATAATAGAACAAAAATGCCAAAACTCCCAAACTAGATTTTTAAGAATGTAACCCCCACGTAAAAGAGGTCTTTGTACGCCACAGTGTACTGACGTAATAATATGGCATTTTAAGTATACAAAAAATTGTTACTAAAATAAAAATTTCTTAATACTTTCAGCAATAATGTAGATGATGCTGATTTCAGTCAAGTCAGGCTTCTAAAATCCAAATGATGCGTATCAAATTCGACTTGCGGAAGAATGATAATGCAAAAATAGATAAACATAAGCAGAAAAAAAAAGGATGAAACCAGGGTAATGTTTGCTTTGCCGTGCGGTACGTTAGTAAAGGAATCTCATCTTCCTCTTCCTTGTATGGAGCGCACGACCTTGGAAAGGTTAGTCGAGAATTTTGAAGGACAATATAACAAAATGCAAATCTAATTATTTTCTTTCTCTCGCTCTCAGGAAGTTCAGTCTTCACTTCCGCGTTTTGTTCAGAAATAATTGATAGTAAAAATTATCCAGGACACAAAAAAGTTTTCCCTTTAGATAAATTTTCATATTTACGGCTAACATTTTTTGATGTAAAATATAATCTATCATTTCACATTCTGCTTAATAGATGACTGATTAACGTTCGAAACCGTGATTTCGTATAAATGAGCAATTTTTGTGATATTTTGTGTCACTTGTAATGAGAACAGTGGCGTTCACAAAAAAGATGTCCTAGGGTCCGCCCCCAAAAAAAACAAAGCCCTTGATTTTTTTCCCGATTGATTGAAATTCTAAGTATATAGTACTTAAATTTAATAAATATTTGTTATTAATGATTAATTTTATTAATTAATGCTAATTATTTATTCAATAATTAGTTTTTTACTGTTTTTTTGTTCCCGAAAATCGACAAAATCAAAAGGAACATGATACAAGAATGGTGCACTTTCGACTCAGCCTCCCCCCTTGAAAAATTCCTGTGTGCGCTACTGAATTAGAATATACATATAAAAGTGTTTTAAGAATATTGTTACCACACACAGATAAAGATATTTAAATACAATTTAATGCCGAAAAATGAAGGCAGAATGACGAACTTTCGAAACTCTTTTTGTAAAAAATGCTTCTAAGATAACATTTTGCCTTTAAATAGCTAATACTACTTGAATTTGAATATACATATAAAACTGTTTTAAAAATGTTTTTAACATAACAGAAATTTTATTCGTATTTTTTGGCATAACATGAAGATGAAATGACATATTTCCAAAAAACCTTTCCTTTTTCAATGAATTCCTATTATTAGCTCACACTCTATTTTATTTATCTTGGTGGAATTTTCAATCGTTAATAAAATACATTTTAAAGCGCTCCATTGAACTGAAATTTTATATACATGATTATTTTGATGATAATACAATAATTTAATTATAATTAATAAAAATGTGAATTAATTAAAACTAATCATTTAAAGAATTACAAATACAGCCATGTTGGCATCATTTTTGGCGACCCTTTTGGCGACTTGTGTCAAAACTTGAAAAGGTTTTTTTTTTCCTCACGTTTTAAAGTATTCAGTTGAACTGAAATTTTATAGACACGCTTGTTTTGGATGACAATACGTTACTTTAATGATAATGAACAAAAATGAATTACCACTTAATAATGTGATTCTGTCCTATGTATATACATATTTATATTAATTGTAAGTATTTAATAAAAAGTAGCTAAAATAAAATTTTTCTTTGTTGATCTTAGTAGGAATTGACTTAAAAACTTTTTTTTATATTACTTGTTATTGAAAATGCTTTTATAATAATATTATTTTGCCTATATATAGCTAAGATTTCTCTACAGGGCCTGAACTAGGATTTTTGAATAACTCACATTCTTTTCAGAATTACGATCAATTGAAATAATAACCAGTACTTTTTAGTTAAAACTTCTCTGAGTATATTAAAATAGGAATAAATCCACTTCTAAATTAAATGAATAATTCAAAAACCCTAATTTTAGCCGCTGTGGAGAAAAGTCTTAACAACATATAGGAACTAAAACATTTTTCTAAAAAGGAGAATGTTTTGAAAACATATTTTTTGGCAAAAAAAAAACCTGCTTTTAAATAATTTTTTCTCGTAATAATATTCTTAACTCAGTTTTATATGTATATTCTAATTTAAGTGACACTAAATAGCAAAAAAAAATATTCATTCATACGCTTTTGCAAGATCACAGTTCCGAACGTAGTCAAAAATTATTCAAACATAAATTCAGTATCTAGTAATGATACATTTGTAATGTTGCATTCAATTACATTAGAATATAATTCCATTTTAAATTCTAAGATTTTCGCCAAGTCCCTGTTTCTGCCGAAAATAGCATTTAGTAATAGAAACTTTCTGAGTTAGAATAATAAATACTGAGAAAACTCTATTTAAAATAAGTTCATTAGGTAAAGTTACCTTTCGATACAGTCTGTTTAAGGCTATTTCGATTTAAGTACTAATTTTTATGTTCGACTTACGAAACATTCGGAGAATTCGAAACAAACGATACACGTTTTGCAACTTACTGATGAATTTCGCCCGCTTTTTGGAATTACGAAACAGCAGAATTTAGAAGTGTCGAATATGCTTATATATTGACATTAATTTTTAAATGAGCTAAATATATACTGGGTATCTTAATAAATTTATTTGAAATATTTTAAGAGATTTTCTTACATAATTAATTCCATAAAACAACTAAATCATGCGATAAAAAAAAAAAAGTTCAATTTTTAACAATGTATATTTTTCAGGTTATGTGTTGAAATGTGGCGATCAGTGGCGCACACAAGGGGGTTCTGTGGTCCGGACCCCCAAAGCCATTGATTCTTTTCTGATTGGTTATAATTCTAAGTATATAATACGCAAAATTTAATTAAATATTTATTATTAATGATTAATTTTATTAATTAATGCTAATTATTTATTCAATAATTAGTTTTTTACTGTGTTTTGTTCCTGAAAATCGACAAAATCAAAAATAGCATGATACAAGAATGGTGAACTTTCAACCCGGATCTTCCTCCCCTTGAAAAATTCCTGTGTGCGCTACTGGTGGCGATTATTTAAAACTTTACTACTCTTTAATGTTGTTTTTAGTAAGGTTTTTCTTTATGTAAATTATAATGCATGATTTTAAGAACTATTTACAGTTTTTCCAACTGTTCAAAAATTCGTAGGAACGCTCTGTGACGACGCGACCTCTAAGCTAATCCTCTTGGGGGATTTTAGGGTTAGAATTCGCGTTTAATTCACATCCATCCCTCTCAAGAAGAAACCTTGATATTTAGATTAGTTCGACTATATAATTTGTCGACTATGAGTTTTGTAATTGTAGTAAAAGAAGCTAAAAGAAGGCGAGATTGAGTAAAAGTTGATTTTCGCAGCCTAAGATTAAGAGTGGTGTTTGCCGCTGTATTAAATTAGTGGATTGGGGGTTGTAATCAAAGAAAATTAGGTTGAGTTAAATTAGTTACTTGCGCATATTTGCTTGATACTCATTGCTTTCTTCTTAGACATTCACTTAGAGATTAAAGTATTGTTGGTTGGTGTGTTTGAGTAAATAAGTAATTGTTAATATGGAAGTTTCTGGTTCTAATTTTATTCCTCCTACACTCTTCAACTTCAGGGGTAAGTCGCTCACAACGCACATAACAAAATGTTGCTTTCTAATAATTTTTAAAATTTTAAGATAAATTATTCAAACTATTTCAACAAAATATGGTTTAATTCTGAAGTTGAAGGAGTAATAGTTATTTATCAAGCACATTTCATAAGTTTTGCAGTTAAAAGGCTTTACAATCAAAACATATTAGAAGCTCTTTAAAGGCTATTTTTACTTTTAATTTATTAGTTTAGGTAATTATTTTTAGTGTATAAAATGTTTAAATATTCAAAAACTGTTTAGGTGGAAGTTAAAAATATACATAAAAGAATTCAAATTTTTTTTGTAACGAACAATATGGGATTTTATCCTTCAATGGGGTTGCTTAAAAAGCCAACAAACAAAATCATTGCTTTTGAAAGTGAATTATATAAAGCAAAAATGTCAGAGTCAATGCATTTTTTTATTACATTATAAAATATTTCGATTTCAATTCTTTGTTTTGATAAAATAACTTATCTGGTATTTTTGGGTATATACATATACAAATTCACTGAAATGTATCGTTTTAAACGTATTGCTATAATAACTTAAAGTTTTCTAATACTTAGATTTTAAAATTTAAACTGAACCTTAAAGCTATTTTTTTCTAAAATTTTAAGCAAATATTTCACATCAGTTCTTACCACTGCAACTCAATATCCACTCAATTCCACAGAAAAATGACAGATCAATATAAATTTCTAAAACTTTATCAAAGATGTAAAAGAAAGGTCTTTTAATCAACTCAAAAGTACAATCAAACCGCTTATTAAGTCAGTAGCAGTAGCGCACACAGGAATTTTTCAAGGGGTGTCCGGGGTCGAAAGTTCACCAATCTTCTATCATGTTTCTTTTGATTTTGTCGATTTTCGGGAAGAAAACACAGTAAAAAAACTAATTATTGAATAAATAATTAGCATTATTTAATAAAATTAATCATTAATAACAAATACTTAGTTAAATTTTACGTATTATATACTTAAAATTATAATCAATCGGAAAAAAAAATCAAGGGCTTTGGGGGGTAAGGACCCCCAGGATCCCTCCCTTGTGTGCGTCACTGGTCAGTAGTGAATTATAATGATAAAGTTATGATTCATAGATTCTGTTAATTTGTACGTGTATTCAGAATTATCATTTTATCTAATTTATTTTAATCTTTATCTGTTTGGAGGGTTTTTTGAGTAGGAGAGAGCTATTTTTACAATTTTTATACTCTTTAGTACGCAAGGAAAATTTTACAGTTAAAAGTACAATTTACAGTAAAATTCTATTTTTTCCCCCCTCTTTCTGAACATTTAGTATTCGGATACATTTGCACAAACACAACGGCATGTTGAATAGAATTGGTAATTCAATATAAGATTATTATCAAAAAGTCATAAAATTACCTATAAACACTGTTTCCAGGTAATTTTATAATATTTTTTTGAAATTTTTCATCGACTGCTATCAGAGAAAGGCACAAGACTCGGCCACGAGTCTCTGATCTTGTCCACTAGGTTACCACTCAATATCAGACTAGTTCCTTGTTGTGCCTGTTATCGATAATTAAGGGAAAGTACTAAGATCAATAACATCTTACAGATTTAGAATTTAAACATATTCTTCTTTTAATAATAATACAACTAATTAAAATTCATTAATTTTATTAAAATAGTTAAATAGTTATTCTTTAAATAGTTGAAATTTTACTCAAAATAAACATTCACAGCGACTATTATTGTTCAACCAATCAGTGCGAGTGTAAAAGCTACTTAAGGTTGTAAAGAAGTCACTTTTAGAAGAACAAATTCGGATTTGTGCTAACGATTAGCTTTCGTCATCGATTATTGTTTTTCCATCCAATCATCATGAGTGTTAAAAATGTGTCATCAAAACAAATCAAAAGAACTTCGTTGGTCATACATTTCGATTTTCACACAAAATAAACTATCTTTACGCAACCAATAAAAAAAGGGCTTTGTTTTTAATGACGAAGAAAGAGTTATAGAATAGGTTTATGGCGATGAAATTTGGCGATGTAAATGACAATACACGAGGACGTCGAGGTCACATTCAATTTAAATTACAACAACAGTGATTATTTAAGACGTCTTTGTTTGAATTAGGACTTGAACCTACGACCTGCTGACCATGACCTATAATCAACATTAGGCGATACTTCATAGCAATAACAATGAAATCTTTAAATTCATAGTTGTATAGTAAAATATTTTACTTTGCTATTCCAATTAGTAAAATACGATATAATATAATTTGAATTATTATTTGCGTTTTTAAATAAATAGATATTCTTATAAGCCCCAACGACTCAAGACGAGAAAGGGGACACAGACTCTCTAGAACTTTAAAAGATTCTAGAACTTTAAAAGATTCTAGAACTTTAGAAGATTCTAGAAGTAAAACTTTTTAAAGGGACACAGTACGATTCAATAAATAAAAATCATCAAAAAGTTTTTTAGCCTAAATTATTTTTTATATATTTTTCTAAAATCTCACAAAACTTGAACGCTGTAAATTAAAAAAACTACAATTATCATAGCTTTTATCGTCTTTTTTATTCACATCCGAATGGCAAATGTAAAGTTGACACTGATTCATATCAAAAAGAAAAATTACTAGTTTTTCTACATTTAAAATGCTAAAAGGTTTTTCTTCTTTTTTCTGTTTTAATTTTCTAACTATCGCTGTTATACTACATGTAAAAAGAATCGGTATGCATTTTTCAATCTAAGCAATACTTATTTTTTTTTAAATAGTTGAATTTAGAATTTATACATTTTATGTAAGGAATTTTTAATAAGTTTTCGTCAAAAAAAATGTTGTACGGGTACCAATCACGTCATCACAAAACCCGTACTAGCTTTTGTTACTCACAGTTCGATGTACTTGTAAATCAAATTTCATGTGCTTACGTCTACTATTGTAGGAGTAGCATTTTAAAATCATTTCTTGAATTTTTAAAGTTCTGTTACAAAAATAAAATGGTTAGCTTTTGGGGTATTTAGAGCACAAAAACTAGTTTACATAATGCATATAAATAGGAGGCAACTAAAAAAAAATTTGAGAAAACCTTTAAAGCAAACGGTTTTTTTTTTAAATCGTTCTATGTCCCCTAAAACTTTAAGGAACTTTACTAAAGTAGAACATAAATTCGAACAAATTATACAACCTACTGAAATTTACAATAGTATAGTGGAAGGAGAAAAAAACTTAAAATCTTCCAATTTTAATAAATCTTAGTAAGCAATTTAAAACAAACAGTAAAGTAAAGTAAAAAGTAAAAAAAAATATTAAGTTTCCTTTATTTTATATTCTTTGTAGAAAGACTATTTCCACGAAAGCGGAAGGATTTCTAATCATTTCTGTACTTTTAACAGCTAAATTCTCCCAAGAATTAAATTTTGACTTAAGCCACTATTTAAATATCAACTTTCAATTATCATTTCATCATATCAAATAGCACTATAATTAATGATACCGTGCTGCCATCTATACGGAAAAAAACTAACAAAATAATAAAAAAGTCATGCTTTGACCTTATGAAAAAATACGTAATATATATATATACTTAATGTAAAATCTAAATTACAGAAGATTAATTTATTTTCAAATTCGAAGGATTTAAAGTAAATACACAAATAGAGAAAATATAAGCATTCATTCTCAGAGTAAAAAAAAATTGATTTAAATACATTTAAAAATGTTTAGGTTCACATTAAACTTGAAGCAATATCTATAAGAACTTAGTCACAAAGGGAAATAGGATATATCAAGATTTGCTGAAAATACTCGTGTATTTATAGTAGCAATATGATGCATCATGTAAAGAATTTTATAAGCTAAAGGTTGATATTTTAAATGAAACTAACTTTGTAAAAGTAAGAATTTAGAAGAGGAAAGTTCGCAATAAAAATTTAGAAAAACAAATTATTTTAAGTTTTTAAGTAACATTTTTTCCATAACTAATTTAAATATACTTAACTTTGATATTGATTTTGTACCTTTGAAGTTTTTAGTATATTTTATACATAGTTCCAATATATTCAAAGTAGTTCAATGCTTTAAAATAACTGCTTTGATTTGGAAGTTTAAGAGCAATATTTTTCTTTTTGTAAGCTTTTTTTACCGTAAATAAAAAAAGAGGAATTCGAATTTTACAAAAAAGTAAAATATTTAAATGTTTGGAAAGTAGAAATTATGTACTTTTAGGGGTGTAAGGGCAGTTTTTTCCAAATGAGTGAAAATAAAGGATGCAATTCTTTAAATGATTTGAAAAGCAATAGATCCGTGTTTGAACAGTTAAAGTAAAATGATATGCCTGTATATACTCAAATAATCTCTTGAAAAACATTCAGAAAATTACAAAGTAATGGCAATAAATAGAATAAATTTAATGCAGATAAACCTTGTGATAAAATTTTAGTTGTTTTGCTGGTAGATTTCTTGGGGAAAAATGCTCTAAATGACAAAAATATGCATGTTTTCACCATTATAATATCATTGATAAAAAATTTTAAGCAAATGCCAACAAGTTACTTCGTCATCAACAAATATGTTTAGTAACAAGTCATTTATATGAAACGAAGAGCTTGGAAACTAGTTATAAAAGAAACAAAACAAAAATGTATATAGTTAGATTTATTTGAAGTATTATTAGTTTGACATGAAATGTATAAGTATATATAAGCTGTTTATTCCATTCAAAGTAGTAACATCAACAAATTATTGAGATGTGTAGGGAATGAATTAGAATTCGGAAAATATCTATAATGATAACAAATCATGAACTAAAATGGTAAATATATATATATATATTTTTATGTAGTTGTATTACATAAATTGAGAATTTTTTAATTTTTTTGTTCTAGTAATATTTAAAAAAAATGTTTACTGTTTCATCAAAGGAAAAACATAAAACATTTCGTAACATAGAAATAGTGACGATGAGAAGAATATTATCGTTTGCTTATTTTTTAGTATATATGTGGTTTATTTTACTACAAGAACACTTCAATGATTGTTCTTTTGTAGATGAAGCAAAACATTTCTCCCATTCGCGTATTAGTTAAAATTAGAATGCTTGATTCAAAAAATGCAGTTAAATCTATGTTTTCTATGCTATAAATGATTTTAGAACTCTTCGACTATGGACATTTAAATTATTATTAAATTCTTAAAATTAATTTTTATCGTTCGTTAGCTTTATTAATTAGTATAACATTTTTTAAGCGAAAAAGAACAATTTGAACGATCCATAACTACGATAATTACTCATTTAAAACCTATTTTTTTTACTTTTTTTTTCATTTTCTATTAGTTTAAGAGATTTTCTTATGAAATTCAAGTTTCCATCTTAGTAAAATTTTGGCTTCAAAATTTAAATCTGAAAGGTTTTTTTCCTTTTAAAATGTGGAAAATGGAAGAATCTTTAGAAACTAAATTATTTAATATATAGAATTAAAAAAAATAAAACGTTTTTTAAATAAAAAAAGTATATAAAAACATCAAAAATCAAAACCTTACTTTTTAATCTAGAACAAATTGAATTTGCACTTGCACATAAAATAAAATCTTTGGAGGGAAAAAAAATCGTTATTTAATATTTTCATCAAGAATTAAATATGATTTAATCAGTTTAATATTCCATTACCATGTTTTCAAAAATGATATAAATACAGAAAAATTTAAGATTAATAGTCCTTCACAACATTTAAAGTAAAAACCACTTGAAAATACTTAGTTTCTAATATTTTAATTTGATGTTACTTAATAATGATAGAATCAATGATAGTGTTTATGCCAAAAGCGGCAAATACGGTTAAACTGTACCATGCATTTGTTTATAACTCAATAGTTTTAAAATTTGATTTTTAATTATTGATAAAAGAGTAGTATAAAAAGTAAAAAACATCTTAAACATAGCGTAAAAAGAAAATTTCAAATAAAAAAAAAAGGAAAATTTAGATGGAAGATTTTCCTTAACTATGCCAGGTATATATAATGTTCAGATAAATATTTATAAGTAAATTTATTCAAATAAGGTCTATTTTTAAAATATTAAGATAGGACTAGTAGTTATATAAACAACAATCAGACAATGATGGTCATAAACTTTAGACTATATAACCTCATTAAGACAAATACTTTTATGTTAAATAGACTATATAAGTATTAAAAAATGTGTATATTATGCATAATTTTGCACCATGAAATCGTTTCATGATTTTATGGTATTTTCATTCTTCTTCGACGTATAATTTATCCGTTAACAATAAATCCGTGAATAAATTCCATAAGTAATCTTTAATTTTCAAGGATATTTCCTTTAAAACTTATTTTACTAAATTTTTAGTGTACATCATACATTTTTATAGTACAATATAGACAGATGAAGCTGTACTGAAGTAACATTTTCAAAACTATGCTTGTAAAATAAATCGAATTTTAATCGTAATCGAATCGTAAATTTAAAAAATAAATCGAATAATAGATTTAAAAGAAATTAATATTTATATGATATACGACTTGTAAAGTGGCAAAAATAACATTAATTTTTGTTGTTGTTGTTCTTAATAATAATTTTTAAACACTATGAATCTAAAATTTCAAGTTACGTGATATTTTAAATAAATCCTTTTAAATTTATCCACAGAATTTATGCTTCAAAAATGTTCAACGGGAAAATAGTTTAAATTAAAAAAAAATATCATGATATAGTTCTATTTCTTTCCAATTTTTTTTCTGATTAAATTTCATTTCATTTCAGTTCATTCTAACACCAGAAATAAATATTTTATTTTATAATCGTTTGGTAAATAGTGAAGGATACATAAGTTTCTTTCAGAGAAAAAGCACAGTAGAAAGAATTTTGAAATAATTATAGTTTGCAGATTTGCAAAATAGGTTTAAAAAAGAAGAAATAATTAATCGTTATATATAATTTGAGTAAGAAAAATGCTGTAAATTTCTTTTTAAAAAAAATCAAAATTGCGCAATCTTTTCTTAAAGTAAAAAAAAATAAAAAAAACGAAAAATTATCAAAATCAAGCGAACGTTAAAGCCACGTCAATTAGTAAATCGGGTCATATACATATAATCTTCTGGACAACAATTTTAATTACTACAAACAAGTGTTAGTTTCAAATCTGCTGTTTTAAAACTTTATCTCTCAACAATTCAAACTAAAACATTTTTTAAAATTAAAAAAAAAAAAAAAATCTTACCTTTAGGTTGCTTAAAAGCAGACGATGGGGATACTTCTAACACGGGTGGACAATTAATTGGTTTTTCCTCTGTCGGGGTGTCAGGGAGCACTGGGGGCTCAATATAGTCTCCTATCAATCCCTTTTCAGCATCCAGGGCCTGGGCCCTTCTCAAGGCAACTTGTTTCGCCATAACTTTCTGCCTCTGAACAATCAAAATACACTTTTCGCACATACACTTTCTGAATTTGCAGTACCTTTTATGTTTTTTGACGTCATTCGTCACATTGTGATTCCTACATCTGGCACATTTTGGCCTCCTCTTTTTGCCCTTGGAGTCGACGTCTTTTTGCGCCGCCCCGGGCACGGCTAGGTTATTGTTCATGTCTGGAGGTGAGGACAGGAATTCTTCATAAACGCCTTCCCCCTCCAACAACTGCCGGGAAAGGTTTTCCTGTTTCGGCTGGGGCGTTGGAGCCGCCACTGCTTGCACCTCTCTTTTCACCTGACGCTTTTCCTTCACCTCCAATTGCATCAACAATTCCTTCGACTTTTTAACCAAGTCCGCCTTCATTTTGTATTTGGTGCCGAAACACCGATCTGCCAATCACGTGATAGAGGGACATCTAGCGGTTCGATTCTGATGATTATCTTCGACGACAGATGGCAGTGCGGGCACCCATTTATTTTTTTTTTTTAAATATATATATATATAAATGAATTGTCTCTTCCCCCAGAACTTTTGTTCTTAATTAAATCACTCCCAACTTTTTCCCAAACGATCACTCCGTGCCGCCGACCAATCTCCGTAGTTCCTCTTTTCCGAATCGCGCCGAAAGAGGGGGAAGGGGACCGTTTTGTCTTTTCGGGAAAAGACGCTCCTTTCTCAGGTATAAAAGTTTTGTTTTGGTGAATGATTTGGCGCGCGTCGGAATGGGTGGCGAGAAACGAGAGCGACCCTTTCCCACAGCGGCGAGGAATGGAATGACCAAGCCAGATGTGTATTGGCGCTCCTCTTGCTTGCTATCAGGGAGCGCCGACTCCATGCGCCGCCACTATCGGCGTACAGAACAGCCGCGTGTATTCTTCGCCAGCACACGATCATTCGGCGGGTGGTTGTCAAACGAGACGGCAGTTCTCAACAGGTGCGGTAGATTAAGAGTTCTCTCGGCGAGGTACCTCGCCATGTGAAACTCGAGGAATGTTCAGGATCGTATCGCGCCTGTTCACCCTGCCCCCCGAAAACTTTTATAAACGGCTTCCCTTATACATTTTTTTTAAATTTTATTATTAAATACAAGGAAACAAAACATGTAGGTTTTAAGTGTTATTTTTAAGGGACACAATACGATTCAATAGGCAAAAATCGGTCAAAAAATCAAATCTAATTTTTTCCTAGACTAAATTATTCTTTATATACATTTCTATAACCTCACAAAATTTCATAGCTCTTAACTTAAAAAACGCAGAATTATGTTAGTTTTTACGTTCGTTTTTTTTATTCACATCCCTATGGCAAATCAAAACTTTAAAACTGACTTATCTCAGAAAGATAAAATAACTAGTTTGTCTTCATTTAAAATGCTAAAGCTTTTTTTCTATTGTGCCTATTGCTTTGAAACCTACTGCTAATAGTACATGTAACAAAAGTTGGTATGCGTTTTTGAATCAAAGCAATACTTATTTTTTTAAAAATAATTTAACTCCAAATTTATACATTTTTTAAGGAATTTTCAATAAGCATTCATAGAAAGAAGTATTGTACGATTACCAATCATATCATCGCTTTCGCTATTTTGCATCATCACTATTATTTTACTATCTTTCTCACACACACACAAAGGAACTATCTTTCTTTATCCATCACTATATATATAATCCACAAGCCGACGTGTACTATACAATAGGGAAAACACGTGACCTGTCCTGCCAAAAGATTCACGAAACCAATAAAACTTCGTAAACTGCCAATCAAAACTGAATTTTTCCTTTCATTTCCTCGAGGCCGTCATAAAACCAATCTTACTGACAAATTCTGCTTCGCCCGAGTTTTCTCGGGATAATAATTAACTGCAATATATACGAACCCGAAATAACTCGGGATAATCAGGCAAGCGGTTAATCATGAGATAAACCCATGATTTGTCTGGGGCTTATCATTTAGATTTTTATTTTAGTAAACATTTCGTTGCAGAATTTCTTTTTGAAGATTATATATAATCAATGGTGCACACAGGAAGGAGGGTGTTCGGATCCTCTAATAGCCTTGATTTTTTTTTCGATTGATAATTAAATTTTACGTGCTATATATTCTTCCAAATGTTTTGAAAAAAATTTAAAACAAATTCTTACACTATATGACTATAACGTCACATGATTTTAGCCAATTGTATCACTTAAATAACAAACGGCAATACTCAATACTGAACGTAATCCAAAACTTAATTATACAAAAAAGTTATCAGCATTGATGTATATAGAGTAAAGGAAATTACCCTTTTTAAATAAAAATAGAAATATAATTTCAGAACGGGATAGTTCAATCACTTAAAAAAAAAAAGGAATAGTCCCATTTTTGTGAGATTTGAAATATATATATATATACTCCATTCTTTTTTTTAAAATAAATATATGGTGTATAAAAATTTTTGGGGCTCTTGTGTGGGTCTTTTTAACCCAGTTTAAGATACTGAATACATAAATATACTTAAACTGCACAATCAAGAAAGGAAATATACTTTAAAAAAAAAATTTATATATATTATTTAGAAATGATTCGGACATGTTAAAATACACGTAAGTTAATTTTAAATTACATATACAAAGTATGTAACGATTTTTTTGTTTTTGTTTCTTGTTAATAATATGTGTTAAAATTTAATAAAACAAAAACACATTTCCTGTATTCAAACGAATAATGACGCATCTTTTCTAATGGCCATCAAACCAGCACATTGATATTTTTAAAAGAATTTTAGGCACTTTTCCGTTTCAACGGTTCAAATCTCGCCAAGCACGTTATATTGGCGACATCAAAAAAATAAAAAAATTAGTTATCATTGATTTTTCATCTATTTTTGATGTATTATGAAAAAGACATTGCTGATAAAATAAGGCCTCCACTTGTTTTGAAAATGTGGTGGCAAACGGTTACCAGCGGGAATATTCCGTTTGGCGTCGGTTGTATCATTTTTGGCGACTTAACCCCTGCGCCGGCAAACGCGTAAAAGTAACGAATTTCATTCCCTCTTTTTAGGTTTCATTATACTATGTTACTACTTATATATTAAAAACATTTTTTTGGGGCTTTTTATATGCTTCTTTAAATTTAGATGATAAAATTATCACAAGCTTTTTATCTCTTATCGACATAAACTTTTTAAAAATAAATCGTAAATTATTAACAATTAATGCAATATGATTAAATTAAGACTACACATTCGTTTAAACCAGTGGGTCCCAAATATACTTCGCCCATGGGCCCCTGTTTTTTCCCCAAAACTTGGCCATGAACCCTCCCCCCCGCAAGTAATTCCAGTAAGTAATTAGTGCCCAAGTTAATTAAAGCAAATTTAACTCTGATGTCCTGAATAGTAAATATTAAAGTAAATATAAAATACAAAAAATTGCGCTTGCTATCTTAAATAGTTTTTACAGAAATTGTAACTTTTTTGCATTAAAATATAAAAACCCTTTTTTTTTAAAAAAAATAAGTTGGATGAACCAATGAGATGGTTATCTTCGAAACAGCACAAATAATATAACTGCTTTCCGTTTAAAATTAAAATTTGTTGCGTGTTTGCTTCACATTACGGGATCATGCAAAAAAAAAAAATTAATACTGTTGATTAGATAGATGTATGATTCTTTTATATTGCCATATTTTAGACAAGCTATTGCACGTAGCGGTGCGATTACGTTCTTTTTAAACCTGCGCAGACGACAGTACCCGTGATCGGCCCTAATTCCAACGCTTGATTTTCCGTACCCATCTAAAAAATTTTACTCAAACATTTTAAATTTTTATTGTTAAAATGTTTAACTTCGTAAAAATAACTACTAATTTATTTTAACTTTCGTAAGGATGAAAATGGGTTACAAATATTTCACTTAATATCAAACATTTCGTGGAACCCTAACTTTGGCCACGTACTTTCTTCCATACGGTTTTTTTTTTAAATATATTCACACCTAAGTTTTTTTTTCTACGGAGCTTCGGAGGGAATAATGAATAATCCTGTATTATTATTGTTTCTTATTATTATTTTATAGTTTGAACGTATCCCAATCCAATTTCAATGTCGCTATCATCCAATGCAAAAAATTCTTCCCGAAAATAATAATTTCAAAATAAAAATGTTGTTTCCCCCCCCCTCTCCGGAACTAGGTTTCGAATTGTTTTTAAAACCAATTTAAACATGATGACTTTTTTTTTTTTTTGATGAAAAAAATTCTTACCTTTTATGGGTTGAAAAGCAGACGATGACGACGGATCAACAGAAGGAATGCAAGGAGATGGTTGTACATCGGCAGCTCCAGGGAGCACCTCTGGCTTTTGGGTCTTTTGCATCTCCTCATCCTGAGCTTGGGCTCTCCTTAGAGCCACTTGTGCAGCCATCACTTTTTGCCTTTCAACAACAAGTATACATTTGTCGCACATACAGTTTCGAAACTTGCAATACCGCTTATGGTTCTTGACAGCTGTGATTATACCATGGTATCTACATCTTGTGCATTTGGGGTTTTTACTTTTTTGTTCGGTAGGGCCGGGATTCTGCTGTACCTCCACCTTCCTGAGTACCACAGAACTTCCTGAAGAGTTCTCATTCACGTCGAAGGGGGAAGATACTAGGTCTTCGTACACACCCTCGTCTTCGTCATCATCATCCTCCAGTTGGCGACTTTGTTCCTCATAGATTGATTCTGCAAAGGATCGATTACAGGATAGAAGTCGCAGTTAGGACAAAGGATACAGTTCCGACCCGAACCGGTACGAAAATTCCGGAAGTGTACAACTGACACCTGAAAGTGAGCCCCCCTTTCCCCCGAGTGCAGTGCATGATTTTACTTCAGAAATCTTACTCATACGCAGGGACGTCTTAAGGCATGGGCCAAATGGGCCTCGGTGGGGGCCACGTCTCTTTCTGGACTCGACCTTAATAAGATCATGATCCAAATGATTTTATAGCTCAAATGCCATTTCCAGACATATTCTCCGAAAAAATGGGTTTCGAACTATTCACCAACTGGCAACAGTGGCAAAATTGTATTATTATGAGATGACTGTCGTTCATGTCTATGCCTAAAGTCTACCACCATACTCATATTGTAGAAAGGCGGCAGTTGGTTTGTGGCCAGGGTTTGGAACTAATTTGACATTGGAGTGCTACACTTCAAGCGCTGTTTGGCGCAATTCCTTAATCGCGCCAAACAGTGCTCGTTGTCGAGTGATATGGAATACAAGATGCCGGCCTAGCTGTAAAAAATCTTCAAGAGAATAATTTTAAAAAACTGTTTTGAAATACATTCCTAATAATGAATATTATAAGAATAGATCGAAAATAACCAATATCAGTCAATAATTAATATAATATAAGTATGTAATATATAATAATAAAAATAATTAATAATAAAAAAATTAATGTATAATAATAATAATAAAAATTATATAATAAATTAATGCATAATAATAAAAATTATATAATAATAATAATAAAATTATATAATAATAAATTAATGTATAATAATAATAAAAATTATATAATAATAATAATAAAAATTATATAATAATAAATTAATGTATAATAATAATGTAATAATTATTACATATAATAATAATTGAACTAAATAATTATATTATATATAAAATTACATAATATGTATTAAAATTAATCAATAATGAATATCAATTAATAATTTGCTGATAATTTGCAATATTCCAAAAACTGCGATTCCTTTGATGAATATCATCGAACAAAGAACGTTTAAAAATGCAGCATTTAAAAGTAAAATAAAGTGGAAATGCGCATTTTGCAGCAATAATTAAAAGCAGAGCCCTCATATTCTTTAGAAAAAATATCCTGGTACTCACCAATGATATTAAAAATATCCATTTTCGAAAATAGCACAAAGTACAACATAAAACTGAAGTGGTAGCTTGAAACGAAAATGGTTGAATTTTAAAAGAAATCGAATTAAAATCCTCTGAAATTAATAGGGTTGCCAACGAAAAAAAACAAATTAACTATAATATAAGTCATTCCCCAAGGCAACCACATTATATAATATATATATATAAAATATCAAGGCAACCATATTATAATGTTAACGGCCATCTTGGCGAACATAAACAACTTGGTGCGAAGCACTCCGATATCAAATTAGTATCTAGGTTTTTGACTGTGAGTCATTCACACATTTATTTGTAAAGGGCTACCATTTGTTCAAGTATTTGACACCTATGCTGCACATAGTTTACTTTTTAGAGTCACAGGGTTGGAGTCTACTTCTGTAGAGAAGCAAGCACAGGGCCACAAGAAATCTTAAAACGTCCCCGCTCATACGAATTTTTTCTTTTTAAATTAAATATAATTTATTTTGAATAAGGCATTCGTGAAAAGATACAGAAATGTAGTACTCGTAAAAAATGCAACAGCAATTTTATTTTAAGAAAAAAAAGAATCTTTTTTTTAAAAAAAATGTATAGAATTTTAAATTTTAAAATATTAATAATAAGAAACTGACGAATTTTTCACAATATTTGTGCAAGTCTAAAAGATTTTTTTTAAAAAAGAGTGATCTTTATTTGCGAATTAGATAGTGATCTTTATTTTGCCCACCGTTTTAAATTTTTCATGTGATTTTTTTTCCTTCTTTTGCAACAAATATCCACTAAGTTTCAAAGCAAAAAAAAAATATTTAATAATGGTGTGTGTGTGTTAAAAGGTAAAAAAAAAAGTAAATGATCTCCTAAAAATGGTAAAATTGATCCCATTGATATCAACTGTACCATTCTTAGGTACCAAAATGGTACAATTTTTTCATTTATCAAAGGCGCATATTCTATTTTGCCCGAGCCTCAAGAATTTTCAGCCCGGCTCGGGTCTCATTACAGTAAAGGGAAAAATAAAGTTATTTTTCCTTAGTAATGATATTTTTTACCCCAAAAATTATTTTCTAATTTAGTTTCGTAAATACATCAAGAGTGTTATCATAATACACTCTCGCCTATTTCTTTTCTTTATAAAAATATTTTATACATCAACTTCCCTTTGAACGACCACCTTTTTTTCTTGTTCCTTTTTTTTTTAAATTTACAACCAAGCAACTTGAGCAAATAAGATGTACAGTAAAATCCGGCGTATAACTCGCATTTTTAAAACAAAAAACATAGAAATTTACGGGTGCGTGTTTTACGCCAGGTATAAAAATGATAGCTTAAAAAATTTAAAAGAAGACAAGGATAAAAAAGTAGACTTCTACATAGATCGAAATGCTGTTTATTTAAAAGAAATAACATTCCTTATTAACTTTTTTTTCAAATGGGACTTTTTTTTCAAATGGGGCTGCACATTGGTGTTTAACCATTGCAGACCAGAACATTCCCCAGGAGATGGTATCACACTTTAGTATGGCACCATATAGGTGGATATCAATAGTCATGATGTAATTTTGACGCTCAGTTTCCTCCCCAGAGGGAGGCATCTTATCTGTGACGAAGCGTAATTGTACTGAAAGTTTAATTTTGCCGACAGCACCCAAGCCAAACAGGCCCTCTAAGGACCTTTAACATGCCACATAATCATATGGCATGTCATTTTTTTGCATCCTGAACCGATTTATGCCAGGGTCGAGCCCGCAAACGAGTGTTCAAGGCCAGCGCCTAACCAACTACGCCACCCAGCTGGAATTCTTTATGAACTTGAAGGGCTGTAGTTCAAGAAGTATACTATACATTTTCAACAGCCTGGGATAAGACATCGAAAAAATAACTACAAAACAAAAGAGTATTGCACTCTTACAGTTTCAAGTTTCTTCGAGAAAAATGTGATGCACATAATTAAGCGAATAAATCTAAAAACTCAAAAAACGCAGCTTCAAAGTATAGGTGTGCGTTATACGCCGGATTTTACGGGGTATATTTAATAAGAATATTTGTATCACTTGGAAAGAGCAACGCTTATAAAAATAATGCATATTAATAAATTTATAGGTTAAAATGAAATATAGGCTGAATTTTTAGGGAACTTTTTAAAAATATGACATTAAACTGCCTTTAAAGCTACCCAATGAAGAAAAAAGCTTGCCGAAATAAAAATTAAAAAAAACCCGCCTGATTTGGCATGCTTCCTTGTATTTTACTCTCTTTTAGCACTTTCATATAAAATTTGCAGAACACAGATATATTTTTTGCTCTGGACAGGAAAAAAACTCCGTTTCTCTCCACACACAAAAAAGTCACATTTTAATCAATTTTTTTCACTACCCGCGTAATTCCATACTTCATTTTCTGCTTGTTTTTAATTATAAAATCTAATTAAAATTTTAATTAGTTAATTCAAACAGTAAATGTCCATTGATTCTATGCACATGAATACATACACACAATGAACGATTACCCGAACTAAAATAGATTCCACTTCGTTCGAAAATTCATGAACAGAGTATTGCGCAATACATTTAAAGTGAATCCGAATAATTCATTGTAAACACTTTTTGCGTGGTCAACACATTTTACTGTAAACCAGGGCAAAGTTGATTCAGAAAGTAAAATTGTTAACACATTTTTTTTGTTTACTTTGTAATGCATGCGTATAGGTATCATATGTTACAATAGGCTCATTTCAGAATTTTATTCCACCTATGTAAACACAAGTGGTCTTCAAACTGTGTTCCATGGAACTCTAGATTTCCTCGAGGTTTACTCAAGGATTCCGTGACCCCCAAAAAAAAAAAATTTAAAAAATTATAAATGTGTATGCAAAATGGATTCACGTTCTCTGTGTGAAGTTTGTATAACCATAAGTATCTACAGTTCATCCCAGTCATTGGAACGAACAAATTCTATTTATGCACAATTTCATTTGTAATACTTTTCAACTTTTGTTGTAATATAATAAAAGAACACGCGAAAACGTTTTTTCTTTACATGTGTACCACCTGCTAGAGTGTGAATATTCTGTTATTTGTAATTCCGAGTTCCATGAAATAAATTTATACTTCTTTGATACAATGTTTTACACAACTAAATAGTTTTCTAATGGGGAAAAAATACACCTTAATCTGTTTGTGAAAAAGATACCTGTAACGCGAAGGAGAGGGAACAACTTATCGATATATCAACAGATTTTAATGTTAAAAATTTAAATTAAATCATGAACAGCTCTTAAATTTCAAGTTGCAAATTCATGCAAAAAAGACACAGGATTTTTCATACAGATATAAACATTTTAAAGCTATTCAGAGCAATGTGTTTAAGTAAAAAAATATTTCTCTCCATGCGGGTTGGTACAAAAACAAATACAAAAACAAATTAATCACTGAATGTAAAATGCGACTGCTGATAATTTTAACAAACCTAGACTTCGACAGTTTGTGTAAAAAAAAATGCAAGCACATAACCCAGTTACTAAATATAATGCATGGGTAGGTGACACTAGGATCACAGATTAATATTATAACAAAAAACTATATTAATTTTTTTAATAATAAATACAATACCTTTTATTGTCTCTGCATAAAGTACCTGAAACATGTGTGTATGTTGACTTACTTTAAATATTATTTCAAGATAGATTCTTGCAAGTGTGTATGTAGAATGGGGTTCCCGAAAACACCTTAGTTCTAAGGATTTTGTGAGTTGAAAAAGTTTGAAGACCACTTTTTTATACACTAAAAGAACGACGTATAATTTAATGCGTTTATTGAAAAGGGGAGAAAAATCTAAAAAAGGTTTTCTTTGAAAATTATTTTAATGAAATCCTACCGTCTTACGAAATTCTATGCTGCAAACTTTTTCTAATAACCATTTTTATAATAAAATTGGACTAAAATCTGTTACATTCATTCTAGATTGCGCAGTTGCCATACTAAGGGAACACTATTCAAATCTTCGAAGATCTGCGTGAAATTAGAACGGTATAATCTAACAAAAACAAAAACATTTTCCTGTACAATACCATGATATGAAAGAGCAAGGACAGAAAAATATGTAAAGAACTCTTCTATACTGGATAAACAAAATAAATAAAATGACCCACTCCTTTCGATTTTCGTGTTATAATTATGATATGTTTTGTTTTTTAGAGATATGCAACTCTGTCGGAGAAAGATTAATTAGTTGAAAAGTTCTGTGTGTGTGTGTGTTCTAATGTTCCAGAAGTAACAAAATATCTTTACAAATAAAGACAAAAAAAATTTTTTTTTCTATCAATGTGTTAATTTGAATTAATGATTTATAATTGAACTGAAGTAAGTAAAAGGTTTAAAAGGAATTAAAAAAGGACTGTAAGACTTATAGATCAACTTTCCATCGAAGAACAACAGAAAAAGTATCCTTTGGTGCACATATCTTAACCATGAAAAACAAATCGGAAATATTACTCACTGTGGGGAGCTTCTTGAGTCGTTTCAGGTAGCAAAAGCACTGGCTCAGAAGGGGGTGGAGGAGAAGGATCTAGATATTCCTCATCAGGTCCTGGAGGGGGTGCTTCTTGCTTCCTTTTAAGGGCCACCTGTTTAGCCATAATGATCTGCCGTTCGAGCACCAAACTGCACTTGCTGCAAACGCAATTTCGGTAACGACACCTGCTCTTGTGCCCCTTGAGACGCGACACCTTATTGTGATTCTTACATCGAGCACATTTGGGGTTGCGCTTCTTTTGCGAACCCGGCTCTGGATTTCCATCTCCAGGATTAGAGGGCACATTTTCAGTTTTTGGTACAGCTATCTGGCGATTGTTCTCGTTCCCAACGGAAGCACCAGGTACGGTCTCAGTGACTGGACGACTGTCATTTGAGTCACTTCTGACGGAGGTGTTCCTCGGGATTTTACCATCGATGGTAACAGAAGAGCATGTCTCGGAGCCACTGTCAATTTCCTCGACGACTGTCTCAACAGTCTCCGATTGCATACCGTGATTGCTACATTTAGCATACTTCTCGTGTTGCGCAGAGTCTGTGTAATCGTTCTTAATCGTAGAATTCTCCTGCTTGGCAACACCGGAGCTGGATTGCGGGAGATTATTGGTCACCTCACCCGCAGTAGAATCATTCAAACGTATCTCTTTGCCGAGACGACTACGCATTCCATATTTTTCGCCCTGGATAGATTCTGGGATGTAGTCTTTTCGAGGGCTGTCTACTATGTGAACAACTGGACAGTCTCGTCTGTCGAAATCGGGGTGAGAGGAAGGCGATAGATTGTTGCCAACTTTCTCGAACGACGAATTCGGTAGGCTGTTGAGACGCCGACGCTTGAAATGATAAGCGGTTTCCTTGTCGTAATAGTCAGTCAAGTTCTTCAGAGGCGACTCGGTGTATTGCTGGCCGGCGACATTAGACCGCGTTAAAGGGGTGGATTTTCACAAACTTTTTCGACTGGACTGGAGTGCACATCTGCAACGGTCACGTATCCTCCAACGGCCTTTTGTTCGCTGGTAAATTGTCCTCGTAGTACTTTCTCACGAATTTCGGGTGTGTTTCTGGATAGTGTTGATTATTGACACCGGGGTGGGACGCTGAATAGGGTGAAATTTCCCTACTGTTATCAGACGACGCATTGCTGCACTCTGACACATTACCGTAATTACTACATCTCACGTATTTTACCGGTTGGGGTGGGGCATTGATGCCACGCTCGGGAGGCATAGTAGGGTCTAGGGGCAATCTTGCGTAATGTTTTTCGACCCCGTATGAAGGCAAAGCACCCATTCCCTCATTGTTGATAATGACCGATACTTTGCCATACCGCGCTCTTTTTTCATGCTCTTGGGGGTGTAGGGAGATGTACTCATTCGTCATGACAACAGGAACATCAACAGGTGGGGGTGGCCCATTCCATACCGGCCGGTAGTATCTGGAATCGTCAGGAATCGGTCTAGCACCATTCAATACAGGGACCGGCCTCTCCAGGACACGTCTGGGGACGTCCAGTATTGGCCTGGGCTTGTACCCCTGCGGAACAACAACCGCATCTACATACCGAGGGGACACCGGCCCGTAACCGTTTGATACTGCTTGCCCGTCATCTTTGGGAGAGAGGCCAACGACATCTATTTCCTCTTCAGCAGCGACATTGGGGGTGTACTCTTCCTCATACCGTTTGTCCGACCCCGAAAAGTTTTCGCTCCGCGTCCGGATCATCTGGTTGAAGCGCTCCCCTTTCAGCACGAAGTCCGATTTCATGAGTTTTGTTTTCCTCCAAGCACGTGGTTCTTCCGAGACGGGGGGTGGAGAAACGGAGCGGCGAAAGATCGATCGGCAGACGAGATGAAGACGAAGTCACCCATGGAAGAAAGTTATCTCACATAGAAAATTGAGCTCTCTCTCATTGGACGGCAGAGTTGTCAAAACATGATTTTTTTTTCACGATACGCAGGGATGTACTTTTAGATAAGGAGTACCTAGAAATCGTTTGCTTGTTGCCTCTCTGCCGTCTAGTGGCGGAGTAAAATTCCACGTTAGGAGAGGTTTCATTGATCGGCGCCGGAGCCCAGCGCCACCACTAGCCGCCAAACGATAACGATTGTATCTCTTTTTGATACTTTTTCAACGGTATGTTTCAAAAACACTCCGCTTTGTCCGGGGGTGCTTCCGCATAGCTGAGGGTCGAGCAATGGAACGTTTCTCATTCACTCACCATTAGAAATCGGCTTCTTTGTAGCACATGGAGTATAAAATTCCCATCAAATGACCAAACGATCTAGTGAAAAAAATCATATATAGCACAGTTCTCTCATACAACCCCCTGTTCATCTGACAGAGCAATATTTATAAATTCCACACCCCTTGACCACACTTACAAGTCGAATTTCTTAAGAAAATATTCGAGGTTAAATATTAAAAAAGAACGTCAGGAAATCTTGCGTCTTGACGGTGCTAACTTACAACAATCCAAAAATTATGCAATTCTATTTATAAATTTTGAAAATACATATTAACTGTAATAATATTAACAAACATATGTAACTAAAATTTTATTTTGGGAGTCTTACGCTACACCCTCGTAAGTGATATGAATTTAATGACTTTATTACATGAGAGAATTATACACCTCAAAAGTTAAAGATATTACAATAATGAATGAATAATTAAATTGTAACAAAAAGGGAAAGCAAGAAATTACAATTGTGTTATAACGAGGACAATGTAATTTGTTAGCCTTCAAAGCAATACTTATTATTGATTAGACAGCGAGGGAAAAAAATCATAATATCTAAAATAATTTTTCTTTCACGATTATTTAAATTAGATGATAAAAATAGGAAAAAATTATATAAATAAAAGCAAAGAAAATGCATATATCATGTCAAAATAAACACAAGTGATTCAGGCAAATTTCTTATACTCGAAGAATCTATTATTTTATGCACTTTTTAGCAATTATTTTTAATGTTAAGTAACGCACCTCAAACACAAAATTTCCCCGAATTTTATAGCTACGAACAATAATTAAAGTTAAATTGTAATATTCACACAATACAGGCTTTTCCAGCAATAAAATAAGTACGGTGAAATAAGTTTTAACGAAAAAAGGCTTCAGACGAAATATCAGTTGACACGAAACAATATAACATTCCCGACAAACTATTTTGTATTTTCATTCATTTTTTTTCTCTTTACACGAAACGAAAATCGCTTAACACGAAATGATTTCCCTTCTGGGAATAAACAAAATACGGAGAACACCAGCCACGCAGGCGAGATTTTAGAGTGGTGTGAAATGAAAGAGTGGTGGTTTTCATATGTTTCGTAGAAAGGAGTCTAATTTGACTTTGAAATACCCTCGGAATAGCCTGAGACATCCAATTTTGTTTATCTAAGCTCCTTTCACCCTCCATCCCTACAAAAGCCACACAAAAACATTCGAAATGTGGAACATAACAAAAGTATGTCCTATTATTACTGGGCATGCTCAAGCTCCATTTGCCCTATTCCTGGTAAAATGAATGACAAAATGGACGTCATCGAACAATTTGTGGACAATTTGATACTAAAAAAGACAATGCAAAGAAAAAAAATCAGATTATTTTCCAAAAACTCAATAAATGTTTTGTTTTTCAAATAACATGAAAATTTTGTATTAAATTTCATTAAGTTCTTGTGAATGTTTTCGTTTAATTGATTTTTATTAAATCCATGCATTTTTACATATCTAAGTTCATAAAATGTATTTTAATCAAAAATTTTGTTGAATATATGTTATTTATTAATTTTTTGCATATCCTTTGACACGAAAAAATATTTCAGTCCCTTAGTTTCGTGTTAAACAATGTTCACTGTATTTAATATTAAAACCACTCTCTTTATTTTACTGCTAAAATTTATTAAATTATAAAAAATATTTAAAATACATTACATGCCATACTTTAAAACTATTCTTTAGTAAATGCATTACACAAACCATTTGCTTTCAGAAAATGGAAATTTTCTTTAATTAGAGTAAGATTATTAAGATATGAAACTTTAAAAAGAAGTCGTTATTTAGTAATGAAGTACAAAATTATCAATAACAATAGTTATAAGGAACTTTTATATATGACAATTTAACACTTTAGAAATGTAACTTTAATAACGATGAACAGTTGAACATAGTTCATTAAAAATGTACACAAGTAATAAAATATATAATTAAACATATTTTTCATTTCAAAATGTTAGTTAAAAAAAGGTGGTCGTTCAGAGAAGATTATATACTATTTTTCCTACATGCTTAAATTGATTCAGAATTTTGTTTCGTTAATAATTGCTTTTTTCTCAAATTGCATGCAATGTAAACAATTTTCGTACAAGAATTTAAAGGTATGAACAGAAATGAACTGGATTAATTCTGCTATAAACATAATAATATAAAGTAAATTTGCTTAGACTTCATCTTACACATGCAATTTAGGAATTTTTAAACATGTTTTTCTCAAGCAAGCTAGTTCGAAAAAAAGTATCAACACTTAAATAAGTACAACAGCTTTGCAGGTTGTTTTTTTGCATTGCGTCTTGAAATTTAAGTTAAGAATACTAAAGCTTGTTTTTCTTTTTTTTCCTCCAAAGGAAAAAATTTCGGAGGTTTAGATCTTTTCAGAACTTGATGCAAAAAAAAACCAAACGTAGAATCCGAAAGGTGATTTAAAATATTTTTAAATGTGAAAATAAACAATTATCCAAATTACGTGAATAAATAAATTTTAAAAAAATTGTTTCCGTAAGAAGGAAAAAAAAGTCAAACACAGATTTTAGATTGTGATGATATACTTCTATCAAATCACTTATCTCGTGTGTAAAAAATAGGAAAGATATAAAAGTTTCAAACCGTTTAATTTTTTTTTTAACACGTTTTAATCTCACAAATGATCGCAAAAACTCAATATCCTTAAAATAAACATCTCAACATCGTGTTCCAGCATTTTCAACCCTTCTATCAACGTGACAATATACAATATCAATCTCTCGGCATCATTCAAATCAAAGTGGTCATTTTGTGAGGTGTCTAAAAATTATACTCACTATGAAGTGATCAAAATTCAAGTAGAAAAAGAAACAAAACAAAAAAATACATACAGGGCGAGAGTGAGATTTACGTTAACGTTGTACTTTTAAGCCATTGGCGACGGACCTCGTTTTTTTAAACCACGGTCACACAAGTGACAAGGACCCCACCTGAGCTACACTTTCTCTCCAAACTACCACACCTCACCAACGGGAGGACTTTGAGCTCAACAGATTCAACATGCATCGCTCCTCTCTGCAAGACGAGTCTTCAGTAGCACCAGGACTCGAACCCGCGACAAGCAGGTCCGAGTTTGTGACCATAATCAATAGGCTACCACAGCCCCAACACAAAAGCAAATTTTTTAAAAAAATGCAGGAAATGATAGTGAGATGTCTTTTTTAAGGTAATTTACAAGGAGGAATATTGGAGAATAATTAGAAATAGTAGTACATACCATGAGTGGTTGCTAGGATAGATCTAGGTGGTAGAAGCACTTAGGTCCGAGGAAGGTGACGAGGATCGATCCAGGTACTCTTCCGCAGGTCTAGGACATGGTTCCTCCAGCTTTCTCTTGAGAGCCACCGTTTTAGCGTTCACTTCCTGTCGCTGGAGCACCAGTATGCATTTCTCGCACCTACAATTCCGATAAGGACAGTCATTTTTGTGTCCTTTGAGACGGGACGTTTTCTCGTGATTCCTGCAACGAGCACATTTTGGGTCACGCTTCTTCTCGTAACTTTGGTTTTGGGCGTTTCCTGCCACTGGTGCGGAGTTTTGATGGCTACGAGAGTTGTCATCCACATCAGCAGGGGGAGGATTAGACACAGTGGTTGGATGGTCTCCAATCGTATCATTGTCAATTTCCTGTGGCACTTGGTCTTCAATGGGGTAAGGAGAACACGTGTTGCTTTCCGAACCACTAACAACATCCACTGTTGGCCTGTTTTGTGATAGTTTTTTGCCCTCCGAAGTTTTACCGTGATTACTACATCTCGCATATTTTCCATCATCAGACGAATCCAAACCGTCTTTTTTATCTGCCTCCTCAAGGAGATTTTTCGGGTACACTTCATCAACGACATAAGGCATGGTCTGAACTGGTGGCTCGTCAACGATTTGTTTAGGGGAGGTATTTCGTCCCGCTTCTTGGCCTCGATGTCTGCCATCTCTGGGTCTTTCTTTCAGCATGTTATTTCTTTTATCTGCCAGTTGTTTGTCAGCTTGTGATAGTGGCCTGTTAATAGCTTTCCCAGGGGATGCTTCATGTTCTGGTAACTTTTCAGCATCTGGCCTTCCAGAACGAGACGATTCTCGGTTGCAATATTCAGCCGTTTTGCTCAGGGTTGTTTCTGGATGGCCAACGATGGACTGCTGCCCTGAAGGTACATGAACGGAACCCGAAACGTTTTCATCCGCTTTCCTCTTCGGCAAGGGGTGTTCGTCATAATATCTCCTCTTCAAACTCGGATGGGGTGCTGCTGGATATTGAAGATGTTCCACTACTGGACGAGCCAAGGGATACGAGGGAGGTATTTTCCCAATTTCTTCAATAGTTATGTCACCGTATTCAGGCTTTTTACCGTAATTACTACATCTTGCATATTTTTCCTGGTGTGACGATACATTAATGCTGTACTCACTAGCAACAGCATATTCCTCTGTCGGTCCTACATAATGTTGGTCGTAATCCAAGCGTGATAAGGGGTTCATTCCCTCGGACTGGGAATTAATAATCACAGATACTTTAGCATAACGTCTTTTTGCGTATTCCTGGTCGTGCAGAGAGCTTCCGTATTCATATCCCATAACGTGAGGAACATTAACAGGAGGAACTGATGGATGCCATGATGGCTGATGATAATACCTGGTATCTTCAGGAACCAGACCACTTTTTCCCACATTGCAGGAACCGGGTACCGTCCAGGGGGGTTCGGGGTGCGGGGTTTATATCTCCCCATTAGCGTCCGTTCTGCCTTCATAAAGCCGTGGCGATACCGGTCGAATATCGTCTGACAACGACACTCTGTCAGGTTTTGGAGAAAGCCCTACGACATCAATCTCCTCCTCCGCTAGCAAGTTGGGGGTGTATTCCTCCTCCCCGAATCGTTTGGCCGACCCCCCGGGTTCCCCCCCCTCATCTCATTGAAGCGCTTTACCCTTCAACACAAATCGATTTTGAGTTTTTTTTTCCCCCGCACGGGTCTGCCGAGGGAGTGAGAAGGGAGGAGTGGCGAACGAACCGGCAGACGAAACGAAGACTCAAGGCAAAGGAGTTATCGTTTGCATTTGAAGTTGAAGCCTTTTTTTTAACTGGACGCGAAAAGTTGTCAAAACGTAACTTTTTTTTCTCTCTACTTTCGAACGAAGAGATGTGTGTTTCAAGAACACCTAAAAGTCGTCTGCATGTTTTCCCTTCGCCGTCTGCCAACGGAGTGAGAAACCAAATTAGGGAAGAAGTTTTCGTGTTCGCAGTTGTTTGGTGCCCAGCGCCACCGCTCCGCCGGCAACGGGTAACGAAAGATTCTTTTGATACTTTTTTGACGATAGTTTCAAAACATTTTCCCCTGCGCGCTTTTTCTTCCCATAGTTTTATTAATCGGCTTGATTGCAATCAGTTATAACTCATCGTTTGCTTAAATTACGAGGCAAAAGGTTTTTTTTTTACGTACATTAAATGATTTAACACTCCGAACGAGGAAAAGATGATTCACGCTAAATCAAATTCGTTTTTATTTGGAGAGAAGAAATAAATAAGGATTTGAATTTTATGCTGAAAAAATTTTACTTTAAAATAATATATGTACATAATTTCTATTTTATTTTTTAAAACTGAGTAGTTCAAATTAATTACCGATTTTTGATTGTATCTAAAAGCGTCAGTTAAATTAGAATGCGTATATAAAATTGTTTTATGAATATTATTACAAGAAACAATTATTTTTCATGTAATTTTTTGACAAATAAGGAAGGAGGGAAGGGGATTCTCGTTTTCAAAACATGCTCCTTTCTTAAAAAATGCTTCTGTTAAGGTGACCAATTTTTTTTAAATAAAAAAAAGAGGACGAAAATTTTAAGAAAAAATTAAAACGCAAATATATAAAAAAACATTTTATTTTAAATTTTCCAATTTTGTTTTCATCCCCTTAATTATTTACCTAAAGATTTTTCCATCAAATGATCTTTTTATTTTATTTTGTCAATATAACAGTTTCTAATATATCGGAAATTTTAGAGCTAGAAAATATCCTTCATATTGAATTTTACGGTAAGTATTGCAGCTAAAGTATCAACATTCACAATCTTGATTTTTTAATAGACCCCAAATCATTACCGATTGAAAAAACTCAACTGCTGCATTTTAGCTCTAGCAGCGTAAATAGATTAAAAAAAGAAAACAAAATTTTTTATATGGAATGTGTTAAATTTTTGAAAGGGTTTATTTCGACCCATTTTTTTTTATCAATTTCAACATTTTGGGTTTTCGCATTTTTCTAATTTATAGAATTTAAAATGCATTCATTTTTTAATTTCTTCAAACAGACAATTGTCATCGTTTTTGGGTATCGGCATTTCTTTGAAAAAAAACTCAACACAGTTTCTGGGTTGTTGACTGTCCCCGGCTTAAAGCCAAAAACCCTGTATTTCAAAGATGCCAGGCCGAATTAGAGATTATTTTAAAACTTAAAAAAAGGGGAAACAAGTTGAAGGAATTTTTGGGAAAAGGACAAAAACTAAAAAAGAAAAAATTTCCCTCCTAAATGAGGACGATTGGTCCCTTTCTTATAGTTAAATTTTTTTATATATACCAAGCTTATATATTGCTTAAATTTTTTTTAAAATTCACATTATTTCCAGAGTTACGATAAATTAAAATAATAACGGGTTTTTTTTTGTTAAGATTTCATAACTATTCTGATTTTTAAAAAAAATATGAAAAAAACGACTTAAAAATATATTTCAAAATTTTTTAGAACCCCATAGATGGCCTAGTATAGAGTAAAATATTAATTTTCATTTTTCAAAAAAGGAGAAAATTTTTTGGGGTTCTTTTTTTCATTTCCACAAAAACTGTTTTTTTAAAAATTTTTTTTGTAATTATTTTAAAACAATTTTATATGTATATTCTGTGATTTAACTAACACTAAATATAAAAAAAAAATCCTTAAGAGTACGGTTTTGAACCGTAGTTAATGAACTTAAATAATTTAATGAAATTTAATAGATTTTTGAATCGTACAATCAAATTTTAAGGCATAGAATGTATTATTTCATAAAAGAATTTGATAATTTTACTAAACCCTGTCAGTTCTATAATATATAAAATTACTGCATTCTGCGCTTTATATATAACCTAGTTCTTTTTTACGGAATAATTATTGCCCAATAGTTAAAATACTAAGCACGGCACTAATAATTTGCATAATTATAAGCCGCAAAAATTTAAATATAAGCATTACTGCTCTATTTCTGTTATTTTTTAATGCTATTTTAATAACTTAGAAAAAAATTACTGTCTTTTTTTACCAATTAAATGAAATGCCTTATTCATGAGATTTTAATTATTAATTATCAAATAATTTATAAAATAATATACTTTTTTTAGGGTTAAATTGTTCCTTTTTCCCTTTTATAAACGGTCTATGAATAGTTAATTTGTAGAATACTGAATTATTCGGTGGAATAACTTTGTAAAGTGCGAAATAATTATCTCCCATATTTCATTTCAGGAATTATGACTTGGATTTTATTGAATAAGAATTCTGTCACTCGCGGAAAGTTCTACGAGACTTAGAGTTGTTACTAATTAGATTATAATCAAACAAAAATTTACTTTAAAAATACTTGCACAATGTCGATATTATCATCGTGGCCTTTACCATCTACTTGAAAGAAAAACAATTGAAATAATTTAATTTTAAAAGTTTGTATCCAACATTATTTAACTTAGTATAAATATCGCTATTGATATAAAAAAAAATCTTATTTCGTAAGGGAAAAAAAATTACTAAAAAGGAATTTTAAGAAAAAAAATTCAAAGTTATATTTTTTAATTAAACCTTTGAAAAAAAAGGTAAAAATATTTCATACACGAAAAATCTCAAAATGAAAGGGGGAAAAAATCATCCGAAACAACTGATTTTTTAAACCCATTTTTGGCTTACCTTAATATATTATTCAAATATGAGAGAAAATATCCTTTAAAAATACTAAATAAGGTGAGAGAGGGAAATATCATGAAAGTACGATTAAGTATTCGTAAAAAAAATTGTTATAAGAATTTTATACATCTGAATGAGTGAATGCTGAACAACGTATTTCGAAACTACACGAGTTATTGCCAAGTGATGAATTTCATACTTCCTGAAAGCCGGGTGTTCAACGATCTCTGGGCAAAGGGGTAATTTGAAGACAATTTGAATTTGCACACCACACTCAAAACTTCCACACTATGTCAACGTTAGGATTTGAACCTTGAGAGGTTTAACGTGTATTCGCCCCTCTACCCGGTGAGTCTTCAGTGTCGAGAGACAGTTATATTACGTCGCCGCAACAAAGCTGTAACACGAGGGAAAGCATATTGGTGCGACCCTTAAGTTAAGGTCAAGGGCAGTGACACACCTGAGCTACACCCTCTTCTAACTTCCGGCCACACCACACACCAGCGAAGGACGGTAGAACCTGACATATTTCACGTGCAGGATCCGATGTACCGTGGTCTTCAGACGAGGCCGCTCTGAACTTCCATGACACCCCAGCCACGAGTCCTTGACCTTTAGTTATTATATTGATTTCCAGACGGCGTACCATCCACAAATTGAGTGGCCATAGTAGCCAGTGGTCAAGGTAACAGACTCGTGGCTGATGTCATGGGCTCGAGCCCATTGCCGCAGAAGAATCACCTTACAGAAGGGACCGATGAACGTAAAATATTTCGAGGCTCAAAGGCCCCCCTCCCCATTGGTGCGGTGTGGAAGTTCGGAGTGTGGCAGCGTCGTAGCTCAGGTGTCGTCCCGTCACTTCGGAACATTGTTCAAAACATGAGGCCTGCCCGCCAGTAGCCTGGTGAAACTTCATAATGCGACCGTTTCAACAAAACTCTCTCTCATCCACAAATTAAATATAATCCCGAATTTCTTATATATTTTTGATTATTTTTTCCACTAATCATCAACCAGAACATAGATAGATAAAATATGCAATTTGAGGGGAATAATTATAACAAATTTAGGCATTTTTTTTTTCAGTTTTTAACTCTTGCTCTTACATCTTTTACAGCTTGAATCACCGAACCTCTATTTAACGAATTTTCCTTTCCCCCGATTAAAATGAAGACCCTCCCCCCCAAAAAAAAACCTATTTAACCAATAGTAAACCCTGAATCAACAAATTATTTCAACAGCCGAAAAAACATTTTCTTTGTTCATTTGAATAGAAAAAAATATATATGGATCCTCCCTCCCCCCCAAATTAAGTATTCTTTTTGTCTATAAAAAGTTTTTATTTTTATTTATTTTTTTTAGCAGCAAAATTTGGTGCAGTACCATTATTAGACTTTAAAAAAGTGCTGATGAGTCATGAGTGTAACCTATCGCGTAAGTTTTGAATAGGGCAGGAAAGTCGCTAATAGTATTATTAGTCGCTGAATAAAAAATTGGTAATTTTTAACTTTGGAAGTTTTTTTTTTTTTCTTGTGTGTGTGTAGTCGATTATAATAGAATTTCCAAAAAGTGCAAAAAAAAAAAATTGTACTTTGCTTGGACTCCGATGTAACAAATAACCCCGAAATAACGAATACAATGTTCGGTCTCGATGAATTCGTTAAATCGGGGTAAGACTGTATTTTGTGATTTTTTTTCCCGTAAAATAATTTAAAGTGAATTTATCAAAGAATAGAGAAAAATAGCAAGATATCAAATTTTCAGACATTTCTCCCTTCATCTTTTAAACCTGAGATTTAACGGATAAAATTCGTTAATCGAATTGGCTGTGTAGAAGGCTCCATCCTATCTAAAACAGCCAATATTTTCTATTTCTTCGCTAATCTTTTGCGTGTTTCAAATCCGGATGCATCGCAGACGATTTGAATTGAGAGGAGATCTATAATCTCGGTACAACTAGATTAGTTTTAAAAAATATATTTTTGGAAATCTTTCTTCACAGAAATTGTTTCAGTTTAGTAAAAGATAATTCTACTTCAATTTTAGAACTTTAAAAGCTGTCCTTTTTAAGAGGAGGCGGCTATAAAAATATTTTATAAGACTTAGATATCAACAATTTATATAATAATTTATCAATAACATATGCAGTCAAACCTCCATATTACGGTAGAACTTATTAAGTGAATTTTTCTAAGCACATCAAGTGAACTTCTTTTTTCCCAAGAACATTTCACGATTTTCTTCGTAAAATAACCTCCCTAAAGCGAAGTGCATTTTCTATATAACGAACTTCTTCTCTTGTGATTCAAAATATTTTTCTCACTATTTTTAAAGTATTTCTGGACATTTCAAGTTGTTCTCTGTTTTAACACATTTTATGGTGGTCATAAATCTTGAACTGGTTTTATTAAATGCTTAACTCTCCGAGAGAAATAGAATTCTGGGCGTTTCATCCAAGAGGTTCAACCCTTAACCCCCATTGTCCAGTTCACTGGAAACATTCTCGATACCCCCTTTCACCTTCAGTAGAGTTGTATCGTGAACTACTCTCCGTTAATTTGTAGTGTTGATCAATCGTACTAGTAACTTCATTTCTTGTAGCTCAAAATTGTCAAAACGTAAAGGTTTGAGTATCAAAGAAACAAAAGTTAATTCTTCAGGAAGTGGATAAAGGTGTCAAGAAACTTTTCTTGAAGTTTTTCTTTTTTTTCATTTTTATAAATAAGATACATAAACTAAATATGTATTAATTTACAAAAATGTGTGAATGATTACTTTTTTTTTTAATGTATAGTGTGTTTATGTATTTAAAATTTGTCTTATGTGGTTTATAAAGGAAATTGAAAGATGAACCTCTATGTAACGAATTTTCCAAATAAAGAACTTTTTTTCGGGATTTAGCGACTTCGTTATATAGAGGTCCCGACTATTCATACAAAATTAGGAAATACCAAGTGAAACGGGTGGGTAACAGCTAATGTTGTATAAGTTTTAAAGAAAAATATACCCGCTTAAAAAAGTAGCAAAATGCGAAAAGCTTATAAATCTTCATAAATGTTTAATTATTCAGAGATTTTCGTTAAAAAAGCATAATCACGCGCACATATTTCACATGTTTATCTTCAAGAATACCGAAGTAAAAGAGAAAAAGCAGAACGAATATATTCAATAATATCAAATCAAATTTCAAATGCTTATAATCCAGTAACAAACGCGGTTTCAAGACCTTGGGATACACGGTATAAAAATTATAAAATACACTTACCGAGTTATATGTATTCGGTTAAGCGTTGTCTGTTCAAACACAGCGACAATAACATGAATTTTATTTCAATGCTCGCTTAGAAAAATACAATTTTTATATTTAATAACGTTTGGTTAAAAAAATTTTATATAAGCGCTTAAGAATTATTTTTTTGTTCATTTAATAACTTTTGACAGTACGAAATATTTTTATTTATATTCCTCTTTTTCTGATGTTTTATATATTTTCCTTATCACGCACACTTGTAAAGTCAATAAATTAAGAAGTAATGCGCGTATTATATGCTATGCCTGAGTACAGTAGCACTTTCTGCGATCGTGCATGTATCCTGGGTTTATGAATTGCTAAAATAAGGTACATGTAATGAAATAATTGATAAATATAATGTTTAGATATTATATTTATAAATTTTCAGCCCAATAAAATGCTGTATAGACATTTTACCTGATCCTGAAAAATTGAAAACTAAGTCACAATAATCTTTCTTTTACTTAAAATTCGTATCAATTGCGTAAATACGTTACCGTTAAAATGTATAATTCTGTTATTTCATAGAATATCCACAAGTTAACTACTGACAGACCGTTAAAGTGAAAAATAAACAATGGCACGTTAAAACGAAATCAGTTGTTTTATAAATTCGTCGATGATAAATAATTTAGGTCTCTCCTAAAATGTATTTTATGTTACGGATAGATCATGATAATAATAAAGAAAAACAAAGCACTATTAGTTAAACAGTACTATAGTCAGTTAAACAGTTCTTTTTACTATATTAGTTAAACAGTAATAAAAAAATATCTATCACATGAAGCAATAGTTGTATTTAAAACTTTAGAGGTGACTAACTGCATTCGGAACGGTAACATTGATAAAGCAAATAGATGAATTATTTTTTCTCGATATTTAGTGTCAGTTGAATTAAAAAATGTATTTTAAATTGTGTTTTAAGAATATTATAACAATAAGAAGTTATTTAAATGCAATTTTGGGGCAAAAAAATGAAGTTAACTGTCAAACCTCCATATAACGAATTTCTGTTTCGCGAACTTCTCTATTTAGCGAACTTTTCCTGGAACCAAGAACATTTTAATATTTTTTTCGTAAATTAACTTCCAAATAGTGAAGTGCAGTTTCTACTAAATGAACTTTTTCTCTTGTGATTCGATTTTTTCCCCTCCTTATTTTAAAAAATATTTCAGGACATTTTTCAAATTTCTCTTTTTTAGAACATTTTATGCTTATCAATGACCTTGAACTGGTTTTATACCATGTGCTTCACTCTCCTAAAGCAATGAAATTGACGTAATTTTTCAAACAAAAAAAATTAAATTAAAATTAATAGATTTTAGACGACAAACGTATTCTTTTGATTTTGTCGATTTTGATAACAGGAAACGGTAAAAAAAAAAATAAAGTATTGAATTATTAATTAACAATAATTAATAAAATAAAGTGTTAATTATAAAAACTTGATTAAATTTTACGTATTATTTAAGTAGGATTATCATCAATCGAAAAAAATTTAAGGGCATTGGGGAAAGGGGGCTGAACCCGGCCCTCCCTACCCTGTGTGCGCCACTGTACTAATATCATTTTCATTTACAGGACATTAAAGTTAAATTTCTAAATTTTCTATCATGCATTGAAAAAGTGACATCTTTTGAAGTTCGTCTATGGGGCCGATAGGCACAATAAGTTAAGAGAACCACTGGTTTAAAACAAGGTTTCCCAACCCTTTATTTGCTTGTGGTTACCCTGAGTCCTATCTTTAAATGTCTTGATCCCATATGTAATAATCTTAAATTGCATTTATGCGTAGAGTACTAATAATTACTGTTAAACAATTCATAATTGAAATAATAATTGTAGGTTTTTAAAAATTCTTAAGTATCGTAAAATCCGGCGTATAGCACGCACTTATAACACACACAAAAAATAAGATCGAAATTTACGGATGCGCATTATACGCCGGTTATAAAAATAATAGCTTCAAAAATAAAATAAAAAAAAGAGTTGGGCATAAAAAAAAAACTGGACTTCTACATAGATCGAAACACAGTTCATTTAAAAGAAGCGACATGCCTAATGAATTTAAAGGATTGTAATTGTTGAAGTATACTATTTTCAAAAAATCTTTATCCTCAATAAACCCCAAAAATATAATAAATTGCACACGAATTTCGGGGTTTCTTCGTAAAAAAAGGGGATGCGCGCTATACGACAAATATAATCAAAAAATGCTTAAAAGTATAGGTGCGCTTTATACGCCGGATTTTGCGGTAATTTCAAAATGCATTATAAAAAAATATATAAATCATCATTTTGAAAAATGATATAAAACACATTTTGGGTTACAGAATTGTAAAAATAAATACTCAGACTGTTTCATACAGCATATACGAAATGATTCCCTAGCATATTCAAAGAATCTTTACTATTATTGTTATTAAATCATTTTAATAGCACTGTTTTATTCTGAATCCCTTAATTTCTATTACTAACCGTAGAAATACCCTTTATTGTCTTGTAGACCCACCAAGTTTTAAAAGGATACGGTTCTGAAATCCTGGTTGAAATCAGTATTCCATGAACAAGTAAATAGGATATTAAAAAGGGGCAACAGTAATTTTTCAAAGGGGGGGCCGGGGGTTGAAAGTCACCTTCTTTTTTCATTTTTTTTGATTTTGTCGATTTTCAGGGAAAAAACACAGTAAAAAAATAATTATTGAATAAATAATTACATTAATTAATAAAATTAATCATTAATAACAAATATTTAATTAAATTTTCTTATTTTTAAAACAAAATTTTAAACCAATGGGAAAAAAAAAATCAAGGGTTTTGGGGGGCCCGGCCCCCGGGCCCCCCCTTGTGTGCGCCACTGGATATTAATATTCTTATAGATACAAGGTAAAAAAAAAATAAATAAGAAATAATATTTTTATTTAAAAAACAGGAAAATTAATGTTGATTGTTTACATTCGAATTCTCTGTAAGCAAAGAAGGACAATGCGCTGACTTTATCATTACAGAATTGTAATACTAAAAAAAAATTTTTTTGGGGGGGATATGAGAAAATTATCTTATTTCATCAATATAAATCATAATTTAGTCCTAAAGCAAATACCAGAATTTGGTAAGTTGTCGAAATAGAAAAATACCTGTTGTTAAATTGATTTTTTGAGCACCCCGTTTCCGACATTTGCATTTTTCCAATTGACCCCCCCACCCAACCCAAAAAAAAATTTTAAATTTGTACGAATATTTAAAATTCCCGGTGGCTAATTTTTTGGTTATTACAAATAAATTAAATTTTGTGGGTTATTCAGTTCTCAATGCAATATTTAAAAAATAAAAATTTTAAATTTTAAAAAAAAATACCGAAAAATATAAAAGGATATTTTTTTGTTTTATTCTTCAGGAAGGTGTCAACTACACCACTGCATACCTGAAGAGAGCAGTACAGACCCTTGTGTCGGGCTCACGCGTCTTTTCTGTAACATAACCTCTGGATTCTTTGACGGCCAAGATTAATGGCAAAAACCCTTTTTCCCAAACCCCAAAACCAAAAATGAAATGCAATAGTAAATGCAAATAAGATAGCCTTTAAAAGAACAGAAGTTTTTAAACGGGATTTGGGAATTTAGAAAGTTATGTTTGGAAGGGTAAGTGTTTTTACGGCCTATCCAAAAATTACAGATTCCTTTCCAAGGGGCATACTATTGCACGCGTATCTAAAAATTTTCTGAAAGTGATTGAACCTTAGCGTGATTCAAGGTAGGACTGATTATTTGATATTAGAACTCGTAATATTATCAGAATTGAAAGTAGGCGGATAATATAATTATTTAGATAAGTGATCCAATTTACGCGATCAGGTTTAGCTACAGCTGCGTGTTTGGTTTATTCTCACTTAATATAAGTTTATCCAATTTATTAGAAATTTAAGTTAAATTCTTAATAAAGTCATATTAAGAATTCTAAAATGTCGATTCATTTCGAGAATCCCACACCTCTAATTCACGCTGACAATCAAGGATAGGGTCGCCCTAGAACGACCGTATCACACACTTTATAAAAACATAGTTCCTCACCACCGATCCTTGAGTGTCGGCCTCCCCCGCGTGCAAAGATCTGAAGTAATGCCCCTCTAGAGAATTTTTCATATTTTTTGACGAATTCTTTTCGTTGACATTAGAAACTCATCTACATCTATAAGAGCAAAAAGTAAAATGCAAGTAGACACAAAAGAACTTCTTTCCTCTATTTTGTTTTTGTAAATTCCAAGGCTATTACTAAATCGAAAACTTATAATATCCCTCACTGTATATCGCATTTAAACACTCTTATGTTCTTGGGTAATATTGATATTTTCGTGAAGCAACTTTCACAAAAAATCATTTTTGAGACTCCTTTGTTAAGCATCCATCCACAACGCACCGCCAATAATAATAAAAAGCAAGCAAAATAAATAAATAAATAAATAAACATTTTCTTGTGATATTGCCAGATCTGTCACAAATTTAACTAACAAATAAAAAATGGGCATAAGAAGTAGACATTAACGGACTATGGACCAACAAATTGTGCACTTACATTCTATTTTCTATGCTATATTATCGCGAAATCGGGACTTATTTTGATTTTTCAATAACAATTTAAAATTCACAGCGTACTTATTCGATTTATTAAAAGTTTTATATTTTGAGAAATTAGGAAAAAAAGTTGCTTGATTGATATAACTAATTATATGTGGCTTGCGGCCGCCCCTTGCTTTGGCCGCCAGCGTGCGGTGCACGCACTGCGTACCTGCTAGGATCGTCCCTGGTTCCTCGGCACAAAACTAATTTCACCTCTACAATACTGAATGCTCACTGTAAAATAAAATGATTAACTCTAATTGATTGACTCTTTCAAGATAAATCCATGCTTAAATAATCAATGATTAAGAATTTCTTCTTTGAGAATTTTCTACGAAAATATATTTTTTTTTCCGTTCACTGAAGAATGTTCTAGAAAATAACGAGAGTAACTTTTCTAAAACCACGAATATCCGAGCTTTACTAAAATTTTATTGTAATTATTAAAATACTGCATTAAAATTTTATCACGAGCTACTTAGTTCACGTTAAGAACGTCCAAAATACAATTTTTTTTCTGGTAGACCCCCTCTCTCGAAGCCTCTATAACTCCAATAGGGAAGCGCTGTTTTAAAACATTCTTTTCTTTTTTTTGTTTTATTGAATTATAAAAAATATTAATCCTAAAGTTAAACCGATAGAGAGAATTTTATTGAAATAGGAAAAAAAACAAAACATTTATACATTGAAAAAGTTAAATTTGACATTTTTTATTGGTGTAGGTGTGTAGAGGAACTTGCGATTTCGTAAGCTCTATAATAGCATTAGATATTTAAACACAATCTCTACTTGTAATTTCTACACAATTAAGGAGAGAAAATATTTTCTCTTTTATCTCTTCTATAACAGTGAATGAATTTAACAAATTTATTAGGTAAAATTTTAGCCAGAGTTATCAATCTCTCGATAAGCCAACTTCTTTTTAAAAATAAAAAAAAGAATATTATTTATATGTCTCGAATTCTACTCAGCTAAATCAGGGATCGTTTTATATTTGCTTTATACGCGCCTTCACAGTAAATGCTTATCCATTAATACATCTTTTGCGCAAATAGGTAAATCTATAATTACAGTAATTACAATAGCAGATATTAAGAAAATCATCAAAATAACCAAAAAAAATCGTTAATCAAAGCTAAAAAAGCAAATAAAAAAATAAGAATAGAACCTAGCAAGTCAATAAGCAATTATGGACTAAAGAATTCAAGTAAGATACATATTCAAACACATCTTGAGAGTATAGAGAAAATAAACCTCGGCTTGAGGTACGTAAATAATTTAAAAGGTGACCGAAAAAATGAAAAAGCGTAAAAACGAATAATTTTTTTCATAATTAGTAGCAGTTGAATTATAATATTCATATATATAAAATTGTTTTAAGAATATTATTGCAGGAAAAATGATTTCAAGGCAATTCTTTGGCGAAAAATGAAGAAAAAATTAGACATTTTCTAAACATTCTCCTTTTATAAAAAAGAGCTAGGATATAGCTAGGGACTTATATATACAGGAGCTGAATTAGGATTTTTAAGAACACTTTCAGAGTTGGGATAAATTGAAATAATAATAATGGTTGATTTTTGTTAAAATTTCTTTGCTCTGATATTTTTAGATATGAATAAATTCACTTCTAAATTAATATATTTGAAAAATCCTAGTTCAGCCCATGTACAGAAGTCTTAGCAATATATCGCCAAAATACAGTGGATTATCGGTTAACGAACACTTTCACGAAAGATTTTTGTGATCGGATAACGAACACTTTCAAGAAAGATTTTTTGTGTTTGGACAACGAACACATATTCGGATAATGAACAAAACGAATTATAACGAACAATTCTCGGCTCTGAAAAAAAATTAATATTAAACATTTGTTATCATTTTGCATAAAAATAAGTTCACTGAAAGGAAAAATGTTTAAAGCATGCTTAGTATTGATAATTACTAAATGAAACTTGAATTAACAATGAATTTAAAGGTCATTCAATAATTATTATGACTAAAATCAATACACACTTGAATACTTGAATTTCAATATGAATATCAATATTTTCTGACAGCTGATAAGTTATGGGTGAGTGGATTTGATGACATGGCAAATAAATTAAGCGAATTCTTAATTTTTTCAAACAGTGCAGACTATAAAATATAAAGGTGCCGATGACGCTCTACCGTCCTAAAACTACGTGAAATATGAGAAACGGACTAAAAATCGTTTTTCATCTCTCCTGAATTATGTTGCTTACCTATAAAACTTCAAAGTTCTATTGAAAAAAAAATTTCCAATAAAATATTCATACACATTAGACCATCAGTTTCGGTTTTGATTTCATTTTTTTAGGGTAATTCGGATAGCGAACTTAGTCTTGGAACGGATTAAGTTCGTTAACCGATCACGCATTGTATTATTATTATTATTATTATAGAAGTATTTTTCATGAAAGAATGTTTAAAAACGCGTTATTTTTTGCGAAAAAAGTGCATTTAAATATTTTGTTCTTTTATAATACTGTTAAAAAATTTTTACATGTACATTCTAATTTTAAAAAAAATCGACAGTATAAATATTACAAAAATTAGTCGTTTATATACTTTTTTAAAAATCACGATTCCGAATGTAGTCAGCTGTAATGTAAAATGTAACTAAAAGAACTAATAAAAGTGAGTAAATTATTTTGGACCCGAGTTATAAATCCATGCTATAGCTACAAGGGTGTTTAGTGATACTTTCATTATAAGAGGAAGAACAGTAAATCTATCCTGCTCACAACATTAATTTCTCGTCCTGATTGCATCAAAGAGTCACATTCAGTGGCGCACACAAGGGGGGTGTCCTAGGGGTCCGGACTCCCCCCAAAGCCCTTGATTTTTCCCCCGAATGATTATAATTTTAATACGCAAAATGTAATTAAATATTTTTTAATTATTAATTTTATTAATTAATACTAATTATTTATTCAATAATTAGTTTTTTTCTGTTTTTTGTTCCCCAAAATCGACAAAATCAAAAGGAGCATGATACAAGAATGGTGGACTTTCGACCCTGGACCCCCTCCCCCCTTGGAAAACTTTTGTGTGCGCTACTGGTTACATTGTATACGAAACAATACACAATTAAGTTCATTTCGGTTGTTAATGTGTTTTCATAAGTAGTTTTGTTGAATTTCAAAAAATTTTAACACAACTTTGAAAGGAACAGGGATTAGGAAGAAAAGTAAAATTAAATTTAAAAAAAAGAATAGAATTATACTTAATACATTAAAAGATAAGAATAAATTTTATAAAAACTGGAACAGATTTTGATAAAAAAAAAAAAAAAATTAGTTGGAGAATGAAGTTAAATTTAAAAACTTCTATACCTTGGGTTATACTCTTTATAAAACATAAAAAAATAATAAATTTTAGAAGAATTTGGAATATATTTTGATAGGCATCGGTGGTGTGAAGAATGTACTGCTGAACATAAAAGCTTCTATCTTCGGTAATATTTTGAAATTTAAAAAAGAATAATAAATCTTTTAAAAGTGTGGAATTTATTTTGATGAAAAAAAATTGGTTGAAGAAAGTGTGCTTGTTAAATGTGAAAACTTCCACTTTAGGTTACAAACTACGGAATCTTTTTTAAAAAAGAAATAACAGTTTTTATAAATTCAAAGAATATTGAATTTTACATTAAAAATACAATAGTATTTTTGAAGTAACAGTGTTAAAAAAAAAGATACATATTCGTAGCGCCAGAAAAAAAAAATTTGAAATTATATAAAGTTTACTAGGACACTTATGTATCTACATCAAAATATTTTTTCACCAAATAAACAGGGTAATTTATATTAATTTGCCAATGCTTAAATATCAATTATATATTCAAATAATTTATGAAGTTTGTGTATATATATATATTTCTTTAGAATTTTTTTCAGTTAGACAGTTGACGACGGAATGATTAAAAAGGTTCAGAATCGGTAGCCTTTTCAGTCTAACCAGAAGAGTAATTCTCAACCCCTTTTTTTTATGTTGCGGTACACGTTTAACAATTTCAAAATTTGGCGACACGCTAACAATAAAATAAATTAAAAAGAATTTTACTTATCTGTAATACACTTCCACCTATCCACGAAAGAATAAGTTAAATATACCACGCGTTCACCTTACTTTAATTCTATAAAATTGGCTGAATGATTTGGTTCAGAATTTTATTTATTTTCACAGAGTGTGACGGGCTCACGCGTCTTTTCTGCAACATAACCTCTGGGTTCTTTGACGGCCAAGATTAATAGCAAGTCTTTTCCAACCCAAATCCAAGAAGTGAAATGCAATGGTAAATGCAAATAAGATAACCTTTAAAAGAACAGAAGTTTTAGTAAGCGGGATGGCAATTTAGAAAGTTCTTTTTGGGAAAAAAGATAGAAGTGTAATTTGACGGCCACCAAAGATTCACGGATTCCACCATTACTACAAGGTGCATACTATTGCACGCGTCCCTAACAGTCTCTGAAAGGGATTTAACCATTGCGTGATTCAAGGTAGGACAGATTATTTAATATCAGAACTCTATATTATTAGAATTGAAAGTAGGCGGATAATATAATTATTTAGATAAGTGATCCCAAATTGCGCGATCCGGTTTTTAAATAGCTACGTGTTTGGTTTATTCTCACTTTTTATAAGTTTGTCCAATATATTAGAAATTTAAGTTAAACTCTTAATAAAGTCATATTAAGAATTCTAAAATGTCGATTCATTTCGAAAATCCCACACCTCTAATTCACGCTGACAACCATAGATATATATGGTCGCCAAAGATCGACCATATCACAAGAGTATAATTATAATAATTTTAAAAAAGTTTGGCGACACACAAAAGTGCCGGAACACCCTGGTCGAGAATCCCTGTACTAGAACTTAAGGGAACCAGGACATGCTCAAAAGAGTAAAATTCCAAAAAATAAGTCTCTTTGTTTATAGGACATATATCTTTAAAAATTTCCAATAGAGCTTAGATTTTTAGTGTGATCTTAATTAAGATGTTTTAATTATTCTGTAGATATACAAATATAATTTTTTAGTTACAAATTTTTTTTTCTGTTTAATTTAAAAGTTTGGCATAATTTTTACGATCTCATTATACATGCTTATGTTTAGGTACCATTTTTAAAAAGTATCTCTTAAATACGTATAATATTTTTTACACATATATAAAACAATACACAAAATAGAGTTTTTTTTTAGTAAAGTATTAAGATAGTTTCTTTAAAAGAATTATAAAAGATTGTAATTTTGAAAATTTCTGTTTTCTCTACCCCTTTTTATACATAGAACTATTTCTTTTTTTAAAAAAACTATGTATACTACTTCGACTAAAAAAAATAGGTACATTATATGCACATGTATCCTGTATAGATGTATAAAAAATTTGGGGGGAACCCTATAGTGCAGTAATTTTTTTTAAGATATCCGACTACGTTCGGAACCGTGATTTTGCAAAGGCGTAAATGGAAATATTATGATATTTAGTGTCACTTAGTACAAAACATGATACAATTGTTTATATATAAGGCATTTTGACAAAAATTATTTTTAAATCATATTTGGCAAAAGTTACTTAAATAACCTTTTCCAAAAGTCTCCCTTTTGTAAATGCTTCTATTGTATTAATATTTTGCCGATTCATCCCGACTCTCTACAGAGGTCAACTAGAATTTTTGAAATGCATAACTCGGAAGTCGGTTTATCCATGTTTACGAAAACAGAAGGGGGAAATTTTTTAAAAAAATACGCCGATCATTATTTCAAATGGTTGTAACTCTGAAAATAATTTGAATTTTTCAAAAATCATAGTTGAGCCTCTGTACAGAGGTCTGAGCTATATACAGGCAAAATATTAATACAATAGAAGCATTTTTACAAAAGAACATTTGGAAAAAAGGTTATTATAGGTTAATTTTTTGCCGAAATATTGTATTTAAATAATTTTTTTTGTCATAATGTCCTTAAAACAGTTGTATACATGTATTCTAATCTAAGTGACACTAAATATCATGAAAATTATCCATTTATGCGCTTTTTTAAAATCATGGTTTCGAACGTAGTCGGATACCTTAAGTGTACATGAAGGTAAACAATTATGCTTTGGAGAAGAAGTGAAAAACTAAATATTTGTTTACATTTTTGTCCATTACTTTTTTCATATTTTCAAGGGTTATTTTATCAACAAACCTATAAGTGTTATACAATTTTTAAATTCAGAAAAATATGCACTATTTTTTAATACTAAAATTGAAAAGTTGATTTTTTGAATGTGTATGATGTCCTGGTTTTTAAGAAGTTTCAGGGGTGTTAAATTTCTCTAGAGGTCTGAAAATATAAACCATTTTCAAACAGGTATAATTCTTTTAAATTTAAATTAAATGATTCGTATCTTTTACACATTATTTATAAAAGAATTCAGAAAAAGTATAAAATATTTAAAATATATTAATAACTTTTAAAATCACACATAAGCACATGAAAATTCTGTAATAAATATTATTATTTTTTGCGTTGCGCACGCTATTTTCTAAAATAGTAGCTTCTGATGTATAAAACTTTATAGAATTATAAAATGCATCATATTTTTTAAGCCCTACCTCTAAATTTAGTATTATATATCTTTTGCATTTCAAAATATTTGTAAAGTATTGCAATTTTTTGAATATTTGTAAAATATTGCAATTTTTTAAATATTTTTTTAAAAATGCATTTTTTATTTATAAAGATATGTAAGTTATTATTCTATTTATATAAAAATAGCTACAGTGTAAAAGGAATACATTTAACTTTGTAAATCAACTTATAGCTAGTATAATTAAAGCTACTATTTTAGAAAATAACATATGTGACGTAAAACTTAATAAATATTTCTTATAGAAAAATTTCTTTTATTTTCAGATGCTTATAATTCTTAAATTACGATTATATTTTAAACATTTTAAACTTTTTCTAGTTGCCCCTGACTTCCTTTTTATGTAAATAATGGTAAAAGATCCGAATTATTTAATTTAAGAGGACATGTCATTCACAAAAATTTTAATTTAAGGATTTTCAATTTTTATTTTATTATTTTTTTTGCCCTATGTGTGTGTATAATTATAAAATAGGATTTGTGCCCAAATTTCATAAAAGCTAGCTATTTAATTCTTTTAAGGAAAAGTCGTAAATTTTGTAAAGCGTATTTTAAAAATTGATACTCTTCCCGCCAAAGTTTGAACTTCTTACATTTATGAAATTTGATTTACGTGTACGTCAAACTCTATGTATAACAAAAAAGTTGGTATGGTTTTTGGTAATAACATGATTTAGTACTGCAATAATAACACTTCTTTATGAATGCTTATTGAAAACTCTTAAAAATGTAGTAAATTTGCAAAAGAATCAAATATTTTTCAAAAAATAAGTATTGCTTTGATTTAAAAATGCATACCAACTTTTGTTACATATATTATTAGCAATAGGTAAAAAAAATTTCAAAACATTAGGCACAATAGAAAAAATGCTGTAGGTGATTTTAAAGTTCTTGGAAAATAAACGAGTTATTTTTATCTCTTTTCTTTAGATATGCAGTTTAAAGTTTAGATTTGCCATAGGGGGATGTGAATAAAAACGAAATTAAAAGCTATTATAATTCTGCATTTTTTATGTTTAGAGCTTTCAAATTTTGTGAGGTTATAGAAAGGCACATAAAGAATAATTTGGGCTATAAAAAATTATATTTGATTTTTTGACCGATTTTTGTCATTTGAATCGTACCGTGTGTCTACTTAAATTTAAAAGAATCAGTAGCGCATACACAAACTTTTTCAGTACAGGATCGAAAGTTCATCATTTTGGTATCATGCTCCAATACGCCGCCCAACATATTCTTTTGATTTTGTCGATTTTCGGGAACAAAAACAACAATACAAATTAATTATTGAATGTTAATTAATATTAATATCAAAATAATTATTATTAACAAATACATAATTAAATTTCCTTTCAGTAATATATACATAGGATTATAACCAAACGAAAAAATCAAGAGTTATGGGGGGGACGGACCCCCAGGACAGCCCCCCTTGGTGCAAGTGCCACGGAAGAATTATACCCGTTTGAAAATTGTTTATATTCTCAGAATCTCTAGAGAAAATTCTACCCTGGAGACCTTAAACGGCGGGGTGTACGCCCCTAACCACATCAACAACGAGTGCATGCCAAACATAAACACACTCACCTGGGTGATGGTCGTATCCCTGGGGTCCTTTCCTTCTCTATTGTCGAAATCGAAAAACGGCTCGGCCGGTAGTTTCGTCTCAATGTCCATCAGTGTCCGGCCTCCTTCGAGCCTGCGCATGATCTGTGTCTTGACTGCCATACACTTCCTAGTGGCCGTCATGTAGATACACAGCTTGCAGACGCAGTTCTCGTACTTGCATGGCTTGTGATTAGCCAAATTGCATTTGTGACCGTGAATCCTGCATTTTGCATTAAGATTTCTCGACTGACCATCACAATGGCCTTTTCTATTCGGCACTTGGGCGCGGTAATTGGAGGCGTCGTAACCTCTTTGAGGGGCAGCGAGTTGGGGTGCCATCCGGTGGCTCGAATCCAAATACTCCCGTGGTGGTAGAGCGCGCGCTGGTTGCCCCAGGTGAGTCGCGAGTACTGACCAAAGGTTCTCTAGATAGCATTAGAGCCTCTAAGAGACAAGTCCCTCTTTGATTTTCTGACATCGATTTTCCGATCGTCTCATTCTTTGACAGCCTGCGTGTTTCTGTCAAGTGTGCTACTCCAGCGTGCGTAGAATCTGTTTACACATACCCTATGGGCCTGTTTTAGATACCTCCCAGTATTAAGGTTGTTTTTATTCCTTTCAGCATTAAGTATTCTGATTATCGGAACCGTGATTTGCGCATACTGACATTTTTATGATATGAGTCGCTAGATTAGAATATATGCATAAAATTGTTTCAAGGACATTGTGACAAAAATATATATTTACATAATAATATTCTTTGCACTACACCTGAATAATCCTTTTTTTTCAGTACCGTTCTCCTTTTGTGAAAAAATGTTTTATTATAATAATATTTTGCCTGTATATAGCTCCGCTAAAACCACTGTACAGAGGGGCTCAAACTATGATTATTTCAGTTACAAACCGCCATTGAAACAACACGTATATTTTTTAAAAATGGTTTCCCTCTTTGTTTATTTCGTGGGCATTACGGATAGTTCCACTTCAAGTTATATGCATCCGCAATTTGAAAGGAGCTCATGATGTCAGGAGCTATATATATTAGGGCGAAGATGATTATAATAGGGAACATTTCACAAAAGGAGAATATTTTTGAAAATGGGTCATTCTATTTTCATTTTTTGTCAAAATAAGCTGTACTTAAAATAGTTTTTATGGTAATACCTATTCTAAAACAATTTTCTATACATTTTCTAAATCTAAGTGACACACAAACATCATAAATATTAATTGAATTTATACGCTTTTGCAAAATCACGGTTCCGGAACGTAGTCGCATGCATCTTTAAAATATGTTCCATTTTTCATTTTTTATACCAGTAGGGGTGGGCATTGGCGTCGATCTCCTAAGCTCATTTCTGGAGGTGACTGCATTAAGAGATTTAGCGCAGGCCAAACTGTGGATGCCCTCCTTCGGGGAAATATATCCCTCTATCTGGAGGAGCTAGGGATACCGAAAACTCAACAATGAAAAATTTGAGATAAGTACTAATTGACTGAAAAGAAGCAAAACAAAATACATTCTGGCATATAATAAAACTTAAATACACATTTACAGTGATACATAATATACTTAACATTATTTGCACAATGTTTTGAATAGGTAATTTATCATTACTAACTTAAAAAAAAGTTCAGATATTACTAGTGCCTCCCATAGGCTTTTTCATACACAAAATTTAATATTTAGCTTGATAATTTGCATTGTTTATAATTTAAGTCGTATTGCAGCTTTATGTCAAAGTACAACATTTTTATTGCGTTCAATACATTGTTATTGCACGGGGAGGGGGCGCGATGAAAATTATGATTGAAAATCGGGTAGCAAATATTGAAAGCTTGAGAAACACTGGATTAGTGGTTAGTAAATATATACCGAACTATTCAAGATTGACTGACAGTACAGACTAAGTTTTGTACTGATTATAACTATGAGTATACTAACTTAAGATGAAAATGTTTTATTTTCTAATGTATTTTGAATTGTTTCGTAACAAATGCATTTTTGATATTTTTGTAATTGTGGCTATTATTATTATGCTTGTATCTTGTGTTTTGCTTGAAACGCAGTCTTTAATAGTGTAAGTGTATTTTATTGCAGTTATGTAGGTAAGTACATGTACAGTATTTATTATGACGGTATAACAAATGTATTGTAGACCTTTTTCTTAGCTCACCACACCTACGCCCCTGGATGGACCGCAGCACCTTAAAAAATTAGAAGCCCATATCCTAGAAAAGTTTGCCCATTCCTATACTAGAGGGTATGATAAACTTTAAAAATTTAATAAAGAAATTGTCCAGATCAAAGCTTAATTTTTATTAATTAACAAAAAAAAATTTTTTCTACATAGTCACCCTCCAGAGATAAATTTATCTCAGTATTTCTTGGCCTTTCGAAGGCTGTCGCTGTTGAATTTAGCAGATGGAATTGAAAACCGTTGTTGCGTTTATTGAAAGAAGTCATTTGTGCCGTCAAATATTGTCAACTGTATTTTGAATTTGATTTCATTTTCTATTAACGCGGCCCTTAAAATCCACACAAGGGCAGTTGGCGATGAACCCGGGCCTGGGGTTTTTCAAAAAAAGTTAAAAATTGATAAGAAAAAAACCCCATTGGCAAATTTGCATTTTATAGAAATTGGTCGATTTACTGTTAAAAGTTGATTGGATTTTTTAAATTTACTTCACACTCTGATTGATTGAATATTAACGGCGCACTGTTCAGCTGCACGAGGGCTTTTGGCGATGGACCACATAATTTTGAACCATGGAAAATGATGGAAAAACTTTCGAGCGGGAACCTCCCTCCTAACTACCAAAAGACACCAACGGAGGACGTTTGAACCCCGACAGACTGATGACCCCCCCTACACGGCGGGTTTGGGCAGGCTCAACCCAAAAAAGACCAGCCACGATCCGATACCTTGACCACTCTGCTACCGCGGTCTGGAAGCGGGGAGAGGGGAAAGGGAAAACTTTTCATTCTTTCTTATGCATGATTTTTTGTTTGTTTGTTACTAAGAATTAACACTTTTCTCAATTGGGGTGTTAACTAAACGCAAAAGTGTATAAAAAAACACTTAAAAATTACGAGGGAAAAAAATTTTTTTTTAAAAAAAAGGGGGGGAAAAAAAGAACAAAAAAAAAATAGAAGAATTTCACGGGGAAAAAAATTTTGGGATTTTTTTTTTGCGTAGGTGCAATTGTTTAAAATCACGCAGATTTTGTGAATGGAAAACCATTGTTCTAAGCGAAGGATCACTTTTCTTTGGATGAGATTTATTACACTGTTATTTGCATTTAAAGAAAGACAAATCAAGACCACCTGTATTCACCCCCCATGAACCCAGGCTTCATGACTCAACACTCTATAAAACTGCGACGAACCCTTGCAGCATAAACCCTCACAGAATCTTTTTTTTTTTAACCTACCTTAACTCTAATTTACATTCTTCTCCTGGTAAACAACTGGTTGAGAATTCCCAAGAACTTCCTTATCTTTGACTCAACAATTTGTTGTGATACGAGGGGAGGAGGAACACTCCAGGGGAGAGAAGATGTTCTTATCGGTTTCGCCCTTCCGCTTTGAGGTATCAACAAGTTAAAAATAAAGTTTTTTTTCTAGTAATGGGCTATCGGATTGTATTTTGGTTTTGCTACAAGATATCGCATTACTTCCTGATACAGTTCTTTATTCACAAATGGGTTTGGGTATTTTTGCATTTCTTGTGTACTGCTCAGTAATTGGATTGATGTAATATTGTGCATAATGTTAGAATTGTAGTGATTTAGTGTATTTTGAATGTATGTAATCATACTAGTCAGTGGCGCACACAAGGGAGGGTCTGGTCCGGACCCCCAAAGCCCTTGATTTTTTTTCCGATTGATTATAACTCTAAGTATATAGCACGTAAAATAGAACTAAGTATTTGTTATTAAAGATTAATTTTATTACTTAATGCTAATTATTTATTCAATAATTAGTTTTTCGTGTTTTGTTCCGAAAATTGACGAAATCAAAGGAGCATGATACAGATTGATGAACTTTCGACCCGGATCCTCCCCTAAAAAATTTCCCTTTGTGCGCTACTGATACTAGTCGTTACCCACCTCCTTCACTGGGTACTTTTCATGATGTTTATCAATATATACTGGCAGTAGCGCACAGGAATTTTTCAAGGGGGTGGGGGGTTCCAGGGTTGAAAGTTCACCATTCTTGTATCATGCTATTTTTGATTTTGTCGATTTTTAGGAACAAAACACAGTAAAAAACTAATTATTGAATAAATAATAAGCATATAATAAATTAATCATTAATAACAAATATTTAATTAAATTTTACGTATTATTTACTTAGAATTATAACCAATCGGAAAAAATCAAGGTTTTTGGGGGCGGACACCAGGACCCCCTAGTGCTCGATTGTATTGAAAAATATTTTTACAGCCCTCACATCTTGATGCAAAAGAACTCGACTTGAGATTCTACAATTGAAAAGTAGAGTTATTTTTACGTTCTGACTCTCCTCCCCAAAGCAGTTTCCACAAAATACCATTTTTAGAGAATCTCTACTCAACAAAATAAATATGCTTGCTTAATTTTGCGTAGTTTATAATATATATATATATATATATATATATATATATATATATATATATCAATATGCCCCATAAGAATCCATTTCCGGAAAACCCCGTTCATAGCGGATTATCAACTCAACAAGGGAAACATGCAAAAAAAAATGTCTTTACTGTTAGTCTAGTAGTTCGAAAAGGATTTTTTTTTTTTTTCCCCCCCCAAATTTTTTGAAACCCCCCAAAATTTTTCATAAAACTCGTTCTTAGTGGACCTACCCATAAAAAGGGAATTTGAAATTTTTTTTAAAAAAATTAAAAAGGGGGAAAGCTTAACATAACTCCCCCTTTAAACCCCCCCCCTCCGATGGTCAGCTTTCACAAAACCCGTTTTTAGGGAATCTCTGCTCCAAGAAGGGAACATGCCTGCCAAATTTCAAGCATGCAGATCTAATAGTTCAAAAACGGAAATATTTATGTTGTTGCTCATGCCACCTGTCTGACATAGGCAGATCGAGGCCCACGAAATTCATCGTGGCAATGGGCTAGAAGTACGCCTGTCGTTGGCTTTTAGCCTTGAGCACCATACAGGTGACAGTACGATTTAGCTCGGAGAAATTCCCGAAGGAACGATAGATGGCGACACCACCTATCTCCACCTCCACAATTGAGGCATGGAACTGAATCGGAGGAAAATTTTCTCCAGTTCCCTGCCCTCGTGATTCAGTCCACAAGACTTTCGGACCCACTGATTTAACGAGCACGTGCTCCGCGTGTACTCGGAGGGTATTTGGCGGTACGGGCATCGAACCCAGGCCTTCCGGTCCGGAGTCTGGTGTTCTAATCACTAGGCTACCCACGGCCCTATATATTATTATATTTATCTATAAAGCCCCTTAACCCTTTCCAACTTCCTTGGGGGTCAGTTTTCGCAAAACCCTTTTGTGATGAATCTCTACTTCATGAAAGGAACATACCTGCTAAATTTGCAGGCGTAATATAGTTCTTGAGATAACTGATGAGTGAAGGAGTGAGTCTTTTTTCTCCTTTATATACACTCATGGACAAAAAAAATAAAAAAATTATCGCACCAAGAAGGAGTCGTCAAAATGAAACGAAATTTTACATACGTAATGACTACTTTGATATAAGTAAATGATTAGAAAATCAAAGGAAAAGGATTATTTATTTCAGAGAAAAAGGCAAAAGAATGGAGGATTTAATACCTTGTTGAACCCCCTCTATATATAGAGCGAATACACGATGCGATACGATCAGCTATTGAGGCATAGAAGTTCTGTATGATGTCTTGAGACATTTCGTTCCATATTTGCTGTAACCATGCCTCTAGTTCGTTCAAACTCGTGGGATGCCCAACTCGCCATCCCAAATGATCCCAGCTATGCTAGATTGGTGACAAATCTGGGGATTGGGCAGGCCAAGGAAGGGTAGTAACAGTGCGTAGACAGTCTTGTGACACCCTTGTTGTGCGAGGCCGAGCATTGTCTTGTTGAAAAATGCCTCCTGGGAGCCGTTGTATGAGCGGCAACACATGTGGTTGCAGGATGTCATGGACATACCGCTGTCATGGTGCCTCGGATCAATACTAGGGGTGACCGTGTATTGTAGGCAATGGCACCCCATACCATCACACCAGCTGTGGGAGTGGTGTGTCGCTGTAAAGAAAAGGCAGGATTGAGGCGTTCACCACGGGTCTCCACACACGAACACGATTGTCATCACTGCTGAGATTGAATCTGGATTCGTCGCTAAAGACGACCTGGTTCCATTCAGCTGCAGTCCAGTTTCCTCGTGCGCGGCACCACTCCACACGGAGGCGTCGATGGGTGGGCATCAAGGGCAGTACACGTAATGGGCGTCGCGATCCCAAATGTCCTTCAGCCAGGCACCTTCGTATGGTTCGAGAAGACACAGGGGCCCTAGTGAAGGAGCTACCTGTGCCTGGATGGCTGCCGATAAAGCAGATGGCTGTACGCGTGCAGCCCAAATCGGACAATCCGAAATATGTTAAATAAAGTCTTAAATTTCATGTAAAAATAATGGATTTCTTTTTCCCCGACCTAATATAATTAACCGAGAAAAAAATATAGATTAACCAAGCTCTTTTTTTAAAAAAATTGAAATCTGAAATATTTTAGAGAGAAGCTGTACTATACACGACGCGAAGGTATCCAAGCCGGCCACGAGTTCGAGACCATAAACACAAGAGGTTACCACGACCACACAGCTTCGAACAAAACGGAAACTATTAGAACCAAAAAAGGAAACAAAATGTTTACGGGAATGATGTGATTATTATATGGAGGGGGCTTAAGAACTGAACATATCACAATCACTTTATTTATAAAAATGACCTAAAATAGTTTATACTTGCTACAAACACCTTTATTCTACTTATCTCAATTTCTGATTTACTAAAACCCTTAAGCCGATTTGTAACTTTGCACCCTCTCCATTACAGATTAACTCGAATTTTAACACATCTCGATAAGAATTAAATCCTGTTCTTTAAAAATAATTACTTTAATCCCAGATCACAGAAAACACAAAAGAAAAATCTGCAAAATAAAGTCTACGTTATGTCGTTCTGCCGAAATCTAAAAGTATTTACTCTTAAATACTTTTTTTACGCGAGATAATTTTTTTGCCTGCATAACGCGAAATAAATAATACAGTAGAACATCGTTTATCCGAACGTTTATTATCCGGAGCGTCAAATATCCGGACCAGTTGGGTTTTTTTTGTCAACTACGTGTACTGCATATGAATACGTTTTCGAAAAGTGCAACGCTCAACAGTTGCTTCGAGTGAGGCCAAAAGTGACTAGAAAACCCAAGGTCAGGGATATTTGAGGAATTTCAGTTGTGTGATTTGGTAATCAAATGGTCAATGACGACTACAGGGAGGAGATTACCCACTTTGTCCAATCGATCCAAGAATGCGATTAAGAATATGTAGAAACTTGGATGGCATGCGATGCAGAAGACTGTGGATTTCAAATGCTAAATAATGACGAGATTGTGACTTCCGTGCAAGAAAAATGCGACGCTGTCGAAGATAAAACGGATGAAGACGAGGACAACGAAAGTAGCAAGGGTCCATCAAATGCTGACGCGTTTCCTGCGTTAGAGACAGTTACGGAGTGGTTCGAACTACAATCAGAGTGCCGTCCTACTCAACTACTGCTGCTGCTCAAGAGAATCAGGAGGCCTTGCAGCGAAAAAACGGTGTATAATGGTGCAGCGAAAAATAAGTGATTATTTTCCACAATAAAGGTAAATTTGCGACATTTTGCACCTAGTTTGCTTTTTCTTCAAGCACGTTTCCCGCACGTGATGCTTTTCAATATTCGTATAGTGTTCGGTTTCATATACTGCATGGATCGCTTTCGGTTTTCGGTTATCCGAACAATCGTGAATCCGAATGGTGTCCGGTCCCAATGGATTCGGATAAACGACGTTCTACTGTACATTGGATTACGTTTAACGCGAAAACGATTCAGACGGAACATCGGTTAACACGAATTAATACAACGGTTCCGACAAACTATATACATTTTCATGCATTTTTTTTCTCTTACCGCGAAAATGTTTCCCTTTCCGGAAGAGAGAGGATATTGACACTAAGCTTTAATGAAATGTTTGAGAAAATTTCTGTAGTATTGGACTGTCCTACTGTATCATCGGAAGAATTCGTAGCAGTTGAGATAATAATCTGCGTACAGACCCAATTACGGCAAAGATATTTCGGAGTTAGTTCAAAACTCAAAACTCAAAAAATATCATTGATGCAGATTCGGACGAGGAAAATAAAATGAATGATGCAGCTCCTATCCCTCACGTCCATCTGAAATAAGGAACACCATAAAAAGTATGCTTAGTTATTTAGACGCACACTCCAATGATGAAATGAACAAAATGGACGACATCGAACAATTTGTTGACAGTTTGATGCTAAAAAAGACAATACAAGGAAAAATATATCAGATTATTTTCTAAAAACTATAATTTTTTGTTTCATTGATTTTTTTCTTAATACATTCAATGTAAATAAAATGTACTCTAATAAAAAATTTTTTGAATATATATATATTGCAATATCGTTTAACACGAATAAATATTTCGGTCCCTTCAATTTCGTGTCAAACGATTTTCACTGTAATAGAAAAACATAAGAAATTCAGGTGTTAAAAAATAAAAGATCTTTAATCGCGCATTATTACGCAACTGATCGTCTTTTAATAGTATAACTAACCTTAGGCTCTAAATACCTGTCCAATTAAAGAAAAAACAAAACAAAATTCAATAAATCTGCGATGAAAACAGTTAAGATAGTATAAATAGCCTTGAAATAGTATTAATTTGACGTCACGCACGCGGCTTCACTAAAAAAAAAACGAAAAACCGTCAGCGATAATTCACATCAAAGAGATACTTCCATTCCAAAAGATTAATGCCTTCAACGACCTTGAAAAAATAAGAAAATGTTTTCAAATTTTAAATTGTTCAATTTGCATACATAATTCCGATAATTATACCTGTATAGTGAAGGTTAAACTTGTTTAAATCTTTACTTATAGGTTATTTGTGTCAGTCCAGGGTTATTGGAAGGGGAAAAAAATACAATTATTCGAAATATAAAGATAGATTTTATTTTAAAGAGTTATAAAATGTAAAGGGGGAGCACAAATATATTTTCGTGTTCTTCCAGCGGGGATTTTTTTTATTAGATAAGATACAAATATAATTAAAAGTTCATGGCAATTAATAACTTTAACATTTAATGCAAACTGATTGATTGCACGAAGCTGCAAAAGGGCTATTGACGGAGGACCTTGTAGTTCTGAATGACAATCAAGTGACGAGGACGTCCCCTGAACTGGCACCCGATCTCCAAACTATCACACCACATCAACGAGTGGACTTTAAACTCGACATTTTTAACGCGCACAGACCCTTTCTACTCGATGGATTTTCAGTGTCTCAAGAGCTCGAGCTCATGACACGCAGGCTATAAGATCACGGCCATGACCACTAAGTTGTCATGGTTATTAATTAAATACCGCTCATCTAGTACAGTCGTTAGCGGCGCTGAATACTGTGCCGTAGGGCCTGGGTCCGAATCCCGGAGAAGGCATGGATTTTTGTAAATGTATAGTGCCTTCGTGGCATAGGGGTTACTCTAAATAGCCGTCGAGCCGCACGGATTGGTGGAAGGGGAAGAGAGATGAGAGGCCCCTGACCACCTCCGGGGTGTTCTTCCTCAAAATTGGGGAGGAAGCAAGTTTAATCGTGCTGTTACCTATATGGTGTTCAAAGATACGGCTAACGACAGGCGTACAACTAGATCCTTGCCACGATGAATTTCGTAGGCTTTCGTGGGCACCGTCAGACAGGTGGCATGAGGGCACTCTAAATAGCCGTCTAGCCACAAGTCCTCTTGTGAGGTTGGTGGGAGGGGAAGAGAGGTTGTAGACCTCTGACCACTTCCAGGGTGTTCTTCCTCAAAATTGGAGTTGAACCGAGCCAAATCGTACTGTCACTTGTACGATGTTCAAAGCTACGACTAACAACAGGCTTACATCTAGCCCTTTACCGCGATGAATTTCGTGGACCTCGATCTGACGCCATCTGACAGGTGTGGCATTAGCAACAACAACAACAACAAAGACGTATTAAATTCGTTACTTAACTCGAGAGTTCACTACAGAAAAAGGGAAATTGGTACCACTTTTTTCCGTCGCCAAGAGAGAGTTAACATAAGATATATACATGTATAACCTTTTAAAATTGATTTTATTTCCTTTTTCGTGTTTCACCAACACAACGCCCCTTTCATGTCATTCAAACGGGAGTCACTTTACGCAGAACACAAACATCCCCCCCTAATATCAACAAAATCCCTAAAACAACAACGAAACATCAAATCCAAAACACAAACCATCTGCTATCTAGTTGCAAAATTTCAAGCACAAGAAAACACACAAACCCCTATATATATAACCTCAAAGTGTTCCTCCCCCCTCAATCAATATTCTATACATATACAAACAACATAACATCAGTTTTGCATACGGGGATCGTACTCACAACCGAGTGACTCATCCCGTTTTAGTAATGTATCCCATTCACGCTATTTTAAAAGTGACTGATTCACAGATTCATTTTTTTGTGTTTATTTTTCTAAAAAAAGACCATCTAGACTAATAATAGATATCAAGTTTCCGCGCGTGGGGCATATCGTTAGATATCTCTAGTTAGAGATGTAGTAAGGGAGTGGTGTAGGTGAACGTGCCGATCGTCACGAAGTCTATGACGTGATGATTAAAAATTATGAAATTAAAAATGAAATAATCGCTCTGTTTCTGCAAGCAGTCGCGTACACAGACATCCTTTTTGGAACGGGGGTTACATTCTAAAAACACGTGATGAAAGCGGCAAGGTACGGATCTCTACGGTAGAAAAATAAAAAATTGTTGCTCTATGGGGAGAAGGTGTAACTCCCCCTCCCCTTCGTGAGCCCTTTTCTACGAGGGTAATTATTGTGGAGTTCATAATTTATGCATGGCAAATTGGGATGCAATGAGACCCCAGAAGGTACTAAAACTCACTTGTGTGTTAGTTAGCATGCACACACGAAATATATGAGCTCGCTCGCTCTATCCATATGATATAGATTTTTTGGAGTATTAATTTTTTTTTAGGTAATTGACCGTGCTATGTGAATATATTTACAAAAAAAAAGCATCACTCCTTTTTAACAGAGAGAATCTAATGTATAAAAACGTGGTAAAACTTAGCTTTCAACGCGCTTAAATTTACCTGTAAAATATTTATACATTAAAATATACATTTTCGTAAAAATGTTTTATCAATGGAAATAAAACTAAAAAAAAGAAAATGATTTATTTTAAAGGAGGATTGGGATGCAGCAAGATGTACAAAATGAAAATTTTAGTTCCTTAAAAAAAAGAACTTGTAAAGACAATTCTTTTTGCATAGCAAAATGAACTGAATTCATGTGGGTCACATGATAAATGCAATCACGTGCTCTCCATCGAATTTAGAACTGATATTATATTTGTTTTATACTTGTTGTTCAACTTGTAAAATTTAGATAAAATGTCATAATCGGACGAGTGTGAGTTATATTGTTGCAACTATAAAGCTATCAGTGATGGACCTCGTAATTTTGAACCATGCTCAAGTGACGAGGACGACACCTGAACTAGCAACCCTCTCCTAACTTCCACATCACAACAATGGGAGGATATTGAGCCTTAACTGCCGGATATTGATTGACTGAATATTAACATCGCACTGTTCAGCTACACGAGGGCTTTTGGCGACGGACCACATAATTTTGAACCATGGTCAAGTGACGTGGACGACATCTGAGCTGGCACCCCCTCTCCTAACTACCACACCACACCGGGAGGACGTCTCAGCTCTCGACAGATTTAACGTGCATCGCTGCCCTACACGGCGGGTCTTTAGTGGTACTGAACTCGAACTCGTGACAAGGCAAGCCACGATCCGATACCTATACCACTCGGCTACTGCGGCCACTGCCGGATATTGAGCCGACTGGGCACACCTGAAATGAACTTTGAACAAGGCTAATATTTTATTATTGTGAATTTATCGTTATTTATTACTTAATCTAGAAATAAAATATCTTTTTGCAATTAGCTGTGTGACCGTTGACGCTACCCTGTCACGTCGTCTCAACAGTAATTTTTTTTTTTGATACATAAATTAGAAATTAAAATCGCACTACGTATGTTTTCTATTTCCTCTCTTTAACAATGGATAGTTATTATGTAGCTCTTGATTGACGTTAGTGCAAACCAAATCCTTTGACTACGGCAATGACCTTTTAATATGGTAGAACAATTCAATCAGATGAGACAGAATTCATTCACTGAGCCCAAGCACTAGCTTCCTTTGGAAGATGTCAGGCCATGACAGAGACAATATTTCAAAAGCGGAATCCTTTTGGAAGCCTCATAAAAGCGGCTTTTATTTCAACAAATATTTCCTTTTGTATTTCAACGGAAAAGTGAATTTGAAGAATTCCAAATATATCGGTTGTCGAAATTTTACAATGAGAAAAGTAAGTAGTGAATAAGTAGAAAGATTGTTTCGTTATAACTTATATGTCAAATTGTAATTCTCCCTATGGTATTGATGTTAAGAGGGGAATATTTCATTTTCGTACAAGTGAACATTACGTGGTCCGCCACACCAATAGATCTCGTGGTGTAGCTTCAGAAAGCAGTGTTAATTAAAAAAAAATCAGCAAATAAAAATTAAACAACGGTCAAAAATTTCTTAAAAAATAAAGGAATTAAAAACAGAGATGACTGATTGATTGCTTATTAAGGTCACACTCAGAAACAAAATGAAGGTTATTAATGAAATTCGGAAAATCAATCAAGTGATGAGGATGACACCCGAGCTGCCACCCCTCTCTCCAAGCTTCCACACCCCACCAACGTAAGGACGTTTGAGCCTCGACATATTTTCTAGTTTCAGCCCCTGTGCACGGGTGAGTGTTCATTAATGCCTCATTATAAAGTAACACGAGAGCTATTGGAAACGGACCTCGCCATTTTGAACCATGGTGAAGTGACGAGGATGACACATGGGCTGGCAACCCCTTTCCTAACTGCCTCACCATACCAAGGAGAGGACGTTTGAGCTTTCGACAGATTTAATGTGCATCGCCCCCCTACACGGCGAGTCTTTTGTGGTACTAGGCTCGAACTTATGACAAGCCTGCCATGATACGATACCTTGACCACTGGGCTACCGCTTGGTTGACTGAATATTAACGTCACACTGTTCAGCTACACGAGGGCTTTTGGAGACGGACCACGTAATTTTGAACCATGGTCAAGTGACGTGGACGACATCTGAGCACTGGGCTGCCGCAGCCCCCCAAAAAAGGGGGATATGATGTTCGAACACTAAAAACTTATGGCAGCATTCAATTCCAGCACCGTAAAAATAGACATGCATTAATAAAGCCAAATATTAAAAATTTGGATCTGGTTTTGTCGCATTATGTTTAATTTCTATTTGCTAATCTGTAGATAGCTAGCAGCTATCTTTTAATACGAAAATTATAATGTAGTATAAATATTTTCAAAGAGTTGCCTTTGTAGGCCAAATTTGAAAACACTTGTTTAGATTTTATCATTGGCATATCTAAATTCCATAAGAGTCCTTTTTTAGATCCCCTTAACATTTTATGATGGTTGCTTACATATCTTAGGGTCCCTGAAACTTGGGGGCCCCGTATCACTGATACGGCTCACACGGTGGTAGGATGAAGTCACCGCCAACGGGGGTTCGTTTGAGCCTCGACAGGTTAAGATAGGTTTTCAGCGTCACTAGGCTCGAACTCCTGACACGCCGACCACGTTGTCCGTGACTTTGACCACTATGCTACCACGGCCACTATTTCTTTCAAGAGTAACTAGGCAAATATTGGAATTATTAAATTTTATACACTTTAATTGCATTTTATGGGTCATTTCATGAAATATAGGTATCATGTGCAATAACTGAACTATACACTTTAGCGGACAAATATATGACCATAAATAGGCCAAGAAATGTTTCTCGGATTGTTTTCAAGGAACCAGTTAACGTTATTGCATTCAAAGATGACTCTTAAGGAGAAAGAGTAATATAAACTTAATACAAAAAAGGGATAATAGCCTTTGTTGCTCCATATCCCACAAAACCTATAACTGTATCTAGTAGCGCACACAGGAATTTTTCAGGGGGTCGGGTCGAAAGTTCAACATTCTTGTATCATGCTCCTTGATTTTGTCGATTTTCGGGAACAAAACACAGTAGAAAACTAATTATTGAATAAATAATTAGCATTGATTAACAAAATTAATCATTAATAACAAATACTTAATTAAATTTTACGTACTATATACCGTAAAATCCGGCGTATAACGCGCACCTATACTTTCCAGCTGTAAAATTTAATTTATAGGTATATTCACAGTATAACGCGCACCTCCTTTTTTTACGAAGAAACCTGAAATGTACATGCTCAATGCCGTTGTTTGGAAGTAATTTATTGTAAGTATTATTCCAAGTTTTAGAAATAATAGTATATTTCTAGAGCTACAACCCTTTAAGTCTATAAGGAATATCATTTCTCTTAAATAAACAATCTTTCGATATATGCAGAAGTCTAATTTTTTTCCATGCTCATTCTTTTTTTATGTTTTTAATACTCCAACTTTCATACCCGGCGTATAACGCGCACCCTTAAGTTTCGATCTTATTTTGGATGTTCAAAGTGCGCGTTATACGCCGGATTTTACGGTACTTAGAATTATAGTCAATCGGGAAAAAAAAATCGAGTGTTTGGGGGGGGGGTCCGGACCCTAGGACCCTCCCTTGTGTGCGCCACTGACTGTAACTCAAAAAAGAAAGTAAAAAACAGACAGAGGGAGTACCCTATTGTAGGTCAGTCGGGTTTTGAAAATAATGTATGGTCAAATTACAAAAAATTTCACAATATCTGGATAGAGAAAGGGAATTCAATTCCTTACTTTAAAAAAACAAAAATCCCCCTTTTCTGCTGTTTTTGCCGTTCTCTTTTCGATCTATGTCCTAATTGCCGAAGTTTTATATTGTGGTCCTTCATTTTTCCGGAAAAAATACTTGTTTTATTTTCTTCAGAAAGACCATCTATGGTATTATTCTCCTGAACCTATACGGATAAATTGTTAGAGCCTCAAAAAAAAAAAGAGTATGCTTGGTTTCGGAAAGTTTAATTTAAAAACTCAAAACTAAGTCTCTTGTATAATTTAATTTTTATTGACATGTGTGTTACGAAGGAATGTCTCCGTATTGTGATGAAGCGTATAAAATTCCAGACCTAATTATTTGTTTAGATAAATATGTTTTATTGGGAAAAGATAGGTTGGAATCAGTGGCGCACACAAGGGGATCCTGGGGTCCAGACCCCCAAAAGCCTTGATTTTCGGATTGATTATAATTCTATAAGTATATAGTACGTAAAAAATTTAATTAAATATTTGTTATTAATGATTAGTTTTATGAATTCAATATTATTTTTATTCAATAATTAGTTTTTCACTGTGTTTTGTTTCCGAAAATCGACAAAATCAAAAGGAGCATGATACAAGAATGGTGAACTTTCGATCCCGGACCCCCCCTCCCCCCTTGAAAAATTCCTGTGTGCGCTATTGGTTGGAATAATATTCTTGTAAGTATAATTTTGAAAACACTTTCGTGATTTTTCCGTGCGTTTTTATACAAACTTTTGTTTCAATTTCTAGAACGTGTTAAACTTACATGTGCGACGCAATAGAACTTAATAGTGCATGTTTTTCTTTCTACGTTATTTTAAGTGATACATTTAAAGATGAACTAACAAATTCTTATCAGAACATAAGAGGTAAATCGATTATGCGTGCTTAAGAATTTGAATTTTTGAATAACTTTTATGATTTTAAAGAGTATTGTCGATTACGAGCACGAGCGATGACAATGATTTAAACAATAATAATAATACTCTTAGATAATTTGGGAGATTTGTAATAAATTTAATGAAATTTGACCTAACACCATACAAAATTCTAATGCAGCAATCCAATTTTTTCTTTCTACACAAAAAATAAAATCGAATGATGGAAAAAAAGTTACGGTTAAATAAATGTGCTATTATACATTTTCTTCATATAACTTATTATAACTTATTTTTTTAAAACACACCTATAAATAAAATAATATTTTAACAACAAAACTTTTAGTTTATTTCGTTGTCCCTTTCATTCGAAACGTGTGCTGAAATTTGAATGTAAATATTGAGAAGACAAAGGAGTATATTGACTCGTAAAGGAATCTAAAAAATTTTATTCAAAGCCGCTCGTCAGAAAGATCATTTGAAGTAAAATACGGATAACATTTAGAATGGGAAAAATCCATTCGAAATGTTATTTGCGTGTAAATAATAACATTCCTTGATCTTTTAATTGAATAACTGTAGAGAAATGTCGCACTTAAAGAGATTCACTCGGAAGATAGAGCTTACTCTGAAGATAATGTTCATTTTTGGACCATTTTTGGTCAGCAAGAGTTCAAAAGTTGTTTTCCCTTCTTATATTATTAGAAATGGGTTTGCGGAAAAAACAAAATTTTAAAAAGTACCTATTAAACAATTAGATTAATTCTTAAAGTATCTTACTACTTGCGACAACTTATTTTTTTTAAAAAAGATGGAGATGTGGAGATTTTTTTGTGGTTTTTGTATTTATTTTAGCACCTTTTAAAAAAAAAAGGCTAAGAATTAAGAAGAGAAAAGTAAATTATTACTACTAAAATGGCAAAAAATGGGTCGAAATTGACAAAAAAATTATATAAACGGGGCCCGCTCTGTACAAACAGAAAATGAACAAATTCTCAAATTTTCAGTTTTGATTACTTTGCTATTCCTTTTTGAAATGACCTTCAGAATAAGAGATTTTAATTTGTACAAAAACTAGAGCACTCTATAATAGCTATTATATGAAATTCCTTAAAAAAAAACAGTGATTATATTCACACAAAGAACTGTAAATTTTGTAATAAAACTGTGATTGATAAATCTGAAAGTTAAAATACTTCTACTGTTAAACAGAACATACAAAAAAAAATTTCGGCAAATTATTTTAAAAATATTTCGAGCAATCGCTGTCCCCGTTTTTGAGCTTTTTGAAAAAAACACATTTCGAGTAAAACGCATTTTAAAGATTGACATCTTATGTAAAGTTATGGCATCTGCTTTTAATAAAACACTTGTATTTTTTGTTCTGTTGAATGGAAAATAAAACACTTGGTATTTTTATAAAGCTAATTAAGATGGCATATAAAATAAAGTCATAATAAAAATTTGTCAATATTTTTAAAAAAATCATGATTTTAGGGTAGTTGCATACCTTAAGTAATGATTGTTTTAATATGTTTTAACTTATTTGGACCCTTTCAAATCAGTTTTATAAATGCGATCATTTTTATTTATTTTCCATAAACGGGCCCGCAAGGAATTTTGATACAGGCTACACTCAGGACTAACTACGCCAGTGCTAGAGTTGTACTGATATCCAGTAAATCTTCGCTTCACTTCGCGTAAGTTTTTTTTATATTCTATTATTAATGGAAAGTTTGACTCTAACAACAAAAAAAAATTCCATCAAAATTTGAATTTGTGTCTTTTAAAACAAGCAAAAATGGAGTTAGCAAAGTGAGATTTAATGTAAATATAGACGTTTTCAATAAAATACTTGTAGGAAATGTGGTATGTCGTTAACAATGTAAAAAAAAATATTGCTTAAAGAGGAAAAAAATACAGAAAAACATCAAAATATTACAAATTCAGAGACACTTTGGGTTTTGGAATGCCACATCTGGTTTTATTTTTCTTCTAACTAAGTATTTTATAATCGTTATAACTTTTTTCTAAAGTACCTAGGAACAAAACGTGATCTGTTTTGGAAAGAAGAAAGTTTAAACTAAACACAAAAAGAATTGCGATGTAACGCCAGAAACTCGCCAAATTTTTAAAAAATTCGCCAATGTGGTTGAAAATCAGTGTTTACAATGTAATCGGATACCGACAAAAATAGTTATTTATAAGTTCACTTAGATTAAGTTGTTTTGTCGATCTTTTTACTGGATCAAGTTTGAAGTTTGTTCTAAATCCTTTAATTGTTCGGCATTAACTCGGTATAAAAATAACATTTTCTTAGAAAGAGAGTGCTCGCTATATATGTTGCAATCCCACATATACTGTCCAGATCAACAGTTAGAATAGTGATGCGAGATTAAGTCAAGACGAAAGAGATAGTGTACAATAAATCCTTTTTATCCGTTTTTACTTTAAGAGGCCTTTATTTTAAATGGAATAAGTTGTTTTTTTTCGTACGGAATTCAATTCTTGTTCCTACAAATTTCGAAAAATAGTTTAATTTTTCTTTACGAACAAAAGCAGATCAAGAAATGGAATACAAACAGTAATTTTTTTAAGCTTATAGGTAAGGGAGTTTTAAGTGAAAGACATCTTCCACTCTGAGTTGAATCTTTTGTAAATAAAAAGTGTCTGTAAATTCACTTAAAACTAAATCAGAGCTTTCAAATATTATTTATTGTTAAGAATTTAGTGAGAATTATCCATTATCCCCCTTCAAATGCGCAGAATTTAGACTTTTAAGAGAAAATAAGTAATATGTATTAAAAAATTAAGTCAATTTCTACTTAGGTCAACAAAATTTTTTTTATTTTAGTTACTTTTTATTAAAAAATTACAATTAATATAAATATGTATACACATATGACAGAATCACAATATTAAGAGAGGCAAAATAGAAAGCGAATTTCCTTAAAATTTTCCACACATTATTTTCCTTTTTCCTTATTAAAATATCTTATACAGGAGAAATTTTTTTCTCCCATATAAAACTAAAATTAATTAATTAAATTTAATTAATGAATTGGTATTTGGAAAAAAAACTGTATTAACATCAAGTTTCATCCACTACAAGTTTAAAAAAGTGTATTTGAACTTGAATGGATGAATAAAAAGTATTCATCCATTCAAGTTCAAATACACTTTTTTGAAAATTTGTGTGAACAAGATATATAAATATATATAGGGAGAGTGTGAACTAATAGTAGGCATTGAAAAAACTGCAAGAATTTTAGCAAAATTTTGAATTTTTAACTTAAAATGTGCTAATAAAGATAGTAAAAAATTTTAAGTGCTGCGTAGAAATATATATTGGATTGTATAGTATTGTTATTTATCAGATTGAGAAAAGGGGAGAAAATGAAAAACTGACCCTCCTGGAACATTAAATACGTCGTTAACAAAAAAATTACTTCTGATAAATTCAATAAAAGTGCAAATTGTACAATTTAGTCATACTGCGGCACTCAAAATGTATTGCAATGCAAGCGCTAGCGTATATAATGTATTTATGTTCGCATAAATTACTATATATGAAAAAAATAATAAAGGCGTCAAGAAAAAGGATATTGCTTTAAAATTTGATATTCCTCCAAACAGCTTATCAACAAGTGTAAAAATTCGAAATAAACTACAAAATTATGATTCTTCGAATTCTTATTCAAAGCATTTAAGAACATGTGTCTATGAAGATGTCGACGAGGCAGTTTTGAAGTGGATACACACAATGCGAGATAAAAACGAAAAATGCTTTGGAGGAAAACATAGTAAAGCAAGAATAACTGTTATGTTAGGAGCAAATATGTGTGACTGGACATCATAAATTAAAACCACTTGTTATAGGGCAGAAGCAAAACTTCAAGATGTTTCAAAGGCGCAAAATCTTTGGAAGTTGTTTATGACTTTAACAAAAAATCTTAGATGACGTCAGAAATTTGGGAAAATTGGATTCAAAGGTTGGACAAACGTATAGTTAAAAAACGTCGCAAAATTGTTCTTGTTTTAGATCATTTTTCTGCCCATCCGAAGGAAATTAACCCAAAATTGAAAAATGTTAGTTTTTTACTTGCCACCTAACACTAGGAATGGCGATCTGAGATCGATTAATCGAAAAATCGATTTATCGGGCAAAAAAAAAAAATCAATTTTTTAAATCGATACGTACCACTGAATCGATTCAGTGAATCGATATTTCACCCTAAAAAATCGACATTCAATTTTTTCCCGTTTTGGTAAAAACCATAAAAAACGAAGATTTTAAACACTATTTATCGCAGGCAGTTGTGCATCTAAAATATGATCCTATACTTTTCTGGCAAGAACAAAAAAAAAAACTATTTATCCTCACGTTCACTCAATAGCCATGATCTATCTATATGAGTATCGTGGGATCGATCGATCATTTGTTTCTCGTGAGCGCCTTTTTTCCCATTGCCGGCAACATCGCTAGTGATGAGCGAAACCACTTGGATCCCAATAGACTTGAGAGACTGTTGTTTTTAAAAAGTTTAGATATTAAACATTCGGAACTATAATCTGTATAATCTATTTTCTACACTTTTTAATGTAACGAATACATTCAGAAAATAAATCGCTTCTTGTGTGTATACCTGATACTTTAATATGGTAGTAAAAATAATTGTAATTGTTGAATTCCCTGAACTAAAAAAATCCCCTGATTTTACTGATAAGAGATCGTTTTTAATGGTATTTTTCTTGTTTATCATAAAATGGATTTATTTACATTTTAAATGCAGACTTGGAAAAAAATCGATTTTTTAGAAATCGATCTTTTAGATCTCGATTTTTTTGTGAATCGATTCATCAGGTTACGATTTGAATCGATTTAAGAATCGATCTTTTTCGGAAAGAATCGCCGTCCCTACCAAACACCACATCAAAACTCCAGGCAATGGATCAAGGGGTGATAAAAAATGTTAAGAAAGAAGTAAGAAGTTACTCGTCTTTTGAAAAAAAAGGAAAAGCTCATTACATCGTAATAATCGCCGTAAGAGTTAAATTACTATTTTTGGGAACCAAAAAGTAATCAACATCAATAAGATTTCTTGACTTGTTTATTTGATTTGATAAACTCTTGAGACTTCAAAAAAGAGAATGCCAACAAAAATTTTTATTTCTAAATTTAAAAAAAACAATCCTTTCTGCGACTTAATCCTTTATTAACAACAGTTAGATTACGCAACGGTGATAAAAAAATAATAGCTTAAAATATTTAATTAATTAAAGTCCAATCAAAAGAATTCGCAGAAAATTCCTCTTGATGTCAGAGAGAAGAAATACCTTGGAAGCTTCGTTGGAAAATTACACGTGTTCACTTGAGCTCAAATTTGGAGAAAAATATTTCACGTTATGAGAAATTCGCTAAATTAGCGTTGTGAAATTGAGAAGTACGACATGGAATGAAAAACTCCTTTTATCACGCGCTATGAAAATAGAATAATTCATATATAATTTAAAATAACCATTAAATTCAAAAACGAAAGTTAGCTTACACAATTTATTGCGCTTCATGTTTACTTACGCCCATATTGCGTTAGATTCCACAGACTTTCAGAAAATGAACTTTTTACTTCGTATTTAAGGTATCTGACTACTTGCGACAACTTTTTTTTTAAAAATGCAGATAGAGATTTTTTTGTGGTTTTTCTATTTTTTTAGTCCATTTTAAGAAAAAAAAGGTTAAAATTAAGAAGAGAAAAAATGTATTACTACTAAAATGGCAAAAAATGGGACGAAATTGACAAAAAATTATATAAGCGGGGCCCACTCTGTACAAATAGAAAATGAACAAATTCTCAAATTTCCAGTTTTGATTACTTTGCTGTTCCTTTTTGAAATGACCTTCAGAATAAGAGATTTTAATTTGTACAAAAACTAGAGCACTTTATACTAGCTATTATATGAAATTGATTAAAAAAAACAGTGATTATATTCACATAAAGAATTGTAAATTTTATAATAAAGCAGTGATTGATAAATCTGAAAGTTAAAATACTTCTACTGTTATACAGAACATACACAAAAAATTTCAGCAAATTATTTTAAAAACTTTTTGAGCAATGCGGTCCCCGCGTTTGAGTTTTCCGAAAAAAAAACGCATTTTAAAGTTTGACACATTATGTAGAGTTATAGCATCTGTTTTACTAAAATACTAAAATACTTGTAGTTTTTGTTCTAGTGAATGGAAAATAAAAAACCTGGTATTTTTATAAAGCTAATAAAATCATAAAAGAAATTTGTCAATTTTTTTTTTAAAAAAAATCATGATTATAGGGTAGTTGGATACCTTAATAAGGTTTTGAAAACGATTTGACTATTTTAAGTGAACGGTGTATACCAGAGGTTCCCAAACTTTTTTGCCTCATAGACCCCTTGACTGGTTTTTCGGTTTGGGTTAGACCCCCTACTTACCTAATATTAAATTTTTGCAAATTTATCAACTTAAATGTATTTTGACAGCAAGTATAGAGCTATTTACTTTAAAATATTAGCATTCTTAACTGTAGTGAAGTACAAAGTGTTTAAAACTTAAGAAAGTATATATGTTAATTAAATTTAAATTTAATTAATGCATGAAACAACTATTACATAAAATAACCGAGCTACAAACAAATGGTTTTATTTGAAGGGATGAATCTGGGGATGCAATAACAAATTTTCAACATTTGGCATCAATCTTATCAGGTTTTAGCCCTAAATATATTTCCTTGGTTAATAGTGTCCAGTACTTTCTTATTTCTTTTATTATTTTGGAGATTAGCAAGCGCACTGAAACTCCTCTTCTCAGTTGGAAAAACAATTAAAAACTTTCTCAAGATATTCCATAATATGGAATAAATAACAGGAATATCTTTTTGAAGCCAAAATTGTTGACATCGTTTCTAAATTTTACCTTAAGATCTTCGTTAGTGCGTACTCCTAGTGCTTAATTCTTGTAATCTGACTTTTTTTAAAGATACCATATGAATTCATTGAGTACTGTAATATTACGATAGTCAAAACATTCTCAAACCTAGTTTCAAAATCTAAACAAAAAGGCATTTAAATGTTAGTGACGTCCAAAATTATACTCCTTTAGCTAATTCTGGTAAAAAAGGTTGAAATGTGACCCTTATTTTTATAAAATTTATGCTTTCGCCTTGTAACTGCAAATTAACCTCATTAAATTTAAAAAAAAATCTATTAAAAATAGGTAAGTCTAGTTTCCACTTGATTAAATTTTCTTTTAATATTAGTCATGATCTGGTTTAATGAGAGCCACTATCGTAGACCCCCATTTACACCTCATGGACCCCCAAATTATTTCTTCGCTGTCGTGGACCCCTTACAGGTTGTCATATACCCCTGGGGGTCTACATAGACCACTTTGGGAATCACTAGTGTATACAATTAATTTTACAGTTGAATATCTATAATTAATTAACTGTAACGGATTAAATTTCCCAGAGTATATTGTTTATGTATATCCCTTAATTTTCAAAGTAGTGATCCAAAAAGAAATATATTGCATGAAAAAAAACTGCAGTAAATCATAATGCGGTAGATAAAGGGTTAAATGCAGTTTTGGGGCAAAAAATGAAGAAAGAATGACATTTTCAAAATATTCTCCTTTTATGAAAAATGCTTCTATAATAATATTTTGCCTTTATATAGCTATGACTTTTATACAGGGGTTAAATTATATGGTTTTTGAAAAATTCACATTATTTTCAGCTTTACGATCCACTGAAATTATAACGGATGTTCTTTTGTTAAAATTTCTCTACTCTGTTGTATTAAAATATGAATAAATCCACTTCTAAATTACATATTTCAAAACTCTTAGTTCGATCCCGGTATAGAAGTGTTGTTTACATATAGGTAAAATATTACTATAGAAACATTTTTCATTAAAGGAGAATGTTTTGAAAGTATGTCGTTCTTCCTTATTTTCCAAAGAAATTGTATTTAAATATTTTTTTCTTGAAATAATATTCTTAAGACTGTTTCATTATGTATATTCTAACTCAAGCGACACTAAATGCCAAAAGAATTACTCATTTATACGTTTTTCCGAAATCACGGTTCCGAACGCTGTCAATAAAAAAAAAAAAAATTAAAGTATTTAACAATCAGCGATGCAAAAGCGAGTTCTAATTTTATTATTTTCCTATAAAACTTTTTACTTCCCAGACAATTAATAAGTTAATGAAAAATTAAGTAAATTGAATAATATTTCGAGAAGTTCACAAAAATAGCAATAAATGTATCGAAGTTTACGCTGAACACATTCTAATTTCAAAATTTATGAAGCCTGGTTTTGAGGTTAATATATGCGACTCTTCTACATTTTTTTCACTTCGCAATAAATATTATAAACAAATGATATTTAACCAAATGGCTAACAGAGAATTTAAAAAAAAAATGTATTCTCCTCCCACAAATATAAAACAGCGAATCAGAATGCAGATTGTATGTTGTGCAATAACATCTCGTATATTCTGAACTAGAAATGGGACAGAGCGTTGCCACATTTGTTCACAATTCAATAATAAATTACAAGTCAAGGTAATTTTCTGAAAATTTTGACATTCAGTAATCCTATTAACACCAATCTCTGAATCTGAACACCTGAAGCCTTTATATATATGTATAGTACAAATTTAATTCCCAAATGAAATCACACATAAATACATATTTGGCAAAATATTACATACGAATAGGAAGACTGGTGAATAAAAGCACCACGTTTAAAATGTTAAACATTACATAAATTTAAAATATAGCAACAGGACTTACAAAAATGAAATTAATTCCAGCAAGAAAAAATTTCTGGTATAGTGCGCGCTTTCGAACATTTAAAGAATTGTTCGAAAAATGTGTATTTAACTTTTATAATACTGGCCGCGATTAAAATAATAAATTTTTGGAGTAAAATTATTTATGATACAAAGAATATAACTATACTAACAATTAAGAAATTAAATTCATTCTTTAGAAAATTATTAAGCGTAATTCTTTTTCGGTGGATAATTTTTCCTTTTTCGGCAGAATGTTTAAAACAGTAGAATTTGCATAAGAAAACTTTAAAACACTGTACTCAAAAACTGACCCTTTTAAATAGTAATTGTTGTTTGAAAACTTAGTTAAAATAAATATTTAATAATTAAATGATCATGAATTAAAATTCATACAATAAAATCTTAAACTACTGTAGCAAATCTTAGGAATAAATATTCTGCGTATGAAGTCATTTCCCTTCTCGCAGCCATGTTTATAAGTAAATAAATAATTTAATTATTGAAAAATTTTCACAGTAATTTTTGTTACAAAATCATAATATTTTAAGCAGAAAAAAATTAAAAAGAAAATGTTATTAACACGACAAAAACCTTAGCAGATATATAATACTAAATAACTAATAAACATATAATATTAATAAACATAATTTATGCAATAGTTCATCATATAATCATTTTACGTTCATCATTATTATAGAAAAATTCAATAATTTTAGTTAAGAAAATATTGCAAAAACGAAAAATTTTCATCAAATGTATAAATTTAGATTTTTTTAAAATACAAAGTACAAAAATTATTGAAGAGTACATTTTTTTTATGTATGTAAATATATTTCAGATTCTATCTCCGATTTTGGAAATTACAGCTAACATTATAAGCTAACAATTACAAAAGTCTATTTTAATCATTTTTGAATGCGTATTTCTTTTTTTGTGTGCGTTTCAGAGGAAATTCACGATTTTTTTTTTAATTTCAAAATAAAATTGCATATAATGTCGAAGAAATAACATTTGTAGTGAATTTTGTACAACTTAAAATTATACCATTAATAGTAAGTGAGCTTGTTTTTTGTTCCGAAATATCGCAATTTAAAGAACTCTTTTATTGTAGTTGAACCAAACGGAATATATGCTAAATATTTTCAATCACACAAATAATACATAAGTTTTGGAACAGAAGTTGAAAGTTTAACTTTTTTTTGTTATAAGTTTAGAATTTTTTAAATTAAGAATACCTTTTCACATTTATCTCTGTGTTATTTACTAAATTTTTTTTTTGTATTTTGAGTTTGTTATTACTTATCACACACACACTTGATAATAGAAACATTTCTATACCACTAAATATGTCCTTCAATAGCCTGTCGAAACCTCGGCTGATAAAAATAGTTTTTAATAAGACAAGGTATGGACAATTAGCTATAATTTATGTTAGATTAATTTCGAATGTTCACACGCGCAATTTATAATTATACGTGTACGTAACTAATTAGCAATTAAGAATGTAATTTATTACATTTAATTATATCTTGTAAGGAAATTATTACATGCATTCACCTATTTTTAATGACAAATTGATTTTAAAGAAAACTATATAGAATGGTGAACTTGTTCTATTTTAAGTAAAATTTATATTTCTGCACATAAATTCCTATGCAGGACTTCGTTAAGCTAAAACTAACAGAGACTGAGTTAAATTTATTCATAATATTTTTATATCAATTTAATAAATATATTTGATTTATATTAAAGTTTATTTTAGACGCAAATCTGTTTCTAGTTGTTTATAAAAACTTATTTTCAAAAGTAATTTTTTTACGAAATAGGTAATTGGCCGATCTTGTATCAAAAGTCTTTTTTTTCCCTCATCTTTCATTTCAAAAATTGTTTTCTCATTTATACTGCTATGATTTTTAGAAAATAAATAACATTCGGATCAAAAAAAATCTTAAAATACAATTTAAAAATAAAAAACTGAAACATCCATCTTGTAAATCTAGAGTTTGAAAATAAAATAGAATTAAATAAAAATGTACACTCGTATTATTGTACAGAAGTTAATTTCTGTATGTATAACGTGTGCATACTCATACAAATATTTTCGGTTCATTTTTTAAAAAAAAAAGGCGAGATCTCGTTTTAAATATGTTTTTACAACTTATTAAATGAAGAATAAATAATATTTAACAACTTGAAAAGGTGGATTATTTTCCAATTCGATATTTCGTAAAAATTAACCGATTATTTTCCGAAAAATTATCATGCATTCTTTAAAATATTTAATTTTATTATAACTATCCGAGGTGAAAATTATCAGACTCTAAATTCAGAATTTAAAAATATGAAAGCATAAATTATGTAAATGTCATTACAAATCAAATCTTCCTTCAAAATGTGTTGCGTAAAAGAATAGACTGATTTATTATTTGATACAAATTCAATTAAGAATGCAGTAAAATATTTTTTACAATAGAATGAATTAAAATCAGAATTTTTACGATAAACTATGTACTATAAAATATTTAAAATTTAAGAGAATATTTAAATTTTGAAAAAAGGACGATGCGATTTCTAATTTATTCAAAATTCTTTTAAATCCAGTTGTAAAGAATGTTTCCAAACATTTGCATCATAAAACGTCTGTTTTAACTTAACATGAGAAATGGGTAACTATAAATTATATAGTTTATACACTTAACATTTCAAAATAAAGTGCGCATTTGGAAATTAAAATAAAAAGAACATATTGCAAAAAAGCTTCCTCAAAAATACATCAAATTAATTTTTTTGAAATCAGTTTTGGAAATAATTTTTTTTTTATTTCGTTTTAAAATGTTTCATTTTTCTTATCTTCAAAATTCCAAGAATAGGTCAATTGTATATTATTTCTTCAATATTTTTCACGACTGTTATTAGATTTTAAAATTCCACTTTATTTTAAAGTGGTGTTTTTATTTTAGATTGTATTGTATATTTTACGGTGATAAATAATAACTCATTTGAATGAAAATTATTTTAAAAAAGTTTCTGGATTACATAAAATTTCATTTTTTAGATTAAAATGAAAAAAAGAAAGAAAGTATCTAAAACATTATTAGAGCTAAAACAATATGAACTACAAACAACGTCTCCAAAATATAGTTCTAAAAACATTCAAGACAAAAAAGAAAAATGTTCAGCACAATTTCCTTAAAACATAAAACATTGATTATTAAAGGATCAAGCAAAATTTTACTATTTACTTAACTTTCATTCATTACTTTGTTTAATACAAGTCGCCCGATGTTTGAGCAATAATCCTACAATATTGCTAAGTATAATTATTTTACCGATTTTTTTCTTGCTATTAAATATATTAATTTATTCTTAATATATTTAAAAATGCAAATGCTATTCATGTCTATTAAAAAATTTTCAAAATGAGTCGTTTTTCTAGAAGTTACAATTACAAATTAAAAGGGGGGAATTACAAACACAAATCAGTACAACCATATCCCAAGACGAAATTTTTGCCACATGATCAATCTTAACATTTCAAAGCAGCATTTAAATAAATTATTAAAATCGAAGGTACTCACCCGGCCTTTTCACCATGCTGCATCCGACTTGTATTCCTATATCACTAGTTCTAAGCGTTTCGCACACTTCAATTTCAACACAAGAATCACTATCGTCATCCTCAGTCAAGTTGTTTTTGTTGTTGTTATTACTGTTGTTATTACTAATACTATTATTATTATTATTATTTTGGGTGTTTTTCACAGTATCCGTTAGGGGAGGCATCTTGGCCAACACCTCATCCTGCAAAAGCGCTCGCCTTAGAGCCACTTGCTTCGCCATGACTTTTTGTCTTTCGGCAATCACTTGACACTTATCACAAACACATTTTCGATATTCACAGTGCCTTTTGTGGCCTTTCAAATCCACACTTTTACTATGGTTTCTGCACCTAGAACACTTAGGATTGCGCAGTCCGGACGGTCCACTCGTCGGAACGTTCGAATTTTGAGAAGGGGTCCCCGAACTTCCACTGGAAGCACACTTACCGTCGCCGCTAGCGGTGACATCCTCGACTTCGGCATTATCCAAAGGAACGTATTTGATGTTCATCTTTTCCAACCACGAAAAATCGATGGTGGACGCTTCATTAGGTTTAGCCGCATTCGAATGCTTTTTCGAATCATCCTGTTGACCACCAGAACGGATGCCATTAGTGTTTTTATCGGAGGATGGTGCTGTTGGTTCGTCGGAATGATGACGAGTCCGGTCGCTGATGTTTTCCTCGTCGATTCGAACCCGCAAATCGAACGACGCATTATTTTTTTCAACAACCGATTCGTCAACACCGTTCGACGGTTCGGAATCGTACAGGATATCCACCAGGGTGGAATTATTCCGTCGTCGTTTGTATCTCAAATTCCTGGCACCGTGATTCAGCAACACCTTCATCTTCATGGCTCCTGTGGACACGCTGCTGTGGAAAAAATGGACCTGTGTATACACAACCTTGATGGTCAAAAGTTACATTGATTTGAATTAACCTTGACGGAACTTGCCAAGATGTTTAAAAATAGGCCGCCGAAACATTTACTGCACTTGACATTCCGAGCACGTTCACTTTTTTCCAAATATACACCGGCTTTTTTTCCCCTTTTAGCAAACCTGTAGCTATTTCGGAGATAATATTATCCAAGGACAGCAAGTGGTCTATTCGTTCTTAAGGTAGGAGCAAGGTTAACGTGTTTATAATTAAACACAATAACAACCTTGCGTGTTTAAAATAGAACTTATACACCTCCGGTGATTTAAAGGAAAAAAAAATGTGCAGTCTATTGGCCGCGTCCAAAACATGGATGATGGGCAATTGGAAACGAATTACTCAATTAGTAGGTCAGGCACATGGTAGATTCGATTTTCATTTCAATTTCGTTCGATTTTTCACCCCAATTTTCGCGATAGGAAATCGAAAATCGCTAAATGGTTGGGGGAAAAAAGTGTGAAGATCGAAAGTGGTCAAGGTCACTGGGTCACTAAATCATATTTCGTTTTTAAATTAGTGAAATTCCTTTTTTTTTCCTTCATTTTGGAATTACTTTCTAGAAGAAACTTTTAATTCTTTAAGGCAGTGCTCCGCAACCTTTTTATCGCTGCGGACCGGTCAACGTTTGATAATTTTACCGCGGCCCGCTGAGGGTGGGACACGTTGATTGTTTATATTTTAGATTGTTTTGATTTAACAATTTTAATTTAGTTACATTTATAAATATGCCTTCAGAATAAAATATAGTTACACCAAAATGAATAAAAGTGATCTAACGTGGAATATAAAATGATTTCCATGGAAAGGTGCGCAAATCCGAGAGAAATGCACCGCTTTAAATAAAATGGCAATAGCTTAATGTTCTTTAGGCGGCCCGGCACCATTTGATCCACGGACGTACCGGTCCGTGGACCGGGGGTTGCGAATCACTGCTTTAAGGCACTTGATACAAATAATTATCAAAAATTCTTTTTTTTTTCCTTGCTAAATTTTGATGAAATATTCAGATATGCATTCTATAACAATTTATTGTTATTTTTGTAGGATAGTAATTATAGTTTGGATGGAAAATTAAAATAGTTTAAATACACTGTTTTTCAATTGAGTAAAGAAAAATTGTGATTGTGAAATTTCTATTTGTCAGTAGGATTTATTTCAATTTACGTAGCTCTTTGACGTAAAACACGAAGTCATGAACTTGTGGCCCGGCGTGTTATGAGTGAGTGAATATTAACCTACACTGTTCAGCTACACGAGGATTTTTGGCGACGGACCTCGTCATTTTGAACCACGGTCAGGTGACGAGGACGACACCTGAGCTAGCACCCACTCTCCTAACTACCACACCAACGGAAGGACGTTTGAACTCTCGACAGATTCAAAGTGCATCGCTGCCCTACACGGTGGGTCTTTAGTGGTACTGGGCTCGAACTTATGACATGCCTGCCATAATCCAATACCTTGACCACTGGGTTACCGCAGCCCCCGGCGTGTTATGAGATCGAGCCTATGGAGTCATATTACACTGATTTGAAAATTCGGAGAGGAGTGCCACCTCAGATGCTGTCCTCGTCTCTTAACCAAGGTACAAAATTGCGAGGTCCGTCACCAATAGCCGTCGTGATGCTTCAGAGCGGGACGTTCATAATAGACACTCTCACTGAAGCAACACGAGGCTTCTTGCCAATGGACCTTGTAAGTTTGACCTTCAGCCAAGTGTCGAGGACATCATCTGAGCTGACTTCCCCTCCAAACTTCCACACCAAGCCAGTGGCCGCAGTAGTCCAGTTGTCAAGGTTTCGGACTCGAGGCCGACGTTTCATGAGTTCGAGCCTTGTACCGTTGAAGACCCGCCGTGTAGTGGAGCGATGCACATTTAACCCTTTATCTACCGCATTATTATTTAATACAGTTTTTTTCATGCAATATTTTTTTTTAATCACAACATTGGAAATTAAGGCTTATACACACAAACAAAATACTCAACTTTTTGAAATTTATAATCCATTAGAGCGAATTAATTAATTAAAGATATTCAACTGTGTAAAATTAATTATACACACACTGTTCACTTAAAACAAAGAGTCAAATCGTTTTCTAAGGTCTTCATTAACATACAAAAAAATGAGACTCTTACCTTTTTGATATTAAATATGTTTTCGGGGAACAAAAATGACAATCTTCGCAATCCGCTGAAAACGAAAACGCAATTTCTGCTCTAATATTCGCCTTCCCCTCTAAAATACTCATTATAGAACTTGTGCTGCCATATATTTTGAAAGAGTGGATTTCAAAGAATATTCCTGCTATCGTCAGAGTATTCTTAAAAATGGTTATTCTATTTAATTTTAAAGTGAGTGGTACTTAAAAGTACCGTCAGTAGATAAAGGGTTAATCTGTCGAGAGCTGAAACGTCCTCCCGTTGGTGTGGTGTGGTAGTTAGGAGATAGGGTAGTGCCAGCTCAGGTGTCTTTCTCGTCACTTGACCATGGTTCAAAGTGACGAGGTCCGTTGCCAAAGGCCCTCGAGTAACTGAACAGTGCGACTTTAACATTCACTCACTTCACACCAAGACAACGGGATGTCTTTGAGCTTCGAGAGATTTAACTTGCATCAGCCCTTTCACATGAAGGATCCTTTGTTGGAACTAAATTTTAAATCCGTAATTTTTTAACAGCAGCCGCAAGTTCGTGACCATGATCACTTGACTACCACGACCACTTCTATCAGTTGGAATTTGATGAAATTTGGTGAAAATGTTCATTAAGTAGTGCTTGGAAGAATAAGGCACAAAGTGATTGAATATCGTACTTAAAGCAACACGAGAGCTTTCGGCGACGAACCTCGAAATTTTGAACCGTGGTCAAGTGATGAGAGTGACCAGTGGCACACACAGGAATTTTTCAAGGGGGTCGGGTCGAAAGTTCACCATTCTTGTATCATGCTCCTTTTGATTTTGTCGATTTTCGGGAACAAAACACAGTGAAAAACTAATTATTGAATAAATAGCTAGCATTAATTAATAAAATTAATCATTAATAACAAATACTTAACTAAATTTTACGTACTATATACTTAGAATTATAATCAATCGGAAAAAAATCAAGGGCTGGGGGTCCGGACCCCGGACCCTCCTGTGTGCGCCACTGAGGGTGACACCTGAGCTGGCACCACACTTTCCTAACTTCCACACCACCCCAATGGGAGGACTTTGAGCCACGACAGATTTAACGTTCGTCAGACCCTCTGCACGATGGGTCTTCAATGGCACTAGGGCTCGAACCTGCAACTCGACAGAGTCGGTCGCGGGTCAGCGACCATAACCATTCGGCTACCATGGTCACAATAAAGGGGGAAGGGGGGATATGATATTCGAACCACTGGCGTAGCTAGTTCTGAGTGGGTCCTGTATCAAAATTCCTTAGGGGCCCTTTTTTAGATAAGAGAGCCCTGTTAATGGGACTATAGTTACACATGTTGGGGCCCTGTAGCTTGGAGGCCCCGTATCAATGATACGGTTGATACGGCGGTACCTACGCCCAGATTAGAACACTAAATATTTATGGCAGCATTCAATTTCAGCACCGTAAAAATAGGCAAACACATTGATAAAGTCAAATATTAACAACTTGGATCTGGTTTTGCCATGTTATGATTAATTCCTATTTGCTAATATATAGATAGCTAGCAGCTATCTTTTAATACGGAAAAGTTCTAATGTAGTATAAATATTTTCAAAGTTGCTTTTGATAGGTAAAATTTGGAAACATTTGTTTAGTTTTTATCATTGGCGTAGCTAGGCCTGAGTGGGCCCCTATCTAAATTCCTTGGGGGTCCTCCTTTGGATCCCCTTAACATGTTAAGAAGGTTGCTTACACATTTTGGATGTCCTGAACCTTGGGGCCCCATATTGCAGATACGGTTGATACGATGTTAGCTACGTCCCAGGATTTTATATATAGATGATTTTTGTACTATTTTTCAAAGAATGAAATATTCGTATTGAATAACATATACACAAAATTTTGCTTAAGATTTTTTTTCCTTGAAAAATTTCGAATTTGTTTCATAAGTTTTTATATATAAATTTGTTTAATTTATTTTGAGATTTTATTTTTCAAAGTATGCACTAAAGAAATTTGAGTCTCATAATATTCATCGTAAGGGCATGTTTTCTAGTGGTGCTGAGAAGGGAGGGTAGATTTTAATTAATTTTACAAGAGAAAAACCAATTTAAGAACTTTTTGAAGCATCGCAACAGAGTACAAAATAATAATTTGCAAACATCAGACTTCGCAATATTTTTAAGCAAATATTATGAATTCATAATTAACTCCTCCTTAAACACAGAAAAATGTTCTGCGTTTAAAGTTTTCAGAGTGATAATTTATATAAAAGATGTAGTAATCTGCTTTTCTTTTCTCAAAAGAGAGCAGTTTTAATTAGTAGTAAAGTGTTTCTTTTTCTATTTAATTTATTTATTTTAAAATTCTTTATAACTGTTATGAAAAATGCTATGTATTCCTTAATATATATAATGGGATTTAAAATACCACATTCTTTCTAATAATAACTGATAAACTGCGAATCACAGTAAAAAAATATTTTCGTTAACGACAGGCGAGGACCGTATGTAAGATGAAAATGTTTGATTAATTTTATATAGCTCTTAAATAGCTATCATTAAATGATTAAAATTCTGATTTTGGTGATCTATTTGATATAAGATGTCGTCCTCGTCACTTGATCCTAATTAAAAATGGCGAGGTCATCACTAACAGAATGCATTTCGCTTGAGTGAACATTATTTAAATTAAAAAAAAGAGTATATTTATAAAAGTCTTAAAAAATTTGAATTTCAATTATTTTTTAAATTTATAAAAAAAGGAAAATGATTAGATGCATATTAGATTAGATCTTTATTTTTCATACAGCTCACAGCCCGCGTGATTCTTGAAGATTAAAACCAGTTTTAATTATGCTGAAAAAAAAAACTACTAAGCGATTGTACTACTGTAATCCAAAAGAGAATTACTATGGCTAATAGATGTCTTAATGGAATACGGAAATATATGAAATCGAATTTTATACAATAAAAACTTTGTTTTTCTTTTGATTAAAGTCTTTTAAGATCAGTATATTAACTTATGCATGTGAAACTTGGTCCATGTCTCGAACAGATGAAAACATGATAAGTATCTACGAAAGGAAGATTTTTAAGATTCATTTTGGAGGAATTCATGAAAATGGAACGTGGCGAAGAAGATCAAATTTCGAACTCTATCAGTCTTATAAAGAATCTCTCTCACATTGTTAACTTCATCAAAATACTACGAATTAAATAAGCAGGCCACGTTGTTAGAATGGACGAAAACCGCACCACTAAAAAAGTCTTCATTGCCCAGCTAATTGGCACACGGAGATTGATTGATTGATTGAATATTAACGTCGCACTGTTCAGCTACACGAGGGCTTTTGGCGACGGACCACGTTATTTTGAACAATGGTCAAGTGACGTGGACGACACCTGAGCTGGCACCCCCTCTCCTAACTACCACACCACACCAACGGGAGGACGTTTCAGCTATCGACAAATTTAACGTGCATCGCTGCCCTACACGGCGGGTCTTCAGTGGTGCTGGAATCGAACTCGTGACAAGGCAAGCCACGATCCAATACCTATACTACTCGGCTACCGCGGCCCTTGGTACACGGAGAAAAGGCAGGCCAAACCTCAGATGGATGGATAGCCTGGAAAAGGTTTCTTGAGAAGGCCTAGGCCCTCCCTGGGCTGTCGAGCCACTGAGGAAGGAAGGAAGGGGAAATTATGTATTAAATTTCTGCACTTTCGTTTGTGAAGAAACGTATTAAAGGGGGCAGGGATATCCTTTTTTAAAATGAAATATGTTTCTTTTGTGTTTTTCAATAAGATATTACATTTTAATTCAGATTAACTTTTCCCCATAAAACCGTTGTTGTGAATTTCAAAAGTTTTAAATAAAAAAACATTTTGCATCAACACATTTTTTTGTGCCTTCCATTATATTACATATTAACATCTTATTACTGCATTAGAATGTGAGTATTTGAGTGCCTTTGTGATGGTTAAAATAAATAGTAATAATAATAAATAAAAATTCAGAAAACGAAAAAACCCGAATATTTAAATTCCCACAATACGTTTAAAAACATTTCTTCGCTTCTTAAGTTTTCAAAATGAAAACCACGTGAATATATTTTATAAATCAATTCAGAGATTTGAAAAAAAAAAAACACTGAACAATTAATTTAAAAGAAATGTAATTAAAAATCACAAATTAAATATATTTCTTACATCCAAAATATTGAGTAAAACCTGGAAATAGGAGCCATATACTATTTGACCTTCCGTATAGGCTTAAAAAACAAAACAACGAGTGAGAATCAGTGGCGCACAAAAGAGGGGAACCCTCGGTTCCGAACCTATGGCCGCAGTAGTCAAGGCATCGGATCGTGGCTGGCATGTCACGAGTTCGAGCCCAGTACCACTAAAGACCCGCCGTGTAGGGGAGCGATGCATGTGAAATCCGTCGAGAGCTGAAACGTTCCCCCGTTGGTGTGGTGAGGTAGTTAGGAAAGGGGGTGCCAGCTCAGGTGTCGTCCTCGTCACTTGACTATGGTTCAAAATTACGAGGTCCATCGCCGAAAGCCCTCGTGTAGCTGAACACAGTGCGACGTTAATATATTCTCTCACTCAACGAATAAGGTGGAAATTTACGGGTGCACGTTAAAATAAAGGAGGGAAATATGTATGAAAAAGAAATTTCAAGCTCTTCACAAACTTTTAACATATATTGAAGCGTCATCCACGAATTCCTCTCGTTTTGCTTCTAATGCGGTCTGTAAAGCACATATTTTTTGAGCACATTGATGGTTATTTAATCCCTCTGTTTGTAAATAATTTTGGGCCTCATTGTCTTCACACAGTACCGATTGCCAGAAACCTAAGTAACATAAAAACGAATGCGATTGCATAGCGACTAATAAACTTTCTGCATCTGTGCGTGTATTAAAGCTTTCACTCGTTTCCTTCAGTATTGTTGCGCTGGCGCAATTTGGAGTTTGAAATATTTTTTGAATTTAAATATCGTGGTGCTTGCCGCTGCCCCTTGTCGTATGCCGCCCGGGGCCATAGCCCCCTCGGCACCCCCTCGCTACGCCACTGTGATCCAGAATATTAGTCCTGTATTTTTATAGTTTGCAACTACACACACACATAGCCACAACTACAATGTAATTTTTTTTAAATTAGATGTTTACTGTCTGTGTAAGTAGCAAAGGCAGTCTTCGGATTATTGAAGAAACTTTGTTGTTGTTGCTCATGCCACCTGTCTGACATAGTCAGATCGAGGCCCACGAAATTCATTGTGGCAATGGGCTAGAAGTACGCCTGTCGTTGGCTTTAGCCTTGAGCACCATACAGGTGACAGTACGATTTAGCTCGGAGAAATTCCCGAAGGAACGATAGATGGCGACACCACCGATCTCCACCTCCCCGATTTAGGCATGGAACTGAATTGGAGGGAAATTTTCTCCAGTTCCCTACACTCGTGATTCAGCCCACAAGACTTTCGGACTTACTGATTTAAGGAGCACGTACTCCGCGTGTACTCGGAGGGTATTTGGCGGTACGGGCATCGAACCCAGGCCTTCCGGTCCGGAGTTCGGTGCTCTAACCACTAGGCTACCCTCACACAGTCATACATTGAGAATCAGGATGGGGTGTTAAAAATGTTGGGGGTCCATGATGTGGGGTTGTTACGCAAAAGGGGGCTACGGCTAACCAAAAGTTGAAAAAACTCCGAGCTACACGAATAACCCATGAATAAATAAGTCCTTTTCAGTACATCCCATTTGTTTCAGAGAATGTGAGCCAATAGGAAAAGCCGTAAAGATTATTAAGGGTTCGCGGGGCGTAACTAACAAATAGTCGAAATTTTGTTCTTTTCTTCTTAAATCCTCGGAAGTGAATATGTTACACACAACATCAAATGTCCAATGTAATAACACAATATCTTTTATAGGGGTAAGGAATATGATAATTAATACGATAATCTAAGTGTCGTTCGAGCATGTGTTAGGATATTCCTTTAAATAATTATAAATTCATTGTTATGTATGTGTGTATTAGCCGTTCGTTAAGGGGACGGTGGACCTTTAAGACTAATTTCCTAAATTGTTGGCTTAATTAGCTGAAATCGGAATCAATATAGTAAATGATTATCATATTTCGCAATTTAAATATATATTTAAAAAAAAACTATTATATAAACTAATTTTTTAATTTTTAAATGCTCTCCTTGCGCATCAGTTTTTAAGAAAGGAACATAATTTTTGTTATATATATATGTGGTATATTGAAGTAGTGTTGGCCGGTGTATGTAGCTGTAATATTTGATTTAGTAATGACGTTTTCAGAATTGAATTTCCTCCTTTATTTTGAGCACACATCTGCAGATTAAAGCACAATTACGTTACATTTTCACATTGAATAGACAGCGGCATTTTGGAGGACACAACACAAAGGCAAAGAAAGCTGCAATTATTTACAATCTTACATGATGGCGGCAAGCAGAGAAAAAAAAAGCGATTACATCAGATTTTTGTTTATATACCAGCAGTGCAAGCGCGTGACTATTACGTAATAGTAGTTCTGATTGGCTAGGAATGGGGGGACAGGGATTTCCAGCCGATGCGATTAAAATTTACAATGTTTATTTTAAACCTAAGAATTAAAGATTATTTATAGATCATTAAAAGAGTTAATTAAAAGTATGTTAGGGGAATTATTACATATATATGAACTACAACAAAATATATCTGTGCAAATTTTAAATTTAGAATAAAATGTGATGAAAAAAAGATAAATTTTCTACACTATATGAAACATTTCAACACAATTATCACAAAATTCAAGGCATTCAAAACAGCCCAAAATATAATCCATTAATTTTTTTTAGAAAACCAATGCACACAAATTTGTGAATTATATCTTTCGTAAGTTGTAAAAAATTCAAAGAGAAACTAAGTAATATGAAACACAGGGAGCATTTTACGTAACAATGAAAAGGAAAAATTTACGCGAATTAGAAAAAGTACATTATAAAGATTTATTTATGGAAAATAAAATAAAAAAATAACTCAGTAACTATTAATCAAAATGAGGTAAGTTTTTGACAGAATTATTCAATGAAATATGTAAGGAATATTATTAGTATAAAAAAATCGCAAATTGTGGACAAAATTTGACATATATAGTGAAGGTCCACCATCCCCTTAAAGCGTATAATTCAGTTATTTTATAGAGTATTTAGGTATACATTTCACGAAATAACTAAGTCGGTTAAAGTGTGTATTAGATGAATAATTTATCTAGTTATAAATAACTAGATATAATTCTGTAAATCAAATAATCACAAATCTTTATAGTGAAAAATAAACTATTTGATCTTAAAACGAGTCCGTTATTTGACTGAAGATAAATAATCAAAGCCTCTCGAAAAATTCATTTAATATTGCGATTAGGTTAATTGACTCATAATAAAAAAAAATTAGAACATATAATATTTTTCTCTAGATCAGTTAAACGGAAGTAATAAAGAAACAGAGTCCATAAAAAGAGAGAAAGAGATAATAGTAACATTTAAATTATTAGCGTTCTTAATCTTGTTGGTAAAAACTCTTACGCTGTTTAAGAAATATTACAAAAACGCAAAATGTTAAAATTACATAATGCAAATAATAGTAATAACTAACTAAAACCAGCTATAACCGGTTCAAACAGCTTTTTCACGTGCCGTCTTTAAATACTAGTTAAAGCGCACATAATCCAGTAATTTTATATATTTTAACGGATTTGGTTAGTAAATTCCAAATTTGGGTTTTTTATGTTTGGGATGGTGGGGCATATAACCTTATTTTTGTCCCCTAATTTCTTTGTGGTAACGCAACAAAAAATTTTAAATTTTTTTATTTGCATATTTATAAAATTATTCTGATGAACAATATTGTTACATTCGATGACGTACATATGAATATAATTTTGTAAGTAATTTTTCCTTTTAATTTTTTTTTAAAGTGAGTTTTAAATTCTTTTTAGAAAAAGAAAATGCCAAGATGTTTACATAAATTCCTGATTTGCATTCAATCAAACATGAAAGAGAATCGGGAATAAATAAAAATTCCAATTCATGCATGGATCAACATTCAACTTTTTAATTAAATGATAAAAATACAAGTAAGAAAGATCCTTTACGAACTCCAATGACTTGAACGCTTATGCACAAGCAAAAAGATAAAACACAGCGTATTTTCATATAATTACAGTTACAGTTCAGAAACTAGAGGCTTGTAAAATATCGGAAATTTTCATTCATGTCCAGGAGCTAGTGTGTTCCCAAAAAGAAAAAAAACCTGAAAAACTACCCAAAGTTTTCGAGGAAAAAAATTAAAATATTCAAATTTGTATAATTTATTACTTAGTCGTGAATGATATTTACCATAATTCCGGTCAAAAGTTATAACTATAATTCATGTCTCGGACTTGCTTTGCTTATTGCTTTGTGAATGTAACAAAATAACTTGTTTTTGATTACACAGTATACACCCCATAAAAGAAATATTTTTGCTTCTTATATAAATAAAGTAGTATAGTAAATGGGACTTTTTATTTAAAAAAACGATTAAAAAAGGGAAATTGGTTGAAAATATGAGTTAAAAATATGGATTTTTGGTTGAAACAACAAGAATGATTTATTTTATTCTAAATCAGTTTGCCTTGGTTTAACAAAATAACGAGAATTTATATCTAAGTGCTATTTTAGTTGCAATAAATTCGAGTAAATATATAAATAAAGAATAATCAAATGATAAGTTATTCGTTTACAGGTCAAACTTTTAAATAAAAGCAAAAATGAATTATGCTTTAAAAATCATGTATTCCACATTTTTATTTATCCTGTTTATTCGAATTTAAGCATCACTTCTTTCCCAGCGTTAATGCGTTTGAAAATCGAGTGAGGCTTAGAATCGAAGGCGGAAAAATTCGTTTGATGAAGGAAATTGAACACGATACTGACGGTTTGAGCAACTACAGGTTCATGTACTATGTATTTTAAAGTTTTTAATACTAGTAAAATAAATTGATTATGCACTTTTTATTACTTCTCATTAAATTTTTTTTTTCCAATTTTGTAAATAAAGGATATCAATAAATGTTTTCCCACTATTTTTTACATTTGTGTTGAGCAATTGAGTTGCGGCTTAGAATCGAATAAATATGATTTATTTATCTTTTTTATTTTATTTTTTAAAAATATCTTTCTTAAAAGTATTTAGATATTTTGTTTAGTTTTAAGAAATTTACAACTTCAAACACAAGTTTTTCCAAGTGCTCTAACAATGAGGTTACTTTTTTCTTCTACGATGAAGAACATTACAATTTAGAATACTTTTTTATACGTAAAAAAAAAGCATTTGATATTAATTTAAAACCATTGTGGTTGAGTAACTAACACATCCATTCTTATTATTCATATACGTTAATATTATATACATATATATTCTTAGTATACATATCATTTTTAAAATTGAAACTAATTAATAAATATTTTATTAGCTCTTTTTGACATTAAAGGACAATAAACAATTGATTAGATCTATCAAAAATTTGTAAAAATTGGTAGGACTGAAATAAAAAATAAATAAATAGCGCATTAAAAAATATGCTGTTCTCTACAGAAAATTGAGGGGAAAATTATGCTAATTGAGTATGTGTCTACCCTCAAAATTACTGCATATCCAGGTATTATTTTTGGCTAAAATAACCATAAAATAAAATTAAAAATTTGATCAACTTCAGTCATTTCCATATTTTATACGCGTTTAAATAATACATATATAATTCTCGAACTTCCACTTTTTTTTACACCAACACCAATAATAAGAGCTTTACTATCTGAAAGCAGACTATCAAAAAAATGTGCGCTCGGATCGTTGAACCTATTGCCAGCTTTCTTGTAGTTTCCACCTGTGCAGAACAACTGAAAGGGAATCCTATCGAGTGTTTTTGTCCCGCCCCCTACCCCAAATGGGGCCTCTTTCGCTTTTTCTATTGGTTGCTCCTGTAATCTAATCGGTTCAATAGTATGGGGCCAGTTGAGATTTTGGATATTTTGGACTACAGTGAAATACGTTTAGCGCGAAAGCGTTTGAGACAAAATATCGGTTAACACGAAATAATACAACAGTCTCAAAAAATTATCCTGTATTTTCATGCATTATTTTTTGTCTTAGCACAAAACGAATATTGCTTAATACGAAAAAATTTCTCTTCCGTGAATGAACAAAATACGGAAAACATCAACCATGCAGGCGAGATTTAAGAGGGATGTGAAACGAAAAAGAGAGGTGGTTTCACATGTTTCGTATAAAGGAAAGTAACTTGGCTTTGAAATACCCTCAGAATAGCCTGCGACACGAGCTAATTTTGATTATCTAAGCCACACTTTCACTCTCCATCCCTACACAAACGCCACCCAAAAATATCACATCTCTACAGTGAAGCAACGGAGAACATTAGGATCCCTTCCCCTGCAAAGTCAGGTTTGAGGCTCCCTAATACTTGACATCAGTCAGGCTTTGGGTCCCCTAGAATCCTGCCCCCGCGATGCGGGGGTGTACGTTACGCCACTGTATCTCTCATCAGTTGGCTTTGGAATTCGGTGATGAGTACATTGCAGTTGGAGTAAAAATAAGAAAATTTGTTTCGCGTTTTTTTTCTATTTTAGAAGAATTTTTTTCGAGCACAGTGGCGAAGAACTCAGGGAGAAAGCAATCTTCTATTTCGCTTACAATGAAGAAGGAGCTTCTTAAGGCTATTATTGATCAAAAACAGAAGGCGAAAACGGGAATCTGTTAAGTTTGTGGTATTGCTTAACTCTACATTATCAACAATGATTAAAAAAGAGAGTAAATTACGGAAATGTTTGAACGGAGCAAGTTTGAGCGCCAGAGCAAAAATGAGAACGGCCAAACACGAGGATTTAGAGACGGCTTTACTTGTTTTAATCAAACAATCGAGATCTCAGAATGCTCCCATATATCAGGACCTTTAATGCTATAAAGAAGCAATAAACTCTTTCTAAACCAGGGGTCGGCAACCTTTTAAGTCGAAAGAGCCAAAAAAATTACAATTTACAAAATTGCAAAGAGCCATAAAATTTTTTCTTGTCAACAATAAATAATACTTGCATAAATAAAGTTTTTTTGATTTTAAATAAAAAAAAAACAACAACCTAATTTACTTATTTATAAGAAAAAATATCTATTTATTCATATATAAGTAGTATTTTTCACAACAAATGAGGTAATAGATAGATATCTTTAGATAATTACTTATTATTTAAGTAAATAACTAAAACGATTAAACATTTATTTACAACACTAATTTATACTTAAATAACAAACAATTGAGCAAACAAATTCAATGGAAGCGATGGCTTTGCATGATTATTCAAGTAGAAAATTTAAACTTTAGTAAACAATGTAACTTGCACTTAAAAATAAAATAAAAAAAACAATAACATACATTTGAGCAAACAAATTCAATAGGAGCGTTGGCTCTGCATGGTTTTAGAAAGTTTGGATAAATTTGGCTCATAACTTGTTGTTTTAAATTTCAAACACGACTCTAAATTTTCATTTGTTAGTTGGCTTCTTACTTTATGTTTAATTATATTCACGCAAGAGAACGCTTGCTCGTACGAACATGTCGATCCGAAGATAGTCAGCACTCCAAATGCCAACTTCTTCACCTCACTGTAACAATCTGGAAGACTATTCCATACGTCGAATATGAATGTCTCAACTCGCGGCATTTCTTTTAAAGCTGTCAGCTTTTAATGCGTTACATACATACATTTCAGAACCTCAAACTCTTCCAACTTGCTTTTCAACTCAGTAAATTTTCCACTCCACAAAGTTTTTTTTAAATCGATCAATTTTCATTTTTAGAGATCCCGTATCAATTCCAAAATGGCTCAAGGGGTTTCGCTACCATTTGTGTTGAGAGGATTTACAGGGAAAGCTGGGGTTTTTGTTGGTTTTGGGGAAATTCTCAAATCTCTAGCAAATTCATCAATTTTTTTTTTAACTTTTTGCTGAAATGTTTTGTCAACAATTTCTCTGGTTTTATCGCGATATTGCTTTAGAAAATTTAAAAACAAATAATTTACCGTTCTGAATATCTTCGCAAA